>CM040747.1:35028398-35564648 GCA_022829145.1 Albula goreensis
GAAACCAGGCCAGAGCCAGTTTCCTCTGTCCACTGTGCAGTGCTAATTGAAACCAGGCCAGAGACAGTTTCCTCTGTCCACTGTGCAGTGCTAATGGAAACCAGGCCAGAGACAGTTTCTCCGTCCACTGTACAGTGCTTATGCAAACCAGGCCAGAGCCAGTTTCCTCCGTCCACTGTACAGTGCTAATGTTAACCAGGCCAGAGACAGTTTCCTCTGTCCACTGTGCAGTGCTAATGGAAACCAGGCCAGAGACAGTTTCCTCTGTCCACTGTACAGTGCTAATGGAAACCAGGCCAGAGACAGTTTCCTCTGTCCACTGTGCAGTGCTAATGGAAACCAGGCCAGAGACAGTTTCCTCTGTCCACTGTGCAGTGCTAATGGAAACCAGGCCAGAGACAGTTTCCTCCGTCCACTGTACAGTGCTTATGCAAACCAGGCCAGAGCCAGTTTCCTCCGTCCACTGTACAGTGCTAATGTTAACCAGGCCAGAGACAGTTTCCTCTGTCCACTGTGCAGTGCTAATGGAAACCAGGCCAGAGACAGTTTCCTCCGTCCACTGTACAGTGCTAATGGAAACCAGGTCAGAGACAGTTTCCTCTGTCCACTGTGCAGTGCTGATGGAAACCAGGCCAGAGACAGTTTCCTCCGTCCACTGTACAGTGCTTATGCAAACCAGGCCAGAGACAGTTTCCTCTGTCCACTGTGCAGTGCTGATGGAAACCAGGCCAGAGACAGTTTCCTCTGTCCACTGTACAGTGCTAATGGAAACCAGGCCAGAGACAGTTTCCTGTGTCCACTGTGCAGTGCTGATGGAAACCAGGCCAGAGACAGTTTCCTCTGTCCACTGTACAGTGCTGATGGAAACCAGGCCAGAGACAGTTTCCTCTGTCCACTGTACAGTGCTGATGGAAACCAGGCCAGAGACAGTTTCCTCTGTCCACTGTACAGTGCTGATGGAAACCAGGCCAGAGACAGTTTCCTCTGTCCACTGTACAGTGCTGATGGAATGGCATATAATAATATAAAAGACTGCAAGTGGCAGTGAGCGTTAGAGAAGTGTATTTAACAGCTTGTTCCAATGTTCTACAATTCAGCATATTTTAATGACACTTAGTGGTGCCACTTTAAAAAATTGCTAGACATTCAAACTTGCTCCAAAGAGGAGTTTACTCGGGCAAGCCTGGGGAGATAGTGTTAAACACATCATTACTGCAGTCTTTAGCACCATCTCCTGGCTGGCCAGGTGCCTGTAGGCTGATGCCAAATGAAAGAGGAGTCCTGGCCTCCTCAGTGATGCTGATTACAGTTTCTTTAATTGCCATGACACATTTCTGGAAATAATGCTCCATTTCCCAGAACTGTAGACACAAATTCAAAACTGCACACTCACTGCAAAACTGTGCTTCAAAACTTCCATGTTGAAATCAAACTTTCCACTCAAAGTGGAAAGACTTGGTTTTTGCTCTGATATACATTGTCATTTGGGACAGTTGTCAAATGGGACCTTATATAGTCACATGTGTGCCTTTTCAAATCATGCCAAATCAATCAAATTTAACCACAGCTGGACTCCAAACAAGATGTTAAAACATCTCAAGGATGGTCAATAGAAATAGGACACACTTGAGCTAAATTTTTAAGTGTCTGTACCATATAGCTTACAATATAATAAGGGACTATTTTACGTTGTAATGACACGTTGTTACAGGTGCTATTTGACGCGCATTGATCTGTACCTATTGTTGTTAAGTTGGCATTCAACCAGTAAAGAACCACAAAACTTAGTTAACCTTCTCCAGTGTTTTATTGACAATATAGTTGTGTAAGTAGGCCACATACACAACAGTGTCATAGCAAGGGCTGAATACATATGTATATATGATATTTTGGGTTTTATTTTTAATAAATGTGCTAAAATGTATACAATCCTGGGTTTGCTTTGTAATTGAGTATTGAGTGTAGATTGATGAGGGAAAAATGAATTTAAATGACTTTAGTATAAGGCTGTAACAAAATAAGAAAAAAAGGTGTTGGAATACTTCCTGGACCCTGGATTTCCCCTCATGAGTACTATTATTATTATGATTATTATGATTATTACAGTGAACCCTCGTTAAACCAGACTGATTGGGGGGAAGGGAGTACGATATAACCGATAGCACAATATAACCGGGTGATAATAAAAGCACACAACAGTCCCATCTCGGTTGTTGTAACAATTAAACTGACACAGTCTGTTGTAAACAGACTGTGTCAGTTTAATTAAGTTACCAAAGAATACTTTGTGATACAATGTGGCACCACCGTAATAACTACCAATAACACCAAATTTTAAAAGAAAGAGGGAAGAGAGAAAGAGGTAAAGAAAAAATACCAAGTAAGGGAAAGAGAGAACAGTGAAAGGACATAAGAGGTAGAGAAAGGGTAGGAAGAGAGGGGAGAAAGGGAGAAAAAGACAGTGACAGAAAAGTGAAAGGGAAAGAAAAAGGGGAATTTTAACTTATATTAACCAGAATAGAGCACACATGTTGTTGCACCAGAAATAGTCTGTTTTAACCAAAATCCATTTTAATGGGGTCCATTTTAGGGTTCACTGTATTATTATGCCTTTCAAGAGTTTCACACTGCAAATTTTTTTTTATGCTGGAGCAACCAAACTTAGCAACTAGGATCTAATTGTCACCTACTACTCAGTTTTAAAAAAAATTTGCATTGTGGCCTGACAGTGACACAAGCCACAGCACGTTTTTGCCGATAACTTTTTTTGTCAAATCTCCTCCTAGGCTGGCACACATTATCTTTACACCAAGGTCTTTGACTATTTCCAAAAACAAAATGGGTTCATTAGAAAACGTGGCTGTAATACACCAATGACATTTGTAGGCATGGCTCAAATTGACATAATGAGGTGTAACTCCCGAAAACAAGGGCCAATAATCACAAAACGTCAGAACTTACATCATTCAGGAAAATGGCTTAAGGGTACATTTGGTGAAAATCCATGAATAGGAGGCAAAGAAACGCTCCTAACAAACTCCAAAAAAATTTCCCAATGATGTTCAGATTTTGCATGCTTTGCATCAAAATGAGCACAAACCAGATGGCCACCATCAGCCAATAAAGTTTCAGACACTTGCTGTTTGCTCCCAGTGATTGCCACTTACGACTACAATATTTTTCATGGACTGCCTAAGTAGCAGATGAAACGGATGATACTACCAAGGACGCTAATTGTAAAGTTATTGTACAGTAATTGTAATTGAGCTACCATCTGTGTGCCTCAGCAGAAATAGACACTCATCAGACCAGGCTACGTCTTCAGCTGTTCAGTTTTGGTGAGCCTGTGCCCAGTTCAGCCTCTGCTTTCTGTCCTTGGCTGGCAGAAGTGGAACCCGACATGCTGTTATAGCCCATCTGCCTCAAAGTTTGACGTGTTGTGCATTCTGAGATGCTTTTCTGCTCACCACAACTGTACAAGTTTTGCACCATTCTGAGTAAACTGTAGAGACTGTTGTGCGTAAAAATCCCAGGAGATCAGCACTTACAGAAATACTCAAACCAGCCCATCTGGCACCAGCAATCATGCTACGGTCAAAATCACTTAGATCACATGACCTGAAGCTGCTGGCCTGTATCTGCATGATTTGATGCACTGCTGCCACACAATTGGCTGATTAGATAATTGCATGGATGAGTGGGTGCACAGGCGTTCCCAATAAAGTGCTCGGTGAGCGTGTTTTACCATAGTACAGTAAGCTTAATGTAGCCCCCTTCTTTCTCTCAGTAATTATGTGAATTACTTAAGGAAATTCATATTGAAAACTGGTGCAGATTTAAATAAAGAGAAAGAAAGAGGAGAACACTTGAAATAATTGCTGAAATAATTGCTTTATGCTGTCTATTACCTGAAAATATGTCAGAGGATCAGAGAGCAAGACTACAGGCACAGCAAATGAAATTGGATCAGCTGTATATCTGTAAAGACAAAGCGGGATTTTTACGATCTAGGGCGACGTGATTAGAAGAAGAACAAAATTCCAGCTTCTTCTTCAAGTAAGAAAATAATAGGCAAAACTAAAATAGCATAACAGAATACATAGCTGTATTCAAATGGTGCAATTATAGAAGATCTGAAAGTCATTGCAAAAATATGTATGTACATATATATACATTTTATGGCACTCTCTCTCTCTCTCTTGTGTAACCCTAACCCATTTATATATATATATATATATATATATATATATATATATATATATATATATATATATATATATACATACATATATATTTATATACAGTATCTCACAAAAGTGAGTACACCCCTCACATTTCTGCAAATATTTAATTATATCTTTTCATGTGACAACATTGAAGAAATGACACTTTGATACAATGTAAAGTAGTCAGTGTACAGCTTGTATAACAGTGTAAATTTACTGTCCCTTCAAAATAACTCAACACACAGCCATTAATGTCCGAACTGCTGGCAACAAAAGTGAGTACTACTTTACATTGTATCAGAGTGTTATTTCTTCAGTGTTGTCCCATGAAAAGATATTCACTAGAAACATTCTCAGACAATGGGAGGAATTAAATTGAAATGCTTTAAGTGGTGAGGTGTAGTGCTTGTACACTGGTTTTGGGCTTGGAGTCCTAAGGGGGAGAGGAGTGCAGATATTCTGGTAAGAGAAGAGGACCCCCCTATAAGAAAACACATAATTAGGAAAGGAGGTGATGGGGAGGAGGTGGGATGCCAGAAATGCAAAGCACGATGGGAGCTAGGTACGTGGTGTTTATATACTTTCGGTGGAGACCGGAATTGATTATAGGGTGTTGTCTGAGAATGATTCTCCCGAACTTTGTTTTAACAAACTCCATTTCACTAGAAACATTCTCAGACAATGGGAGGAATTAAATTGAAATGCTTTAAGTGGTGAGGTGTAGTGCTTGTACACTGGTTTTGGGCTTGGAGTCCTAAGGGGAGAGGAGTGCAGATATTCTGGTAAGAGAAGAGGACCCCCAAAGACTGCCAGCCAGGAAGATGTAGATGGTGGGACTGAAAAGAAAAGAAAACGTTATTGGACGAGTGCGACGTGGGCGGAATGTAAGTCTGAAGTGTTGAGTCGGATGTAAGATTGGCTAACGGTGAGTCGAGTTTGAAATAATGGATAAAACATCCCTTGCCGGATTGATCGGTTTTAATGAACTTGAGAAAATATTGGATGATCTCCTGGCTGATTACAGTGAGATCGGATAAACAGGGATGTATACTGGGGTTGAAGTAGGTGGATGCAGAGGTGAATTCGGAGCAGCGTAAGAATCCGAAAAATGCAAGCGTGAATAAGGTTGTGAGGTTGATGTCTGTATGTGGGTCGGAGTAGCCGGATCGGAGGAAATCTATGCAGCGTGTGAGTATGGGAAGCGTCATGGGATTTCTGGAAGTTTGTACGCGGGGTCTAGCCTTTGGAACCCTTTCAAGAGGAGTTGGATTTGAGGGTTGTGTATGTGAGGGCAATTGGAACCGAAAAGGAGTTTGTGGAAAAATTGTATACCGCTTTAGGTATACCCTGATGGTGGAGGTTTTGATTCGGAGATGAGAGTGGGCGAAAGTTATGTAAGAGGAGTATGTGACCAAGCTGAATGACGGGAATTGGTGGTTGTGATGAGCATGGAATGACTTAAGCAGTTCCAGGCGGTGTAGTAAGACTGAAGTGTGCGTGGTGATGAGGCTTGAAGGATTGTATCGAGGGAGCGCAGGTGCAGGTGATGAAGGGGTGATTCACGGAACGTTAGCTGTGAGTAGGGAGGAACTGGAACCGGGTTGGTGTCTGCTTCTGGAGCCAAGGCGTAGAATTTCTGAAATCAGAAGCGAGAAAGACAGACAGCAATTTCGTTGTAATGACCCGGGACGTGAGCGGCGCGGATGATGAACTGATTACAAGCGGATGCCCAGGTGAGTGGCATGGTGGCGTTAGAGCGTGAGCGACCTTTATAGATTATGTGGACAGTGGCTAAATTATCCGAATGGATTAGGAGAGCGAGTACGATATGAATAATCTACCGTGGGGAATGACACGCATTGCGAAATTTAAATGACCGAGAAGCGATAAAAGGTCTCTTTTTGTGCAGCGGGGTTAGACAAGTGGCCGTGCAATGCTTCGCTAATCCGGTCTATCTTTCTTTAGGAGAGAGGACCGGAGTTCTTTTGTGTCGAGAATAATGCCCAAAAAACTCTAGAAAGGTGGAAGGACCGAACGTTGTCCCTGCTGCCAGCGGGACGCCGAGGTCGCGGAAGACCTGGAGCATGGAAGCAAGGCCGGACAGAATGCTGTAGAGCAGTGAGGGTGTTGCAGGTGAAGAGACGAAGGAAGCTGAGCTGGGAGGGATGAGGAGGGGGCGCTGTGCCGGATCCCTAGGAGCGTGCAATGGCGGCGCTACCGCCGGCGACACGGGTGCCGGGGAAGCCCGCCGACTCCGGAGGGGACGCCGGGGAGCGAGCTGGGAGAGCTACGGTGCCGAGTCCCTAGGAGCGTGCAGTGGAAGGACAGGCGCGCGTCGGGCGCCGGCTGGGGCCAAGCCCGACTCCGGAGGGGACTCGGGCAGAGGGAGGGGGAAGGGGAGCTGTGCCGGATCCCTAGGAGCGTGCAATGGCGGCGCTACCGCCGACGACACGGGTGCCGGGGGAAGCCCGCCGACTCCGGAGGGGACGCCGGGAGCAGGGAGGGAGAGATACGGTGCCGAGTCCCTAGGAGCGTGCAGTGGAAGGACAGGCGGCGCGGCGGGCACCGGGGGCCAACCGACTCCGGGGGGGACTCGGGCAGAGGGAGGGGGCACGAGGGCAGCCGGAGCGCTGAGAGGGCGCCGAGATGGGGCTGCTCCGTCGCTAGCAGCAAGGAGGCAGGTGAAGGAGACGGGGCCGGACTGAGCAGCCGCGGGGAAGGAGTCGGCGACAGGCGCAGCCGAGGACAGCCCGAGATCCAGCGGAGGTCGCCAGGAGGTAGGGTGACGTCATCGACTCCGCGCTGAGCTTGAGCAGGGACTGTCAGGACCCCAGGTCGCAGAGAGTCTGAGTACAGGCGAAACAGCTCTGCTTTCCTCAAGTTCGCAGGAAAATAGACTCCGCGGTCGGTGCGCAGGGTCCGGCGACGGATCGGGGGACGACCTCGGGCAGGGGCCGCCGTGGCCGGGTCTCGGGCGTCTCGGGGAGGAGAAGCCGAGGAGCCGGAATCAGGGACGGGGGAGAAGTCGTCATCGGAAGCGTGAAGCAGCAATTCCATGGCGCTGGAAGCGATTCGGAATTCAGCCAGTGCAGAAGTCGGGCAGAAACAGGAAACTGAACATGCCAGAAATGCAAAGCACGATGGGAGCTAGGTACGTGGTGTTTATATACTTTCGGTGGAGACCGGAATTGATTATAGGGTGTTGTCTGAGAATGATTCTCCCGAACTTTGTTTTAACAAACTCCATTAATTAAATATTTGCAGAAATGTGAGGGGTGTACTCACTTTTGTGAGATACTGTATATATAAATGGATCAGGATATATCTATCCTGATCTTGTAATATTTTTAGTGCCTTTCTAGATTTTCATAAAACTTTTCACTTCTTTGAACATCAATTCATATTTAAAGTGCTTGGTTTGTTTGAATATTGCTGAGGTCCAGTAAACCTACTTAAAAAGAATATTCATCTCTCTTGTGTTTTTCATTCCCCTCTTGCTTAATAAAATGACTATTGTGTTGAGGCTATCTGTGGTGAGAGTTTGAATTATAATTCTGTCAACATGCTTCACACAACATATAGAGAATTGGTTTGTTTTTAATGGGATTTGGAAATAACAAAAACAGTAATAATGTTTCAAAAGAGTGCTGCTCAAAGAAGAAGTGAAGGGCTTTTAATAACCTTTGAATGATTACAAAAATGATGAAACCACATCTGGAGATAATGCAAATTGGGTTTACTGTAATTTGTTTGTTCAGATGTTTGGGGTACAGTGCATGTCAGACAGTAACAGAGCTAAAACTGTTAGAGCTGGAGTTGAAAGAGGTGAACAACTGAAACGATTTGTGAACAGTGTTTGTGTCATTCCTTCCCCTGTCTGTAGATAATAATGGGGAGAAGCACAACCATGATTATGTGAAAACAGCAGAGTGGGATTTCATGAACCCTGAATTCAGACAAAGCAGGCTGAGGGCTGTATTTAGACAGCCAATCAGGATGTGGGTGGCATTCATGGAGCAAATCAGGGAGAGGGCGATATTCAGGCAGCCAATCAGGATGAGAGTTATATTCAGACAGCCAGTCAGGATGAGAGGTATGTTCAGTTAGCCAATCAGGAAGAGGACTGTATCTGTACTGGACTGTACCAGAAGGCAGACCGGACTGTAACGGAAGGCAAACGATCAGCAATACCTACAGCCACTCTGGTGAGCTGAAGTGGTGGTTGGGGGAAGTCATGTAAAGGGAAGAAGAAAGATACATCATGTCCCCTTGGTCAAAGCCATATCTAAAGTACAAATAAAGGATATGAAGAAATGTCTTATTGTCATTTTAAGTAATTCATTCTGAGAGTAGGTGCTATGTTTAGTATTACCACAAGAGGGCTATGGAGTTCCAATAAATTAGATCTTTCTGTGTACCTTCAGAAATCTTAAAGGTTACAGTTTTTCGTGTTTGCTTACACACTAACATTAAAAATAAGACAGTTAGTGAAACCCAAGGAGGAGACACTCGAGGAGCAAAACCTCAGCCCAGATCTGCACAACTATAAGCACATTCTTAGCTCCACACTTTTCACAAAACACTACACAGTGCAAAACACGAAACACGCTTCTCTACATTAGACACAGAAATCTAACATGATGTCACTTCTTTCCCATTTAAAGGCACTGCCTTTCAAAATATTACATCTATGAACCAATTTATCAAATATGGCTGTCAGGTTTTACAGACACTTCGGAGCTTAATTGTAAACTCATCAATCAGGCATAAGCACCATAAAAAGGAAACATTTGAACTTACCTGTCTTCAACAAAAATGGAAGGTAACGCTGCAGTAAGAGGAAAAGGAAGAGGGAGAGTGTGGATGAGAGGGGAATCCCGTGGAGGAAGAGGGGTAGGGAGAGGAAGAGGTAGAGGCAGATCAGGAGGAGGACATAATATGACAATATCAACCCATGGTTTACAACATGGTCAACTAATGCTGCTCGAATCTCATCTGATAAATTTGGTCCTCGTCTTCTTTATATATTATATATTCTTCTTTATATTATTATATAAAGAAGACGAGGACCAAATTTATCAGATAAGATTCAAGCAGCATTCGTTGACCATGTTGTAAACCATGGGTTGACATTGAGAGAGGCTGGACAGAGAGTTCAGCCCAACCTCAGCAGATATACTGTTGCAACGTTTTTCTACTGTCTACAGCAGTACAATGTAACAATCTATATGCACTACATCAGTGCTTTTTGGTACCCATTCACTGCATTCCATGTTTGAAACAACGCCTTGAACGCTGTCCTGTGACATTTTACATGTATTTTGATTGGTCTACATTGGATTGAGGATTGAAAACATTAAGGAGGAAAGAGCCCCATGTTCTCAGAAGAACAGAGAGAGCAAATTCAAACAAACATCCTCAATGACCTCAAAGTTTTCAATAATGTCCATCAGGTCTCTCTATCAATACTGGGGCAAATCCTTAAAAAGAACATCACATACAGATGAAACAAGTCTATCAAGTGCCATTTGAAAAAAATTCTGAGAGAGTAAAAGATGAATATGCGGAGGTAAGTAATGTACACTTAAGTATTGTGCGCTGCACATACAACCTTTTTACATGTACATGTATCGTACGCCTACATTGAACTACACAATTTACATGTAAATATATAGTAGGCCTCTATAGAACTATATTGAACTGGGTTTATTCTGACAAAAGTAAGAAGAAGGAGAAACATCATAGAGCTATTTTGAATGTCCCGAGCCAGCGTGGTGGTAACATCACAATGTGCACGGCAACCACACAGAATGGGGTCCTCCACCGCCATGCCAACTTAAGTCCTTACAGCGCAGCCCACATACTCACATTTTTAGACAGACTACACAACATCGTCACAGCAGAAGACCAAACGGATGCAGAGCAGGTGAGATGTATTGTCATCTGGGACAGTGTATCTTTCCACCGATCTGCTCTGGTTCAAAACTGGTTTCATCAGCACCCACAATTTTCACTCCAATACCTCCCACCATACTCTCCCATTCTTAACCCCATTGAGGAGTTTTTTCAGCATGGCAGTAGAAAGTTTACGATCTCCAGCCGTATGTCAGGATACCCCTCATTCAAGCCATGGAGGAGGCCTGTAACCAAATTGATGCAGGGTCTGTGCAAGGATGGATCCGTCATTCAAGATTCTACCCTCACCATCTTGTGAGAGGGACATAGCCAGTGATGTGGATTAAGTGCTTTAGCCATATCCAGCTAGGCGAAGAGATGATGCTTAGGGTTTTTTCATTCATGCTTTATTTTTTGTCTCCAAAAATGTTTTTGCTGTGTTTATGTACTGTGTTCTATTTAGAATATTTTTCTGCTCTGATTTTCAGTGCAAAATGCAACCTTTGGAAATGCATGGATGTATTGACTGATTTTACAATGTGGAGAGAAATAAATATTTTCATCAGTGTGCAGTACGGGTCTTGTGTGTTGTGTTTGGTGAAAATATTCATGAACTTTAACAATATCTCTGAGACTGTATCATTTGAAAAGTAGCAATGTTAAAAGTGTTTCAGATTGAGCACAGCGGCGTGTAACTGGTTCAAACAGAATCAGATCATCTGAACCATGTGTATGCCAAACTGTGACAAAATTGGGTTTTTATAAATTATTTTATCGTTTTGAATGAAGAGTTTCATTTTGCAAAATATCTAAAGTGGTCTGCTACTGTGTGTGTGTGTGTGTGGTTGTGTGAACTGTGTGTAGACTTTTGACAAAATGAGCCCTGTTTTCAAAATCGTGCTTAAGCAATCTTAAAAAAATACTGCTCAGTTGAAAAATTATTTTACAAAGAAAAAAACTCTGGGTCATGGTATACGTATTCGTATATCATTGCAGACATGTCAAAACTGTGTTCCATTTAAGTCAAACTATGGGACACATTTTAATAATTGCAAAGTATTAATTCACATGACTGCAGGTTGACTTTGACCTTTAACAATGATATAATCTACCAAGAAGTGTGCTGTCAAAGCAGTATTTTAAAAATAGGTAATTAATTTAAGACAGCTATACGTTTGTCATAATTTACGAATGTTTAAAAAAAGAGTTCTTCAGCTCGAGAGTGATCCACCTAATTGCAGCTGTGTATTTTCTCAAGCCTGTGATGTACTGGAACTGTCAACATTAATAGTAACAGACATAAATAACACAACCAATACCTTGTAATTTTGTTCCTACATGTCCTGAAGAGTAATACATAAAATCTTGATTCAAGATAGTGTCATAGGCCAATATGTTTTAGGATTATGCATTATATGTTCTGGTTCTTACGGGCAAAGCCCTGTTTTTAATAACTGCTCAAAAGTTGTGCTGCCAAAGTACGTGTCTTCAAAGCCACCTTTTATCAGAAGCAGCTGTGGGTCTGAAAGGCTGGAGTGTGTGTGCATGCAGACAGATACGCTCTCCGAGGATGAGATTGCTGATATAAATCTAAAATCAAATAGCACTGAACAGGCTGCAGATGCAGTTGTTGAATGTTGTAAAGTAAGACAAAAATAAAGGGAGGATGCTGGAAATGAGATGGAGATTACAGAAACGTACAGGGGAGTCTGTGACTGGGCACAGGGTGTATGCAGGAGTGAAAGTTCAGCGTTCAGTAACAGGGTGAAACGGTTAAAGAACACATCCTGGGCTGCTCTTGCTAATGCCCCACAGCTCTAATCCTTAAACAGTGGTAATTACCAACTACCAGTGTTTACAGATGGAAGCACCATTCCAGGCATGCCTTTCTAATGTCAGGCACTGATGCAATGATATGAGCACTAAACCAGAATATGACCACACTTTACATACACTACTGCACAAAAAACAAACATTGCACAAACAGGAATACTGTTTCACAAAATTAGCAAGATGTGTTGTACAATCTAGAGCACTTCAAGATTGCTCATACAAAATGCTTTTATGTGCAAAATGACTGGCTAGACACAGAAAAGTAAATAAGCTAAACGCATAGCTATAAAAATAAACCTAAAGGTATAACTTCTTTTTATCTTTCTGCAAAAAAGCATAACATCAAACTGAAACAAATCATGCTTTTCATTTAGTCAAAAAGTTCAAAATAACGATCTCCTTCAAAAACTAATGCAAGAAGAAGAATGAAATGTTCAATTTAAACAGTGGTACTTATTTTATGTATCTCAAATGTATTTGTTTTTTCCTTCAGAAGCTGCCTGCTTGTTCATTACCACTTCTTACTTAAAAAGGGGCTTTTCACTATGGTAAGACCATAAGCTCTATAGATTTCTCAGCAAATTTGTGCTGATTTATGCCTCACTGTAACTCCCAATGAAACGATCTGCAGAAGATACCTTTTACACATATTCAAATCCCATCAGCACAAACTTGAAAATATGGTCATAATACACCGATCAGCCATAACATTATGACCACTGACAGGTGAAGCGAAGATCTCATTATCCATGGTACCTGTCAGTGAGTGGGATATATTAGGCAGCAGGTGAACATTTTGTCCTCAAAGTTGATGTGTTAGAAGCAGGAAAAATGGGGAATCGTAAGGATTTGAGCAACTTTGATAAGGGCCAAATTGTGATGGCAAGACGACTGGGTCAGAGCATCTCCAAAACTGCAGCTCTTGTGGGGTGTTCCCGGTCTGCAGTGGTCAGTATGTATCAAAAGTGGTCCAAGGAAGGAAAAGCAGTGAACCAGCAACAGGGTCATGAGTGGCCAAGGCTCATTGATGCACGTGGGGAGTGAAGGCTGGCCCGTGTGGTCCGATCCAACAGACGAGCTACTGTAGCTCAAATTGCTGAAAAAGTTAATGCTGGTTCTGATAGAAAGGTGTCAGAACACACAGTGCAGCACAGTTCATTGCGTATGGGGCTGCGTAGCCGCAGACCAGTCAGGGTGCCCATGCTGACCCCTGTCCACTGCCGAAAGCGCCAACAATGGGCACGTGAGCATCAGAACTGGATCACAGAGCAATGGAAGAAGGTGGGCTGGTCTGATGAATCACATTTTCTTTTATATCACGTGGATGGCCGGGTGCGTGTGCGTCACTTACCTGGGGAACACATGGCACCAGGATGCACTATGGGAAGAAGGCAAGCCAGTGGATGCAGTGTGATGCTGTGGGCAATGTTCTGCTGGGAAACCTTGGGTCCTGCCATTCATGTGGATGTTACTTTGACACATACCACCTACCTAAGCATTGTTGCAGTATTTTGATACGTACCACCAACCCAAGCATTGTTGCACCATGTACACCCTTTCATGGAAGCGGTATTCCCTGATGGCAGTGGCCTCTTTCAGCAGGGTGATGGGCCCTGCCACAAAGCCAAAATGGTTCAGAAATGATTTGAGGAACACAACAACGAGTTCAAGGTGTTGACTTGGCCTCCAAATTCCCCAGATCTCAATCCAATCGAGCGTCTGTGGGATGTGCTGGACAAACAAGTCCAATCCATGGAGGCCCCACCTCACAACTTACAGGACTTAAAGGATCTGCTGCTACCGTCTTGGTGCCAGATACCGCAGCACACCTTCAGAGGTCTACTGGAGTCCATGCCTCAATGGGTCAGGGATGTTTTGGCAGCAAAAGAGGGACCTACACATTATTAAGCAGGTGGTCATAATGTTATGGCTGATCAGTGTATATATGTATTGGTTCCCCTTTCAAAAATTTTTTGGTTTTAATTAATACATATATTTTTGAATGCAAGAAGACCCAGTCTTTTTGTTGTTTCTAGAGATGAAATGTCAACTTGCATATACTTCTGCACTGATGAAATGGTGAAAAAATTATCCACTGGCTAGCCAATTATCTAGCCATACTATAGAGAATGTATAGATGTGCAGAAAGTATTTTCCTTATTGATAATTGGAAATAAGCAAAAGTATACATTTTAAATTAACTTCTACAGCAGCTTTGTAAAAATCCATACTATGAAGTTCTGGATTAATAGGGTTTGTATTGCTGGGAGACAGTTCCAGAGAGCGGCACAGTGTTTGAGAATGTGCATTTGGATAACAAAGGAATGTTAACGCATCTGACCAAAGCCAAATGGTGCCTCCTGCTAATGACCTGCTATCTGCTGTTTGGGCTCTCCACTATCATGTATGGGCCTCACTTCCTGGGGTTACCTGCCATCACATGCTAACGTCTTTCCCTTAAACTGTATAAATGTTGACAACACAATGTAATCATTGAACATTTTGCTCCATGCTTGTGTTCCCGCGGCCGGCTGTGTAAGTAAAGTATCTGTCTTCAACTGTGAGCATCAGATCCGTCTCTTCATAAACAAAATGGTTGTTTTACTCATTTTGAGAATTTATCCATTTACTAACAGTATATGTGCTGGAAGTATTTGTAACAGGTTGTCAAAGTTCACAGTGAATTGTAAGTCAGGACAAAGTAAATGAACCAGCACAACAGGTTGTTCATTTGGAGCATGAAGCGAACAGAAAATGTTTCTGTCTTATTCAAGGCACAAGGAAACAATACAGCCTTAGGTGTTACAAAAGTGAAATGCCCTTTTGCAGGATCTACATTGGCCTCTTACTCTTAACTGAAAACATAACTTGAAAAGGCAAAAGGAAGTAGCATGTGATTTTAATTCAGTCAAACTGACATATATTTTCTAAGGAAAGTGCTACCCAGATAGAGAAATAAGAATAAGTGAAGGTCATTTAAATAGGAAGCAAAGGGAAACCTTGTGTCCTTTGCTTCCTATTTAAAGTTTTAGTTTAATGCTTGTTCTTTTGCGTCACTTTTAATAAACAGACAGATGGTACAGAGAAAGAGTCATTTCGAGGCCTCTTGACTCTCAGAGCAACTATTGTGTCGGATGAAGCACAGTCAGCGTTGTGTTTCAGATCCCCCCATCCCGGCAGACTTAATTCCTCACGACTAAGTTTCAGCTTGATTAATTATATCCTGTTAAATTCACCCTAAATAATTTACACTTTATTCAAAATCTCAAAACATATAAGGTGATCAACATGAACTAATAATTGCCTTATTGCACTAAATATATGCATCCACAAGGGGGTGCCAGAGAGATTACAAAGAGTCCTGGTGCAGGGGATGAAGTCACATCACAGCAGGATGAATGCTGGGAAATATAGTCTCTTACATATCAGTCAGAGGAAACTACAGCTCACACATCGCAGTCCTTAAGATAGACTGAGAAATAGCAAAAACTATTTTTGCAATGTAATGAGAGAAACTGTGTGCAACTGTCTGAATATGCCCTCCACCTTACCATTAATGCAGCAATTCAGTGTATTGTTTAAGGAACTGGGAATGAAACTGTAAAAGACCGCAGGTTCAGTTTGTAGCTGGGATCATCCCTGTATGGGACGTCATTGTTGAATATTGTTGAGTTTACTGAACTTTAAGGACTCCAGTTGAGTAAATGAGTATAAAAGAATATAATGTTAAACACTGTAAGACATTCTGGACAAAAAGCCATAAAATGTCCATTATTGCAGCTTGTATTTTTTACATGTCACACATGTAAACTATGAAAAATAAACTGATATCTATTTTTATTGATATTTATGTTTCAGTTTGAAGTTGCAAAATCTAGAAGCAGATCCCTGTGCTCCCAGGCAGTATTTACAGAGCTAATCTAAACAGGACCTCTAAACTCCTTGGTCTCAGCTGGCCCAGCACGATAAATAAAGATTAAATAAACAAATATGACACTGCCATTGTGGGTTCCAAAATGAAGTACCTATTTGTAATCATACCATTTTAAATTAAAAAATGTAGAGCAGCAAAACCTGCCTTAAAGCTTATCTGTTGACTTTTCTGTCTTTAATATGTTTACAAACATATTAGGTACACCTCCACATGGCCAGAGACCCTAACCCTAACCCTAACTCCACCTCACTGTCTCTGCAGCTCTGCAGTTTGATGCCAAATGTGACCACAGAGAACATTTCACAATGACAAACCAGGATGTTTTCATTGGTACTCGCCTTTAAAAATAAACAGTGAAGCAAAGAAAGGGCCGCACTTTTTTAATTTTACTGTATTACTGTGAGAAAAATCTGATGAAAAATGGGCAGTCAACGGTTCATGTTTGCTTGGGACATAGATGCTGTAACAGTACTCATTATGTCATATTCATATTTCCATGTGTCCATGTATTCAGCTTTAAATGGTTCACAAACCCTGAACTCTGAATATTAATCCATGTCTAGATATTGCTGAAAAGAGATTACTGAGTTGATGTTGTAGTCAGTGTTGGATGGGAAGCTGGTTCCTCAGAATCCTTGGGGTGAGGTTCTGATACACTTTTTTGTTTGAGATTCATTTTAAAGTTGTTATTTTGCCATCTCATGTATGTTTTACCTCTTTAAACCTATTTTTATTGTGTAATGCTCTGATTTGAATAATGTTTTATCCTAAAAATATTTAAAGGAATTGATACAAAAAAAATGTAGCCCTGAGTGATTACTCTGGGTTGCATAGCCATACATGTACTGCACTTAAGAAGGGATATTTAGCACTTATCACGGTGCTTTACACTTATGTAATGAAAGTGCTGCTGTTTGGCTGTGAAAATTTAGTAAAGTTCTAGTTGCCAGCTTGTTTTTGGACACACCTATGAAATGGCTGTTGATTTCTGCACGGTGTGGTGGAGTGGTATTGCACAATGCACACTGTCAAAAGACAATAGAGGACAGGAAACTCCTTCACTATCCCCAGGGAATTCTGTATTCCCCAAGTATGTAGACTAGTGATAGCTTAGACATGATGAAGGCAACTAAATAAAAACTGTGCAGAAACTTCATCCTAATCACAGGGGCAAAAGTAACCTTTGAATTTTGGCTAGACTGGCAGACTGACCTGTCTGAGTTGTTCTCAATTCACTATAAATGTTCAATAGCTGAGGAACCATTTTCTCTCTTGTCATAGCAGTCATAAATTGGTCACTTGTTAGCCTGTCAAAATCAAAAGAAATACATTTAAAAAAACATGTTAAATATAACAGCTTGTGTTGCAGTAGCCGTAACACTTCACTGACCCATCCTCTTGCTCCTCTAGCTGAACCACTTGTGCTGCATGGAGATGTCTTCTTTTTGCATATCCCCCTCTCCCTCTCTTTCACTCTGCATCAGAACACTCTCCCCACATCGCCCTGTTGGGGTGACAACCACCTCTGCTTCCAAAATAGTCAAAGGCAGCTTTAAGTGCTCAAATGAAGTCTCTAATTGGCTAAAAAGTCCTAAACTGGCAACTAATTTAAAGGAAGTCATAGACTTTGCCCTCCAGCCCTGCAGCAGAAGAGTTGTGCACCCCTGTAGTAAATAAATACCATTATTGTTATTTGGCTGTTTTTTTATTCAGTAATGCCACAGAAACGGTACGCATATATCAATGTTCAACAGCTGGCCAAGTGTCTGTTGAGCATCTTAGCTGCTGAATATTTCAGACTGAGTCTACATGGCTTGTCAGACCTTCTCATTGGATTTGATTCAAGAGCGCTGGCACCATCTCTAAAAAAGCTTAACCATGTCCTAGCTGTCAGACCACATCTGTTAAACATCAGCTAGACATGCAGGTGCAAACAACACTGTTAAAATAACGACGATATGGCAAACGATCCCTTGGAAAGTCAGTTCACACATCCACGCTTAAAGCCAGCCATGAGTTCCTCAAGGCAGAAGACATGGAGCACTCATGTGTAAACCAAAGGGATGGCCTGTCACTGGGCTCTCCTTAAAATCCTTGATATCATCCTCTGTATTTGCTCCTTCCTCTGTTCAGCCCTTGGTGTTATACTCTGTATTCTCACTCTGCAGTTCAGCCCTTGGTATGTTCTGGGTGGCTCACACAATAAAGACACATAGCAGATGTGAGATCTGTGACTGTGGGTTCCAGTCTCAGCTGTGTCCTCTCCAGCTATGGCCAGAGATCTGCCTTGGTGTGGAAACAATCAGCTCAGCCTCAAAAAGGCAGATCTTTGGAAAAATGAGGGTAAACTGGTTAAGTTAGTTAATCTCATCTTGAATGGTCACCCCTGGTCAGCTGATTCATTAAGAACATAGCTAACTTCATCACGCTCTGATGTCATAGGCAGCATGCTATTAGGGGTGTGCTGCCAGTGTGGAGAGAAGTGAGAGTTGAACTTCCAGTTCATCCAGGGAAAAGCACAGTTACCTTTGCTTAGCCTCTGTTTTTGCATTGAGTGGGTTTGAGCAGGAGCTCTCCTTTTCCTGTTTGATTACATTGTATCAGCCCATATTTAGCTTCACTGATATGATTTTATTAGGAAAGATATTACCTGCCATTTTCAATGAGCACCTTCAAAACTTTCAACATGTAATCTCACAGCAGCTGAGTGATGTAAACTAAAAGAGAAAACCACTGATGTTGGAATCCTGCATACATTTGTTTTATGTTTAACACCAATACAATACATTATGACTTTATTTTCCCAGAGCATACTGTTAAATGTAAGACTACCTTATCTGAGTATTGGCACGATGATTCTAAACAAAGTTCAGGTTTTGTCATTCTTGCGTGCATCCATCTGTTTCTGTAGGGTCAGGGACCTTCTGAGTTTAAGGAAGCTGTGTCTTAAAGGGCATGCACATTCAAAATACTACTGTCAAAACCAGACATGTGAAGTAACAGATACAAGCACTCTTGTTACAGTACTTGAGTAGGATTTTTTTTCTTGGATTTGTACTTTTTTCATGATCTTTAAATGACTGCACCTATACTCTTACTCAAGTACATATTGAATTAAATATTCTAATCAATTTTACTCCACTACAGTTTTCCTCCATGTATGTAACTGCCAAACACACAATCAATCATTTAAGGTCATTTTTGCTCGAATATCATTATGCCGCTCCTCACCAGGTATCTGTTTGTAATGGATTCATTATCCGTGCTGCACACGTTCCATGTCGCCACAACTAAATCCTCGATAGTCTCATTTTCAACTCTAGAAATTCTACAAATTGGCACCGTTACCGTACGAAATCTTGTCTTCTCCCCAACAACTCCATTCGAAACTCCTTCATACACCAATCACACCGCTATTCATCAACCAATCTGGAAGAATCATAACACGTTTTTGGTTTCAAAAACACTTAACTAATTAACATCCTGTTTACGTAAACATGTTGTGACCATTTATGATTCCTTCCCCTGGGCCCACTTGAAGGAAGAGGGAAAGGATCCAGAAGACAAGGAGGAGTTCACAAGAGAAGTGACGAATGGAAGGATGTCTGGTGTGGTTGCCTGGAGGAGAGAAGAGGGAATTGGGTCAAGAGCACAGGTAGTAGGATGGTGGGACAGCAGGACCTGGGAGACGTCAGCAGCAGAGAGGGGAGAGAAAGCAGAGAAACAGGGAGAGGGTATGGAGAGAGGGGAGCAAGGGAAGATGGAGGTAGGAGTGAAGGAGCTGCAGATGTCAGTGATCTTCTCATTGAAGAAAACTGCAAAGTCATCCACAGAGAAGGAGGACTGTGCTGGGGGAGGAGGGGTGCTGAGGAGAGAAGAGAGAATAGAGAACAATTGACGAGGGTAAGAAGTAGAATTCTGAATTTTAGCTTGATAGAAACTGGCTTTGGCAGAGGTAACCGAGGAAGAAAACGCTGCCAGGAGAGTCTGGTAAGTAGACAGGTCAGATGGGGCCCTGGATTTATTCTTCTTCCTCTCAGCTGCCTGTAGTCTGGCCCTGTTGGCACGGAGGACCTCAGACATCCATGGACTGGGAGGAGATGAGTGTGCTGGTTTGGAAACAAAAGGACAGAGAGTGTCAAGTGCTGAAGAGAGAGAGGAAATCAGAGTAGAAGATTGGAGAAGGAGTCGAGGGGTTAAAGGGGAGGGAGAAGGAAATGAAGTGGTGGATCGGACTGATGTAGAACGGTCACTGTGAGGTCCGAGGAGGAGCAATTCCTCACTATGACGAGGTCGAGAACCATTGCCACACTTGTGGGTTGGAGGAGGAGTGCAGCAGGGAGAGGTCAAAGGAGTGGAGTAAGGGTAGGAAGGTGGCAGACTGGGAGGCTTCCAGGTGGATGTTGAAGTCTCCCAAAATGATCAGCGAGGTGCCGTCTTCAGGGAAGGAGCTGAGCAGAGTGTCAAGCTCATCAAGAAAGCTTCGAAAGGGCTGCAGGAGATGCGGTGTTGTCCAGTGCGATCCAGGTCTTGGTAAGAGTGAGGGAATGAAGGGAGAGGAGGGAGGCGTAGTCTGAGATGAAGTCTGCCTTCTTCGTGGCAGACTGGCAGTTCCATAGTCCCCCTGTGACATTGAAGTTCACAGGGAGAAAGCAAGAGGTAGCAGAGGTTGGTGAGGTTCTGTTACCGATGGTAAAAGCGCCTTCTGCAGGTGAGAGAGCAGACTGGAATGGGATTACAGCACACAGTGAGCAGGTGAGGATGGGGGAGTACAGAAAAAGATGGGGGAAGAGATTCAAATATAGGGAAAACACACAGCTGGGAAGGAGCGACGCTAAGCACAGAGTATTAGCAAACTATTAACAGCTGGCTGATCACTGAGCAAAAACTCAAACAGAAACAATCGGGTAACGAGATGAAACTTGGTGCCACGACACCAGTCTAGAAATAAATTTATAATAAATCAGACAAGGCAAAAACTGCACTTCAACAAAACTAGCAGCAGATAAGCTAATAGGAAAGCGGAAAATCTAAGCAACCACACAACTAACAATAAAGGACGGATACTTAGCCAATGTAGGAATCTTCCGCAGCTCCTCACACCTGAATCAAATGCACCACCACAATGCACCAAGATACAGGTGGTTCATTTAGGGTAGGGTTTCTTCTGGCCATTTTCCTACTGACCTCGTAGGGGAAAAAATTACCATTGAAAACCTCACTGTAATGTACCCATCTATAACTTTATGATAGTATATTGGGATTTTGTTCCTCAGATTCTCAACCTTGTAGTTCAGGCTATACCAAAGGAACAAATCATGAAGAGAATGAGAAATGCCATATATCTACGGGCTTAGGGGCTGCTTTTGGTTTGCAGGGCTCATATACTGCCCACTTGTAGATGTGCTTGTTTATGTGGGCAGATGTGTGCTTGTGTGTGTGGCCATCACACTTGCTTGATTGACTAAGGACCACTCTGTCTCAGTCCTGCCAGACGGCTGGGTTTGGGCGCCAAATCAACCCCTCCACCTTGTGGCAGCCTGTCCATGAATTCCCAGCCGGATGGAAGTTGTCCAGTCAGAACAAAGACCAGATCTGCAGGCAAACACATAAAGGTCAACTTGGGAGCCACCAGGAGAACTGATAGTCGCTCTTCTCAGACCGTGTCCAGCTTTAAGTGTAGCAGGGGCGCTAGTGAAAAGGCATTACATCTTTTAGATGGCATAAAACAGGTGTGGAATGAGTTCAGCCTGACCTGTGATCACAGGATAATCTAGGAAGCGCAGAGCATGTGACCACAGGACCCCCTGTGATTGATGTGGGCCAATGTCCATGTCCACACGTATGGGCCAATCCTGGAGGACCGGGACGTACTGCTGGAGTGCCAGGAGTCTAAAAAAGGACTTGGACAATCATATACATTTCAAGACTATATTTAGTAGAAAGATCAAATGTTTAATGCACATTTTATTTGCTTATTTGCTTTCACATATTTAGGTGTCCTTGGGGTTGGTTTTTGTCATGTCACATAAGTAGCAGGTCAGATTTTGTTCAGACACACTCTTACTTTTACTGGCACTGACACTGACACTTTAGATTGGTTATCTCACCAGATTCCCATCAGCTCCTATGACACACATTGCTTCTCCCCAATCATGTGACTATTATATGCATCATTCCCAGTCTGTAATTTGAGCCAGTGAGGGAGATGGAATGAGATCACATACCTCTCCTTGGAAATGGACTGTGCAATGTCACCAGGAAACACTGCTGAGAATTTTGCTAATGCATTTCCTAGATAGTGGCCTCTTTCCAATACTGCTAAGCGCTGTCAGTTTCATTTGATGCTATTAACTGATCAAGTATGCTGATCTTCGAGGAATTTTATTGATGATGAAGGAAAAAACACTTCAACACTGTCTAAGCACAGAGTATTACATTATGTAAGTAATGCACATCCAAATCCACGGGTTTCAGTTTTCATTTCCAGCATCTCAGGATGAGTGTCGATAATGGACAATAACAAAAGTGCTTTGCATTGGGAATGACGTTGTCTCTGGCATAGGCAATACTAAAATTCTCAAACAATTTAATGACACAATACCCATAACATATTGGATAAAGATAAAGCATGTGTATCCAATAATAATAATAATAATAATAATAAACATAAGCATATACTTTGAAGTTACTAAATCATATATTAAAGTGTAAATTACATCATGTGTAAATGCAAAAAACAGCTTCACAGGTTAGTTAAGTGCCAATTAGCAATGTGTGGCAAAGCTCCAAAGAAGCCAGACAGCTGCTGCGCAAATTGCAGATGCTTTGGTCACAAGAACAGTAACATCTTTTAACAAATCAAGAGGAACAGGGGGGACAGTGTTGAAATTTATGATAACAAATACCAAGCATGAACAGGAACAGAAAGACGAACAGTGACTGCAAGTTGAAGGTCACTGACAGGGACAAACACCTAACAGGATAGTTGCTTAACGCCTCAAAACTATGGCCTCAAAAATGGTCACACATTTGAATCAACGATTCCCTGACCCAGTCCCAACAAAAACTGCATTGTCGTATCATGGCCAGCAAACATGATACTATTTCACAAAGTGCAAATACTGTTCCCTCATGTTGTCCCCATTAGGGCTGCATGACATGGAGAAAAAATGCAGTATGCTATAAATTCATGGATTACTGTGATGGCAATATGTGATGTAATAAACCAAAAATTAAAGTAGTAAATCAGTTTCAATTATTTTTAAATAAAACCTGAAATAATGACCTTTCCAATATGCAAACTCCTGTTCTTTCTGGGTAAAGAAACATCACTCCCAACTTCTCAGTGACCAGTAAATCTTTACTGCATACCTCTTATGACTGAATGTGGTCGTCATTTCCCTTACAACTGAGGAACAGTTATGTCTGTGTGCACGCATCTGCATCAAGAGCCAGCTGTGCGCATGCAACTATTCTCTGCTCTCTTTTTTTCGGCTTATTACATTACAGTTTTTCTTGTTTGATTAAACACATTTGCGCACACTGACATCACAATTTCACAACAATTAACCCACAGGCTGAAGCAGAAGCTGACTGGCCAAAAAGATTCATTTTGTTTGCAAAATGCTCTCACACTCACAAAACATTAAAAACAAGCAACACAAGAAAATATTTCCCTCAACCACACAACTTGTGGTCAAGTGAGTTTTTTACAATTGCTTAAGCATGATCTTGAAAACATTCTCATTTTGTCAAAACTTTACACACAATTTACACAACCACACACAACTAGCAAAGCACCTCAGATCTTTTGTAAAATGAAACACTTCAGTCAAATTATAAAATAATTTGTAAAAACCCAATTTTGTCACCGTATGGTATACACATGGTTCATACGATCTGATTCTGCTTGAAGCAGTTACACACTGCTGTGCTCAATCTGAAACACTTTTAACTTTTCTACTTCTCTAATGATATAGTGTGGGTTTGATTTTTTCAGAGATATTGTTAAATTGCATGAATATTTTTACAAAACACAACACACAAGACCCATACTGCACACTGATGAAAATATTTATTTCTCTCCACATTTTAAAATCAGTCAATACATCCATGCATTTCCAAAGGTTTGCACTGAAAATCAGAGCAGAAAAATATTCTAAATAGAACATAGTACATAAACACAGCAAAAACATTTGTGGAGACAAAAAAGAAAGCATGAATGAAAAAACCCTAAGCATCATCTCTTCGCCTAGCTGGATATGGCTAAAGCACTTAATCCACATCACTGGCTATGTCCCTCTCACAAGATGGTGAGGGTAGAATCTTGAATGACGGATCCATCCTTGCACAGACCCTGCATCAATTTGGTTACAGGCCTCCTCCATGGCTTGAATGAGGGGTATCCTGACATACGGCTGGAGATCGTAAACTTTCTACTGCCATGCTGAAAAAACTCCTCAATGGGGTTAAGAATGGGAGAGTATGGTGGGAGGTATTGGAGTGAAAATTGTGGGTGCTGATGAAACCAGTTTTGGACCAGAGCAGATCGGTGGAAAGATACACTGTCCCAGATGACAATACATCTCACCTGCTCTGCATCCATTTGGTCTTCTGCTGTGACAATGTTGCGTAGTCTGTCTAAAAATGTGAGTATGAGAACACAGTAGAGAAAAGTTGTTTTTTTACCTGTGCTCTTGTCGAAAGTTTGATAAAACATTTTCAAACAACCCCTCTTTCAAATACCTCTGGACAGACAGAGGTATTACAGATAGGTTTCATGTAAAGGACCAAGTTCTTTGACTTTCCTTATGCTACCAAACAACTGGATTTTTAAGTGAAATGAATTCGCCTAGTAAACCGATGATGCGAACTCCATGGCTTTTGTACGCATCTAGTGCTGCATGAAAGTTTCTTTTTCCTATTTTTTTTTTATCTACATCTTGGAATCATTTCCCTTATTGACATTATTTACGGACTGATCTTGTCATTGCTAAGCTACCAGAGGCCTACCCACCAGATTTCATTTTGAACCAGTTCAAGCCTTATGATGACTACCCTGCAGTGACCGTATTTCCCCCAGTTGACCTGCGTTTGTTTTTCGAAATTTCCCTCTGCTGTGCCGTTTTTGTCAATGCTTTGACCGCCTACACCTCTATCACCATAACGACACCAAGCCCAGCCCTGCCCAGCCCCGACTCACAGCGGACCCTGATGGCCACCTGGATACCTTCCTTTCAAACTGACAAAAGCTCTGAGCTCTGTGAGTTAACAGAATCTACGTGTCGTAGTTGATTTTGGTCTTTGTTGTCAGTCAAGCTTAGCTGACCTGCCATGCTACTTGATGAACTACTGCTATTCTATTCAGCCGTGATGGTCAACAGGGCATTAACTTGTTTGTTCTGTTTCCTGCCATGCACTATGTTGTTCAGTTTCTGTCCCTGTCTACAAGACCTGTAAAGCGTATTCTGTATTGGAGCTGTTTAGATACCTTATGATTGCGCTGTGTATTTATAAGTTCTTGGTACTGCTTTTGCGAGGTAGAGTTATCCTAGTAAACAGTTAACAGCGTAACAATTACATGTCACTCTTCTGCTGATTAATCATTATTTATGTCCGTCACTTTTGTCAAGTGTGCTTTCAAAGCTAAATCGTTGGCTAGTCCATTACTGCTAATGATTTTCGTGTCCACTTTCCTACTTAGTTCACAGCTAAGTTTTAAGTTTCCCCATCGTCACCACACATGATAATGTCATTGTCAACCATTGTCCAGATTCTGTCCGTTTCCAACATTTTCTACAACAGATTTGATGACATGCACATTCTACTTTGTTACTATGCTACTGTGTCATCAGGGTTGAGTAGTAATGGATTACATGTAATCGGGATTACATAATCAGTCAAGATGGAAGGTACAAGCAGCAGCAGTCCCTTCAAAACAGCCTTCCATTCCTGGCAATATCGTCATCATTTTGACTTCAAATATGCACAACACAAGAACGTCTATGTCCGTCAGGCCCAAGCACTACTTTAAGCCTTCCAGAACACATTGTGGTTGACTCTAAGGAAATACAGGAAAAAACAGTCATGGTCAACCAGTTTAATGTCCACTTTGTCAGTGCGGGGTCTGTATTTGACAAAATTTACTTTAATCCAACTCATCCAACTGCTGTCACTGCAGTGGCTAATACTAACATTGACGCATTTGATATTAAGCCCATATCAGTTGCTGAAGTGTGTAAAGCACTAAAAAGCATAGATCCTACAAAATCTGAAGGTCCTGACACTCTGAATCCGTTTCTTTTAAAGGTAGCAGCTGAACTGAAAGCTGAGCCCATTGCCCATGTGTTCACCTTAAGTCTTTCTTCCAACTCCATTCCTAAAATCTGGAAATCTGCTTACGTTCTCCCCTTGTTTAAAGGAGGAGATTCATTTGAGTTAAATAATTATCGTCCTATTTCAAAACTTTCAGTTCTAGCAAAAATCCTAGAATACCTGGTAAATCAGCAGTTTAAGCAATTTTTACTTAAAAACAACATCTTAAACACATATCAGTCGGGTTTTAGATCTAGCCACAGCACCATCACAGCTTCTGTGGCAGTAACAAATGACATCATAAATGCTCTTGATAAAAAACAGCATTGTGCTGCTTTATTTGTTGATTTATCCAAGGCATTTGACACAGTTGACCATGAATTATTACTAAGCAGGCTCAGAGGTATTGGGTTTAGTCCTAAGACCACAGAGTGGTTCAAAAATTATCTTGCTGGCAGAACTCAGTGTGTCTGTGCAGATGGCCACAAGTCTCAGGCTCTAGAGATTAGTAAAGGTGTTCCCCAAGGTTCCATCTTAGGACCAGTTCTGTTTTCAATTTTTATAAATGATCAAGGCAAAGGGCTTCAGGAAAAATCCCATTTATATGCAGATGATACTGTCATTTATACATATGCAAACTCCTTGTCCCAGGCTGTAAAGGAGCTTCAAATAGCTTTCCATTCTTTACAGTCAGCTCTGCTTGGTTTGAAATTGGTTTTAAATGCTGAAAAAACAAAGTTCAAGGTTTTTTCAAATGCTCGTTCTCAGTTAGCTGAAAATTTTAGCATTCACACGTGATGGAATGCCATTGAAAGGGTGCATTCTTATAAGTACCTGGGCATATGGATTGATGACAAGCTTTCAGACAGCATGCATATTTCAAACCTAACAAAGAAGCTTAAAGTGAAGCTTGGTTTCTATTTCAGGAATAAATCATGTTTTACTTTTAATGCCAAGAAGAAACTTGTTGAAGCTACTTTCCTGTCAGTGCTAGACTATGGTGACATTTTGTACATGCATGCAGCTTCCTCTATCTTGGGGAAACTTGATTCAGTTTACCATGCATCTTTGAGTTTTATTACTGGTCAAAAGTCTCTCACTCACCATTGCATTTTATATAAATTGGTGGGTTGGACATCGTTATCCATTCGCAGGCAAAGACACTGGTATGTTTTTATTTACAAAGCAATTTTAGGCCAACTCCCTGGTTATCTCAGTGCTCTCCTTTGTTGGAGCACTAGGAGCTATCATCTGCGATCAGCAAATTGGCTGTGTCTCAATGTTCCTTAGGGCTTTTTCAGCTCTTGGACAAGTTGGCTTTAGTTATTATGCACCTTGGTCATGGAACAATTTACAAAAGGAGCTCAAATTACACTGTTTCATATCTATGGCTGACTTTAAATGCACGATACAAAACATTGTAACTGAATCATGTAATTGCTTTTTGTGAAGCTACTGTACCCAATTTTTCACTTGTGATTTTAAAAGCCGTGAATAGATGTTTAACAGCTGTGAATAGATGTTGTTCTTTCGTTTAAAACAGTTAATCCAATACAGTTTTGATTCTTTCTCTGAGATCTGTGTTAACTGTTTTGAAAAAGGGTGTGGAAACCAATAAAAAGCGTTAACACATTTTGCAAGAGAAGACTTCTGTTGTGCTGATGAAGATCAAGTGGACCCCAGTTCCATTCAGCGTGTCTTAGGGATTGAGAAAACTGTAAATTATGGGTAGTTTTGAAAGGCAACGTGTGAAGTATATTTCCACCTTATTTATCCCTCAAAGACATTGAGGCATTCCTTCTTGAAAAACAATTTGTCCCTTCAGACAGTTCAGAACTTGTATGACAGTGTTCCAAGAGGGACTGAAGCGGTTGTGTAGGCAAAGAGTGGCCCTAATCTTTATTAATTACTAGATATTGATGTTGGTAGATATTCATACTGTTAGGTGGGTGTGGTATTTTCCCCACACCTGTAACATCAAGGCTTACACCCCCCCCCCCCTTCCCCCACGCTTCCTGTTCCAGATGCTTCTCTATAGGTGAACGTGTGTGGAAATAAGTCTGTGCTCCTCAGTTGGTGATCAGGATTTTAGGGGTCACAGAGAGGCCAAACGAACCTCATACTCATGCTTACACACAGTACTACACACAGACTGATGTTCATTACAGCAGCTCACACCAGCTGAAATTCAATTCATCTCTTATGTGTGTTAATTCTCTCTTTACTTGTGCACAGAATTGTCTGAAAATCTGTATGAAAAAAGCAAAGGCCACACAGCATCAGAAAATCCGCTGCAATCCTATAGTGTATGTAGATTGCGTTTCAGGTTTGCTAAAGTCAACTGGCTGCAGAGCACTATCTATATAGAATGTTTATATTTGTACATGATGGCTTCATCTTTGGCTTTCCTTTAAAACAGAAAGAGGACAGGGAACTAATCCTCCTCGTCTCACACGTCTAGCTATTGAGGGCCTCTTGAGCTCATAAAAACAATGAAGAAATACCCCAAATGTCTCTCCGGGGAGGATAGGATAAAGTTTTGTTGTTTTAGGAATGAGCCCAAAGTACTCTCTGAGATGACACTTTCCGTGAACGATAGGCACAAGGAAATAATTATTTAAACTCCTTCCCCCATCTGTCCTCAATCACTTGGTCACTGAACCCTTTTGATTATGGTGGAGAAATTGTTTTATTAGTCAGCTGCAACCTCACGTTCTCTGATCTCCAGAGATGAAGCCCTCCACCTGCTTTAATAACACTGTGAGTTGTAACTTGCTGTGAACATCAGTATTCAATTACACCAGGCTTTAAAAGAGAGCTTGGGTCCACCCACTACCTCTTACTCATCCCACAGTTTTGGGCTCTGTGTCTGCTGACGTCCCTGGCTGTTCTCCTTCAAGAACTAGGGCGGGGTGTAGGAGTGGCCTCTCTCTCCACACAAGAACTCTCAAGGCCCACCACTTAACCTTTCCTTTGTCTGCCATTTTATACCAGAGATCTCTAGTACCCCCCACAGAAAAGTAGATGGGCTTTAAATTCTTGGAAACTGTCCTTTACATAAAGTTGCATGAATGTATTCCCAGCACACACAATTAACATCAAAGAACAATCCTGTAGGTGTTCCCATTTGCACATTAAAGTGTTAGTCAGAGCCACTAATTATAAAACATGGGCAGCACTGTATAACATGCAAGCATGGCAGGAAAGAAAAATTGGCACCAAATTAGTTTGATCTTCCCCAGCAGGAGGGACCAATGTTGTACAGTTACTTCCTAGGCCTCTTAACACTTAGCTACTCTGCTGTCTGTCTATGCAGCCAGGTATTTTATGGAACCCATGAAGATTAGGGATTCTCAGTGGAGGATTCAAACTTGCAACCTCCCAGATTCCCTTTCTACTACACTTACTAACTAGACCTTCACTAATAAATGCTGTTTTCCTTTGTGATGTTCTCCATATCATTAGGATCATGAAGTTATAAATATGATATGTGTAATTAATATTAGCAGGTTTATGTACTTATTAAGATTAACATGTGATGTGACTGTGACCTTATTAGTGTGTCTGTTGTGTCCATAGAGTGGCCGAGCAGCCCACCCTCAGCTCGTTTTGACTGATTCAGCAGGGCCCAGCTCTCTGCCATGACCCTCCTGCTCCCAAACCCCGTCTCTCTGCCATGACCCTCCTGCTCCCAAACCCCGTCTCCTGCCATGACCCTCCTGCTCCCAAACCCCGTCTCTCTGCCATGACCCTCCTGCTCCCAAACCCCGTCTCTCTGCCATGACCCTCCTGCTCCCAAACCCCGTCTCCCTGCCATGACCCTCCTGCTCCCAAACCCCGTCTCTCTGCCATGACCCTCCTGCTCCCAAACCCCGTCTCTCTGCCATGACCCTCCTGCTCCCAAACCCTGCTCTCCCTGCCATGACCCTCCTGCTCCCAAACCCGCTCTCCCTGCCATGACCCTCCTGCTCCCAAACCCCGTCTCTCTGCCATGACCCTCCTGCTCCCAAACCCCGTCTCTCTGCCATGACCCTCCTGCTCCCAAACCCCGTCTCTCTGCCATGACCCTCCTGCTCCCAAACCCCTGTCTCCTCTGCCATGACCCTCCTGCTCCCAAACCCGACCTCCCTGCCATGACCCTCCTGCTCCCAAACCCATGACCCTCCTGCTCTCCCTGCCATGACCCTCCTGCTCCCAAACCCCATCTCCCTGCCATGACCCTCCTGCTCCCAAACCCCGTCTCTCTGCCATGACCCTCCTGCTCCCAAACCCAATCTTTCCACCCTCCTGACCCCCTGACAGTACTTAAATCAAAGTGAAAAATGAAAAAGGATGCTGATAGAATTCTTATTTTTAGAAATAAAAAAAATTGCCTCTCAGGAAATTCAGCTTATTAAGCTTATTATGTTATGAACAAATATTTTAAATAGACCAAAATATACTGAATTTATTTCAGTAAGTCACCAAGAGATATGTTGGTTCCAATGAAGAAGCAGATGTGATGTTCCCAGCAAAGACAGGAAACTTAATTAACACAGCTGGCCGTTGGAACAACAGCATGGAAAAGGCTGAGGGGATAGCCATTCATTTATTCTGACCAGAACAGGATTAGCTGGATTGGTTGCGTACAGTTGTGCATAATTAGGAATCCTGCAGTCTCCGGACTGAAGGTGACAAGTGATTTTCACAAACTTCCTTTTGTCTCAGGCCAGATGTGGCGGACTTGCTTTGTATTGTAATATACATGAGTTTGGCTAGACCAATCGCTGTGCCATTTGTTTCTAGATCAAACAACTTGCGGCTTAATAGAAGAACACTGTGAAAACTCACATGCACTTGTGTCAGTCCTTAGAACCTGTGAAAACTCACATGCACTCGTGACAGTCCTGAGAACCTGTGAAAACCTACATGAACCAGTGTGACAGTCCTGAGAACCTGTGAAAGTGATCATTAACTGAAAGTCAGGTTAATCTGGTCGGGTAGTGGGCAGGACTGCAGAGGGAGGTTTGTTAGTTGCAACACTCCATGGGCCTCATTCATCAATATTTTCGTAAAACTGTGTGTAAATTTATGTGTCAACGCTAGGAACTAACAAATTCCGCCGGATTTATCAAACATGCGTAAACACAGCATTTGTTCGTATTTCGTGCGTATGTTGATAAATACCAATCAATCGTAAATGACAAGCGCGTTCACAAAATTTTCGATTAGCATAAATCCACACCCCTGAAATACCATATAAGGAGCTTGAAATCCCATTGCTGGCAATGTAAAGAGATGGCAAAAAAAAGCAGAAGAAAAAAACTGTTCTGAAGCGGCGAATCAAGTTTTGTTAATGGAAACAGAATAAAAAAATACTTTGTTCAGAAGTGTAAGTAGTTTAGGGTGGGGGCCGGGGAAGACCAAAGCCTGGCAAGAAATAACTGATGCAGTAAATTCGGTGTCAAAAGTTCAGCCGTAAGCTGCAACAGGTTAAAGGAAAATGGTTCGACATGAAACTGGAGGCGAATTATTGGAGAGACTTTGTTGGCTAGAATTACCGTGGAGGGTGACCGGGATCTGATTTTCCCTGGTCATGGATCAATCACTCTCCAATTCTGAAGGTAAATTTTTGTATACCAGCCTTATCGTTGCCATAAATCCTGGGGGGCAGCTGCACCCGGGCCTGCGAGGGGGCATGGTTGGCCAAAGTGGTAATGTCACATGCAATACATCGTTGGGACCATCATGTTTCCCTAAATCAACTTGGAATGAATCCCTAGTTAAATAATTTGTTCAAATTAGTACTATTACGTAATTAGGATCCTCCATAATAGTGTGCCCTCCCTTGCCTTTCCCTCCACTCTGCAGTCCCTCTCTAACGTCATTTTACCTTGTATAAAAATAACGATTATACTAAGAACTAAGAACTGACATAGTAGCAGCAGCGAGAGTACTAGAAGCAGTCAAAGAACAGCAGAACTTTCTGTTCAAAACCTGAAATTGTCATTGAAGATCATTATGCCTGACCAGCATTGCAGTGTCATTATATCCAGAAAGTTATTTCAAAATGTCAAGTCCAGTAAGGTAGCTAACCGGTAAGCATGCTGTATTCTTTGCATAATTTTTTCAACTACCTTAAAATTGCAGAGGCAGTTATAATTTTTGCTTAGTAACATTAGCAACATTAACACGCTCAACATTCCACCAATGTGAAGTCAATGGAGGCGTTTTTTTAAGATTTGTAGTTTAAAAGTATGAATCTATAGCTCAGAAAAATACAAGCAACCTGACCAGTATATTCACGCCAAGTTCGGAATTAATCAGGCAAGCAAACTAATTAATTTTTTATTTAACACTTTGAACCATCATAATGTTATGATATTACTGCCAAATAACTTGCTACTCATTTTGAATCAAACAAAAAATGAGTGAAGGGAAAAATAAAAGCAACAACACGAAAAACAAGCTTTACAGCCGTGTTCTTCCATTTAGGCATGCAATACGAACATTTCAGAGCACTCGTGAAATTTCTTCGGATCCTACGATCAAATTCGTTCGGCTCATGTTTGATAAATGAGGCCCCATATGTTTAATATTCATTCCATTAACCTGCACACTGAATTTGCCACCTGATGAGCTTTTAAATGCATCCATGTTGGGCCATTTTTGAACACAGGTAGTGTAGAGTGTAACAGACTCATCATTTCATCACCTCTGCCAGGTGTGACCCTGTACCCTCTCACCACTGTGTAGCAGCCCTGTCCTCCTGATGGTGCTCTAACTCCTGTTAGTCCTCACAGCTTCACTGACTCACAGACCCTGACATCCCACAGCTCATGGAACATGCATGCACCACACCAGAGGGGCTGCTGCTGCTGAGATGAAGTTTTTCAGTTTTATCATCCAACATATTTTAACCATTGCTGTGTATTGTGTCTGCATAAACTTGGGTGCCAATTTATACTTCTCTAGGATAAGCCTGGCAAAAGCAGTTCAGAGAAATAGACCAGCCATTTTTATTAACAATAACTAATATTTTCATTCAAATAAAAACTCAACTCAAGCTGTGTGTGGGTAGACAGCTGTTCAGATAGAAAACACTTCCAAACCACCCTGTGAGAATGTGACCACTGTCTGAGCTGTCATATGTGTGGTGAGGTACAACAATAAACGTTTTTCCCAGAAAGTAACAGAAGAGGGTCATCAGACTATTGTCCACTGGACTAATAACTTCCAGCATATTGTACCTCAATGGGTATGTATTTCTGTGAAAATTCTTTGTCTGAAATAGCTCCCACAGTTAGAAAGGATAAATATTCCATCTACTGTTGGGGGTAGATGGAAGAAAGTAATCTTTTATTGTTAAAACCACTAGGTTCCAGCGTATAGCTTTGGTCAGAGTTTCAGCTAGCAAAGTGGTGTCAGAGCTTTCAATCGTTCCCATTGTGGGGTAACCACAATTCCACTTCCTTCTTCCAAAGAAGAAGTAAAATCAAAAGATACACTGGACTCAAAGCCCCCAAAATCCTGTATTGCAACAGGAAATGGCTGCCTTGCCACTGAGGAAGCATTTGGTCCAGGGCTAGCAGATGTAGGTGCTTCAGAATAAAAAGACATCTGGCAACACTGACTTAGACCTAAAGCACAAAACAAAACCCATCCCACACAGACACACACACACACGCACGCACACACACACCCACGCACACTTGTGCTTATACACACACACTCTCTCTGACACACAAGCACACCTTTACAGATAAACTCAAACACAAACACATGCTCTCTTACATGTGCATGCACACATGCACACACACACATGCTTACACACAAGCACATACACACACTTACACATATGCACACAAAACTCACGCGTACTCTCACACACAAACTATTTTCACATCAGTGGGATTGTTTACGCCTTTGCCTGCAGGATGTTTCTCTAAGGATAGGTGAAATAAAATTCTCAATAATTTATTGATACAGAAGCGGAAAAATGCAAATGCATCAGGAAGTGGGTAAATGTTATGGAAGGATTAATTATATATTGAACATTTAATAAAAAATGCATGCCTTGAAAAGTAGCTTTGCATCCAAAGACTTCACCCTCTTAAAATTCACTTTAGCAACTTCAGATGGATGTTTCAGAAGAGAAAGATAAATAACTAAACTTGTGTCCAGTGTGATTGTTTATGCTAGGGGTGTCCAACTCTAGTCCTGGAGGGCTGCAGCATCCGCAGGTTTAACTTCAGTCCTAGAAGGCCACCGTGTCTGCCGATTACACTCCAAACCAGGAGGGCTGCAGTAACTGCAGGTTGACCACCAGACCTGAAGGGTCTCTGAAGTGTTTTTGTTTGTCTGTCCAGTCCTGGAGGTCTGCAGTGTCTGCCGGTTTAAGTCCAGTCCTGGAGGGTCACAGTTTCCACAGATTTAACTCCAGTCCTGGAGGACTGCAGTGTCTGCAGGTTTTACTGTAGTTCTAGAGTGGGTAGTGTCTGGAGGATTTTCTGGCTTTGAATAGCTATTTAATCATTCCCAAATGAGAAAATATATTATATAAGCACTACTACGACTACTACTACCTACTATTATTATTTTATTCTCATTTGACAGGTGGTGAGATTTGGCATTGAGTAAGATGATAAGTTTACCACAGACTGAAGCATCTGTTCAGATGGACAGTCATCACTGATGATAACTGATCAAGCTAATGTTAACATTGACTAAGCTTTGAATGTATTTGCTAAGGTTTAACTCTGACAATAACAATGAGGTAATGCATCTAAATGTTACCTTAAAAATATTTCCTGAGTGGTAGAATTTGATTACAAGGACTACAGAATGTGAAATACAGTTGTGCAAAAGACCTGTGGCATCAGATATGGGGTTGTGGGATCAGACAGATGTCCAATAAACTGGAAGGTCATGACCCCACTACCCCATGGCTTGATGCCACAGGTCTCCAAGAAAGGTCAGTAGCTACCCTCCTTTATGATGATAGCAAGCAAGCTAAGAGAGCGATACAATTAGGTGTCTGTATCAGGTTATTGTTAAAGCTACGAATGCCACATGTTAGTGTGTCTGTGCATGTTTATGTGTTAGCATTTGTGTATGTGTGTATGTTGTGTGAGTGTGTGTGTATGTGTTTGTGTGAATGTGTGTTAGTGTGCATGTGTGAGTATGTGTGCGTGTGTGTGTTTGTATGTGAGAGTGTGTGCATTTGTGTGTGTATAAGTGTGCATGAGTGTGTGTGCATACACACACTCATGCATCTTTCAGCTTGCCAACAGAGAGGTTTCCGTGGACACTTTCAGCCTGTGGGTGGGACATCTCCTCCTGCTGTCACAGGCTACGTCACTGCTGTGTTATAGCAGTCTTTTCTTTCCACGCAGGTAAAAGGTGGTGCCTATCCTCATGATGCATTACCCAGTAAACCTGGCATCCACAGGCCCACCCCCACACCCTCCCCCACCTCCGCCCCCAGACAAACAATCCCCATCACCCGCTACAGTTTTCACACAGCCGGAAGAATCTCCTCTGTAAACAAACCATTTCAGAGCACCAGCAAGCCTGAGAAGTATTAGAGAGTCATGAATTTTTCACTGTGTCAGAGGAAACACACTAGACGGGGCAGGGGCCAAAATTTTGACTTTGTGTCTCCACAGTGGATGTCCAAAATTAGAGGGGTGAACCTTGAAATGTTTTCATAGTCTTTTCCTTGGAAACTTTGTGTTAGCACAATTCAATGAAATCTTATTACAACACATAGGGTATCCATTTGCCATCACATGGTGTATGTCAAAATACTGAGCACCAAATTTACAAAGATTTGTAAAACACTGTCTTGATTGTGGTTGCAGATATTAACACAGTAATGATGGTTTACTAAGGCTGGCTCTAATTATGCAAGCAAATAAATTAAATGCCATCATTTGCAATTTTGCGGTCAAGAACACCCATAAAAAGGGTCAAAAACAATACAGCATACTCTACACATCCAGATTACACATAAGAAATGGATATTGAGAAACCTGGCACAAGAAGCAAGACAACCACAAAATAAAGAAAACACACATTTCCAGACCAGGAAATAGAAGTAATGGTCAACGAGGTAGAGCCTCATAACACCATATTACAATGTAGGAATACAACACTACTTAAGAGGAGAAAAATTTGGTGTGACAAAATGGGCAGGTCATGGGAGTAAAAGGAGTAGACACAGAGCATATGAATGTAAAACTGCATGTATAATTTAGTATATACCCTACTGGATGTGTATGTGCGCCCACTTTACAACAACATTGGTGATTATTTGTTTTACTGTACTGTATCACTTACAATCTGTTCATTCATGTGTGTTTTCTGTTTCTGAACATATTTTCATGGTGTGAGGATTTAGTTATGTCAGGAGGTGAGCCTGACAAAGCCGTCAGCTTGGTGAGAGAGAATGAGAAAGAGACTGCTACGAATGCAAAAGAGGAAATGGTGCCTCACTGGTTGTCCCTCAGTTTATGACAGGAGGCCAACGCCACACATTCGGTTTTTCTCCCAGAATATAAGGGAGTTTTTCTGTGTTATAATTTTTTAATTCAGGGAAAGTTCTTCCAATTTTTAAACAAAGTGAATCTCTGACGTCTTGGTATTTGGGGCATTCTGTAAGGAAGTGCAGCTCTGTCTCCACCGCCCCTGATCGCAGTGGGAGCACAGCCTGTCCTCTCTGGGCAGCCACGTCTGCCTGTGATGGCCGGTCTCTATGGTCAGGCTGTGCTCACTGAGTCTGTACATTGTCAGTGTTTTTCTCAATTTGTTATCAGTCACCATGGTTAAATATTCTGCCATGGTGTACTTTCTTTTTAGGGCCAAATAGAATTCAAGCTTATGTTGAGTCTGGGTAGATTTGTTCCAATGGGTGATGTATTTTTCTTTTTCTTCAGTCATAATTTGGTTTACTCTCATTCTTTGAACATCTGTATGGCTGTCCTGAGGCTGATTGGGGTTAGTGGTGTTAGTATCTGTAAGGGAGCTCAGCCTCAGGACTAGCTGGCTGAGGGGACTCCTCTCTATGTTCAGCTCTTGGCATTGCAGGGCTTTGTAATGATATGATTTGGTGTCATTCATTTTTATGTTTCCAGAATTTGATGGCTCATTTTTGGATGTTTATTAGAAGAGGATATTGGCCTAATTCTGCCCTGCATGCATTGTTTGGGGTTTTCCTCTGTACCTGTAGGATGTTTTTACAGAGTTCAGCATGCAGGGTCTCAACTGGATGTTTGTCCCATTTAACATAATCATGTTGTGTGAGTGGACCCCACACCTCACTGCCATAAAGTGCGATTGGTTCAATCACTGCTTTTAGTATTTTGAGCCAAATCCTAATTGGAATGTTGGTTTTGATTGACTTTCTAATGGCATAGAAAGCCATTCTTGCTTTCTCTTTCAGGTCATTAATAGCCAAGCAAATATTCCATGTGGAACTGATACATAAACCTAAACATGTGTAATTTTTTGTTTCTATTTTGTATTTTCCTATGTTAAAGTGTTGAGTAATTTCCTGAGATCTGGACCTTTTCTGAATATCAGTATTTTGGTTTTCTTTTGGTTAACTGTCAGGGCCCAGGTCTGACAGAATGTTTCTAATAGAGCCAGGCTCTGCTGTAACCTCTCTTTAGCCTCTTTACACTTATCTGTGTACAAAAAAAGTTTTATTTCTGTGTTATTGAGAGTGAGGCCAGGTGCTGCAGATTGCTCCAATAATTTTGCCAGTTCGTTTATGTAAATGTTTTATAGGGTGGGGTTTAAACTGCAGCCCTGTCTCACTCCGCGCCCTTGAGTGAAGAAATCTGTTTGTTTAGTTCCAATTTTAACTGCACTTTAACTGTACGCAATTTACATTGTGTACATTGATTTAATAAGATCATAAAAATGTTCCCCTTGTCCACTTTCAATAAGTTTAAATAATAAGCTCTCATGCCAAATAAAATCAAATGCTTTCGGGAAGGTGACAAAGCAAGCAAAAATTTTGGTTTTGTCTTGGTTCACATGTTTATCTATGAGTGTTTGCAGGGTTCAAAATTCTGCAAAAAACCTTCCCCAGATTATTGTTCACACAAATGCCTCTGCAGTTCTTAGGGTCAAATTTATCTCCACTCTTGAAAATAGGGGTTATAAGTCCTTGGTTCCAGATTTCAGGGAAGTGACCCACACTCAACAAAATTGAATAGTTTTACAGTGAATAGATTTTGTGGCAGCAGCGGTTAGAACCTACCGCCAATGGTCCAAGGAGGGACAAACTAAGAATCAACGATAGGGTGTTGGGCTCATCAATACACAAGGGCAACAAAGGTTATACCATCTGGTCTGAAACAAAAGAAGGGCTACTGTAGCGCAAGAAAATTTTAATTTGGGAAGAATCTTTCAGAAGACACAATGCAATCCCTAGACCTTGAAGCAATGGAGGAAGGTTGTCGGGGCTGCAGTTTCCCATTTTCTTTTACATCACATGGATAGCTGAGTCCATGCCTTTGCATGCGAAGGACCAATAAAATATTTGCAAGTGGTCATAATGTTTTGGCTCATTGGTGTACATTTGTTTGTCATTTATAATTTTAATAATTTGTCATTGATGCATCTATTGGTTTGCTCTTTATGCATTGTCTCTTATGGTATGTATTGGTTTATATGTTTATATATTGATGCATATATCGGTTTGCTATTTATGTATCTATTGGTTTCATCGTCTCTAATATTGGTATGTTTTGGTATGTACATAGATAGTGGTTTGTCATTGGTGCATATATTAGTTTGTCATTTGCCTTTGTATTGGTTTGGCATTCATGCATGTATTGGTTTGTCTTTTACACATACTGGTTTGAGTGTCACATACATTGGTTTGCTGCACATATGCACAATGACCAATCAATACATATGCGCATTAAACCAATATACCGGTAAATCCAGTCACTCAAACCAATAAGTGTCCAAACGACAAGTCAACAGATGTGTGAATAACAAAGCAATATATATGTACATAAAACCAATACAAGAGTAAATGCAACCAATACCAAACAAATATATATGCCAATCAGATAAATACATATACATATTACATTGATATGTAGCACCCCCATACAAAAAGCAAAGAGCCCTTGTTATCATTGAGAGAGGTATCTGCAAGAATTTTTTTTTGTTGGCAAATTTTCCTTGTCATTGACATCCATAAGTCAGGTCATGAAATTATTCAACTTTTCAAGCTTAACCTATATTACAGTTAGTTTTTCCTCAATTACTTTGCACAATCCTCAAATGAAAATCAATGTTTTGAAATATTGTCATATCCACCTCCATTGTACCGTTTTCACAGAATTATACACATTTCTTATTGTGTTCATACAGATTCCAGATGTTTCAGCACTTAATAGCAAATATTAAGTACAGTGGTCCTCAGTTGTTATGGTGATGCATTGAGTAAACATTGGTGCTCAAAACTGATACCTACGCTTTTCTATTGAATGTGATGACTTTCACTTGCATTGATCACTGGGGTCATTGTCTAAACCTTTACGTGCAAAATATGACAACCAATATGCAAACTCGTGTTGCATTATTACAGTATGGGGTGATTACTCACATTGCCATTATTGGACCCTACAACAAACAATGTCTCAGAGCATTCTTAGATGCACTTTACATGGATCTCTTGCCTGAGAATGATAAGTAGCTGGACAGGAATGACTCCATGCTCTACTGTACCAGGGCTGGGAAACCCTGCTGACTCTGTGTTCTACTGTACCAGGGCTGGGGAACCCTGCTGACTCTGTGTTCTACTGCACCAGGGCTGGGGAACCCTGCTGACTCTGTGTTCTACTGTACCAGGGCTGGGGAACCCTGCTGACTCTGTGCTCTACTGCACCAGGGCTGGGAAACCCTGCTGACTCTGTGTTCTACTGCACCACGGCTGGGAAACCCTGCTGACTCTGTGTTCTACTGCACCAGGGCTGGGAAACCCTGCTGATTCTGTGTTCTACTGTACCAGGGCTGGGGAACCCTGCTGACTCTGTGTTCTACTGCACCAGGGCTGGGGAACCCTGCTGACTCTGTGTTCTACTGTACCAGGGCTGGGAACCCTGCTGACTCTGTGTTCTACTGCACCAGGGCTGGGAAACCCTGCTGACTCTGTGCTCTACTGCACCAGGGCTGGGAACCCTGCTGACTCTGTGTTCTACTGCACCAGGGCTGGGGAACCCTGCTGACTCTGTGTTCTACTGCACCAGGGCTGGGGAACCCTGCTGACTCTGTGTTCTACTGTACTAGGGCTGGGGAACCCTGCTGACTCTGTGTTCTACTGCACCAGGGCTGGGGAACCCTGCTGACTCTGTGTTCTACTGTTCTACTGCACCAGGGCTGGGGAACCCTGCTGACTCTGTGTTCTACTGCACCAGGGCTGGGAAACCCTGCTGACTCTGTGTTCTACTGCACCAGGGCTGGGGAATCCTGCTGACTCTGTGTTCTACTGCACCAAGGCTGGGGAACCCTGCTGACTCTGTGTTCTACTGCACCAGGGCTGGGAAACCCTGCTGACTCTGTGTTCTACTGCACCAGGGCTGGGGAACCCTGCTGACTCTGTGCTCTACTGCACCAGGGCTGGGGAACCATGCTGACTCTGTGTTCTACTGTACCAGGGCTGGGGAACCCTGCTGACTCTGTGTTCTACTGCACCAGGGCTGGGGAACCATGGCTTCAGACACCACTTGTTGATTCATGTGATTAACCAATGCAAAACAACACTGTAACCACTGTACCACAATGGGAACAGTGTCTAAAAAGAATGAATTTTAACCTTAATGCTGTCAAAGTATGATTATGTGTTACCATTCATATTCACAGTAAAAATCCTATAATTTTGTGTGTGTAAACATGAACCTGGGGACTGTAAATCTGTTGTGGATTTCCTTAGCAACAGAAATGATGTCACATTGTATTTTTAGTCCACACTGAAGAGTCCACACTTCAGCGGATGTTCCAGTTTAATATGTTTGGCAGACTGGAGCTCACGTATTGAAAAAGCCAGGCCCTGACATGCTCTCTCCTTAAGTGTACATCTCTGCATGTTTGCCATCTTTGTGTTTTGGAAATTAGCAATGGCGTCAGTGTCAGAGCGAAACAGTGAAATGGGATCGGCTTGTAGAAGAAAGTGGGAACCTATCCTTCTCACAAGTGTTAGTGGCCCATAATGCAATTGTATGGAATGTATAAACACTAAGGGCCACATTTGCTATGGAATAGGCACAGTGTAAAAATATATATTAGCGACTTAACATAAAAATATATAATAAACAAATAATTCATTTGTAAGACAAGCTCTAAATACGCAATTTGGCGGTAGGAGATGGTCATGAAAATGTAAGATATGACATGCTTACACATCCAGGTAATTACAAAATAGATAAGACAAGCAAAAAATACAACTTAAATTTACTGATCAGGTCATAGATCAATCAAAAATAATGAGGGTTATTTTTATTCCAAGGAGATGGTCTTGTAAGATGAAAATGAAAAGCAATTGAATAATGACATGCTTAAACATCCAGATCAATTACAAAAAGGTTTAGGCTGCAAACCCCAAAAGATAAAATGCTGACATAAAATGCAGACTCCCAGTTAACAAGGAGACAAAGACATTAGTTTGAGGAACCTCCAGGAAAGGAAAAAATACAAGCAGTGATTTTAAATTTACTGATCAGGCCGTAAGAAATTATCATATTAAAAAAAATTTTTTATTACCAATTATTATTATCTGCATTTACATGCTATTGTCGAGTGTCTGTGCTGTAATTTCTGCTGTGGTCCAGTACTCAAATTTGTCTCCTTCTTTCCTCCCCTCCTTTCATCCATGCGCCGGAAACTGATCATGTGTCCTCCTTCCCTCCACTGTTCCATAACAAAATCTCACCTCCTCCTTTCCTCCATTCCTCCAAACAAAGGATACATCGATGTATCCTACCAAGGAAAGTGTTTTCACATTTCTGAGTGACATCATTGTGCTCATAACCAGATTAAAAGACCATCCCACTGAATATTTCACCATCAAAAAGTTCTAAAACATGACAAGGGATTTACCAACACTTTAGTGCCAGAACAGTAATCAGTAATCGGGTAATTTACATTAATGGGAAAACTTTTGTTTTGCGTTTTCAAACATATCCACATTATATTCACCATTCTCAGATTGGTAATTTTACCAATGTAAAACTGAGTGAGTTTATGTTGCGGTAAATGTATTTATTCCTCACACAAATCTTTATGTTTCATCATGAGCAGAATGTGAGAAACTGACATTTGTATTTTACTAGCGTGATTGGCTTTGGTATCCCGGAGTCAGTCGAAATGGATTAGCTGTTCCAATTTTCGATTCATCTCCTTCTTTCCTCCACTCATTTCCTCCCCTCCTTTCCTACCCTGGAGATATGCCGGAAATATGTGGAGGAAAGGAGGTGAGGAAACGAGTGGAGGAAAGGAGGAGATGAATCAAAATCGAGGTCTCCAGCAATATTATATGGTACCGCCTAATGTACAACAACAAGGTTTTCAACGGATATTTGACCTATCTGGTGTAGCTAGGCTATTGTTCCCCCCCAACATCATATAGCTAACTTGTAATTAGCCCACAACATTAATCAGAAAACCAATTAATAAAATCTGCCAAAATAAGATCGTATCTCATATGAAAGATGCCTGGGAGAATTAATCCGAATGAAACAGAGCTGGCGCTTATTAACATTCCATCTATTAACGTGATCACGAGAAAAACGCTTTTAAAGTACTTGTTGTCACTAACTAAAACAGTGATATTACCAATGAATGTATATGTATCGACAGTGTGCTGTTAACTTGTTTCTGGTTATCCGTGGTAGTGAATGAAAAAATGGCGACTCCTGAGTGACAACTATACTAGAGGACACGCCCACAAGCATTGGGAAGTGGCAGGCCGCAGTGGCGCCAAGCATCTTCAACGCTGCCTGTGTGTCTTGACCGTTAGACAAGAATTAGTGACGCATGTGACAGGTCGTGGTGACAGTGATGGAGAGGTTTTTAAAAAGGAAAAATGCAAACTCCGAACTGGGCCCTGGACATGATTCTGACCCAGGTGAAGACCCTAGTATGTGTGGTGGTAAAAAGAAAGCAAAGACGGTGAGCTCGAGGCAATACAGCCAAAGCTATCTTTCATTCAGATTTACTTTCACCAGGGATGAGACGACACTGACTCCGTTATGCTTGGTGTGTGGCGAGAAGCTGCCTAACAGTGCCATGGTGCCAAGCAAGCTTAAACGCCATCTCCAGACAAACCACCCATCACTTCAAAACAAGCCAATGGACTAGTTTGTTCACCTGTGTGGAAACACAGAGAAACAGGCAACTTTTATGAGAAAAAACACAAAGAAATGAGAAAGCCCTCAAAGCTAGTTACCTAGTTGCTGAACTCGTAGCTAAATCAAAAAGTCCCACACTGTGGCAGAGACATTAATACTACCTGCCTGCAAAGCCATTGTCAACGAGATGCTCGGCCCTGATGCGATTAAAGACATAGCTAAAGTCCCCCTCTCAGATAACACAATTGCCAGACGCATTGATGACATGTCTACAGACATCGAAAGTCATGTTTTGGAAAAGATACGCATCAGCAGGATATTTGTGTCGCAACTTGATGAGTCTATGGATGTTAGTGGACATTCTCAGCTCTTGGCCAATGTGCGTTTTGTGGGTGGAGATGCCATTAGAGAAAACTTCCTATTTTGCAAGGCACTGCCAGAAAAAACAACAGGAGAGGAAATTTTTCGGGTCACATTGGAATATCTTGATCAGAGAGGTCTTATGTGGGAAAATTGCACAAGTGTTTGCACTGATGGAGCTGCACCCATGGTCAGGCGCACCAAAGGCTTCGTTAACAGAGTGAAGGAAAACCCAGCTATTATCATTACGCACTGTTTTTTGCTCTGTGAGGCCCTCGTTGCAAAGATTTTACCAGCAGAAGTAATTCCTGTGTTGGATGATGTTGTGCAAATAGTGAACTTTGTAAAGACATGACATTTGAAAAGTCGTATATTCGCATCTCTGTGTGAGGAAATGGAAGTGGAGCATAAAGCCTTATTGCTCCATACGGAGGTCCGATGGTTGTCGCACGGCAAAGTGCTGGCCCGTGTGTATGAGCTGCGGGAGGAACTTGAAGTGTTTCTGACAAATGAGAGGTCCGATTACTCACATCTGTTTGCAGATGATGAGTGGTGTGCAAAGCTGGCATGCCTGGCAGATATATTTCATCATCTGAACTGAACACACGAATGCAAGGCCGAAATGAAAACCTGCTTACAAGCACAGATAAAATAAACGGATTCCGTTTATAGGTGCACCTCTGGCAACAACATTTACAAAGTGCCAACCTTGAGATGTTCCCACTCACAGAGAAACAGCAAGATCACACTGCTGCACTGTGCAAGGTAATAGGTCAACATTTGAAAACTCTTGAGGAGAAGTTGTCATTTTATTTCTCTTCAGCCTCCACTGAATGCCGTGACTGGGTCAGGGACCCATACAGCTCAGCATCAGTTGTTGGAAAGGAAATGACTTTACGGGAGCAGGAAGAACAAACTGAACTGAAACAAGATCAGGGTTTAAAGCTAAGATTTGCTGATCTTCCTCTGGACAGTTTTTGGTTGACTGCTGCCAAGGAGTTCCCCATTCTGGCCAACAAAGCTGTTTTGACATTGCTCCCATTTTCCACAACATATCTGTGTGAGCTGAGCTTTTCAAGCCTCACTGCTATAAAAACTAAAAACAGAGAGAGACTGAGAGTTGTTTAAGAAGAGCTTTGTGTGTCTTTCCTCAATTCCTGCCAGGCTATGGGCTTTGTGTTCACTTAAACAGGCCCAGGTTTCACATTGAGTGAGTATAAATAAATTGAGAAACTATATTGTAATTATACATACTGTATTAGGCTACAGAGTGTTATTTTGTAACATTTTTGGTTCGTGGTGTGCCGCAAGAATTTTCCAATGTAAAAAATGTGCCGCGGCTCAAAAAAGGTTGAAAAACACTGTCATACAGTATCCCAATTACTCAAATATACACAAATCCAGTCTTGGGTTCACACCCCTTTTTCTCACAGCCTCAGGAACAAAAGGTGTGGTGTGGCAGGCAACCTGATGATCATTCAGGAAAAGGCAAGCTAATCAACTCTCTTTGATTTTAACCCCCCCTCATCATTACATTGCTTTGTTTGTGTTCAGTGACCATCCATGGACATTAAGCAGGCATTGCATTTTCCTTACAAAATCCCCCCTTAAACCTTGACCCAGACAGAAGCAGTTATTCAAGGTTTAGTCAGTGTATGTTCAACTATGCATGCCTAGTACCCTGAAGAAAGGTTGCAACTATACAAGGGCAGGACAGGACACACTGTTGGACTGTGATTACATGTCTCCACATACAATCTACACTCCCCTTGATGTCAATGAAATTTTCATTTCCATATAGCAACTGTAGCAGCCTTGAAGAGCACATCCCAACATGTGTCTTTATTAGTTTCCTTCTGCCAGTGTTCATTGGGTAGGTCACATGCATGCGTTGCCTGGTACCTTACACACCAAGTCTTTTGCAGTAACAGTTGAATGAAGAGTTTTGATGTATGTGTTATTTCCTGTTAGTCTTAAGCCTTGCAATTAAATCTGTGGCTAAATCCTGTACCTTTGTCTGCATGTGTTCTGCAGCAGCTAAGCAGAATTGTCTTTTTGATCATTTAGAAAGTCCTTGTATAACATCTGCATTGAGTGAAACTTGGGCCTGGATATATTTAACAAGGATTTCATCTGTTTCAGTTGAATGCTGAATAAGGTCCTGAAGAAAAATACCAAATTTTGCTTTTACATCACTAGTGTACCTTTTTAACAAATCAATTTGATTGTAGTTGTACAAGGAGTTTCCTGAACCAAATATTCCTCCTATGTCCCCAGGTATACTACGTTTTTGTTGCTTCTCGGCTCTCCCCCTAAATCTTATTTCTTCCCATTCCCGTTGTATTATGTCATCAAAAGGCCTAGAAACGGAGGGGTCATCTTTACAAGTATCCATAAATTGGGTATTTAAGTTCTGTACATTCATGACAATTGTGATAAATTCCCATTGCACACTGTTAATATAAATGTATGATTTACGGACAGTAATTATCCCATTAACCAGTATAGGCCACAACCTATCAAGTCAATAAATCATTTGGAGAAGCAGGAAGCACCCCATGTCTTCTGTGCCATGGCTCACATCATAGAATCTAAAAACATCAAGTGCAGCATTTATTCTAATGTCAGCTTCACATCTTTCATTTGTGTCAAGTCAATAAATCATTTGGAGAAGCAGGAAGCACATTGGTCAAGTGGGTGCATCTTTCTTTTTTCCTCGGGTGCACCCCTTTTGTTATTGTACCTAAATGTTTTTTTTTTTTTGATTTGGTACCAATAACAACTGATTGTGCAAATATGAACTTACACTGTGGGAACTGTTTCTAAATGCATATGATGCATCAACATTGAAATGGTTTCCTGCATGCTGTGTAGCAAGTTGGTCAATTCTTCAGAATGAGGTGATGTAACTACTGTGGGATTTTGGTTTGCTGTATGTGATGGGGTAATAGAGGCTCTGTCATGGACTAGGTTCCACTCAGCTTAAACACACCGAAGAAACTCCAGGAGACCGATGGTTCATTTCCATTAAGTTTTACTTAGCATATTGTGAAACTGCAACACAGTATACAAAATACAATTAAATTCCCATGCTAACAACAGCGTAGCAAGCTAGAGCTAACTAAGCCTAGCATATGTTAACACAATGGGGCTAATGAAGCTAACTAGGCCTGCTCATACTAATTATCATCTTAGCTGCCTTAATGATGAACAACAATAAATACTGTAACTTATAACTCAATGTTACACAATAAAATACTCACAGACGTTGCCTAAGCCGAAGGGAGAAAAGAAAGGCGAGGAAAGAAAGCTGGAGACTACTGCGAGATCACATGTAGCTGATCACTGCATGACTGCTTCCTACTTCCTGTTTTTCCCAGAATGCACTAGTGGGTGCTATGGTTACAGAGTACACAAATAAACTGTACAGCTGAGATAAACTAACACCTTAAAACATAATATTAACTATATTTTCAGGCGGCATGACAGGCTCGTTTCAATGGTCTCTGTCCCTCTGCTCCATCCCCTTCAGACCTACAATCCCTTTTAAAATGTTTTTAAAGTTTTCCACTGTTGTGGCATCTGTCTTTAGAGGTATTGCTAAATCTCCTGAATCTACCTGTTTGTTGTGGCCTCTGATGCTCACTACCTCCTCCCTTTGACCAGCAGTGCATCTTTATGTGTCCCATTCTGCCACAGTTCTGACAGCCATCCCTACTGATGGGTTTACACCTCCCCTCATTTGTAACAAGTGCTGCTGAAGCCCTTTTCCTGGGAATGGAGGTATCATGTGTTGTTTCATACCAGCTACAAACATCTGAAGACAACAAACATCTGCAAATGGTATGTTACCAGCTTTCTGTTTCTGATGTAATGCTAGTCCTATAGCATCATTGACTATTGCATTGTATTGTTGCATGACTAATGCAAGGAAAGCAGAATCATTTATTTGTGGATAAGGGATACCTGAATTTTTTGAATAACAGTTAAACAAGCGATTAAGATAAGCAGCAGGGTTTTCCCCTCTTTCAGGTTTAGTGGCATGAATTCTCCCCCAATTTGGTTGTGGGTTGCCGATCATATCTAACAATGCAGCCATTCTATGCTGTGTATTTGCTCATGCACCATTAACAGGCATTTTAATGTTGTCTGGTAAGGACTCAACTAAATCTGCAGGAATAGTAGAAGTATATAACTGAATAATTTGACAACAGTCCTGATCATCTAGGGCATTAGCTCTGGCTTTCCTTTGTAATTCAGCTAGATAAGGATATGGATCACAAATTCCATTCCATTTCCCAACATTGGAACACAGATTACCCAACTCTGATGTAGACAAAAGCTTAAGCTCATGTATCTCCTCATAATCATACTGTTTAACCCCAGGTTGGCCCTCAGCTGCAACAACTGGTCTCTTACAAATTTATTCGCTGTCTAACCCAAAGTGGAGCAGCTCTGACAAATCCAGTATCGTGTTTTTTTGAGAAAACTCACCTGAGGTATCATTCTCGTTTTCTGTATCAGAATCGTGTGGTAATTTTATGCCCGATGCCGCCTCATAACACTTAATTATCTCTAATTTATTCCTGAAAGCATTTTTTAGCTACATCAGGATAGTTGCTGCTTCTAGCCCATAGGGCCTCATATGCATTTTGGCTCTTTTCTAGCTCCTTTTTAAGCATTTTTTAAAGCATTTTAAGCATTGTTCATTTTGAACTCATCTAGTTTCTGTCTCAATAAAAAAACTTGTTGCCCCAATTCGATAATGTTTTCTGCAGCTAGTTTACGTTCTGCCTGACGAGCGGATTTCTCACCTTCCAGATCCTAAATAGTCTTTCTTAATATCTCTATGGTATGCTTCTGCTCTGCACGTTCTGTCTGTGCCTTCACTAACCAACGTTTCAATTCACGCTGCCCTTGCAGTAAAGCTTGAAAAACATTTGCATGTTTACGCTTCTTATTGGACACCTCATGTTCCTCCCTCAACATGCTTCGTTCCTTTGATTTTAACCCCCCTTTGTCATTACATTGCTTTGTTTGTATTAGGTGACCATCTAAGAACATTAAGCAGGCATTGCATTTTTCCTTACAATGTCTAGGGGTACAAGACAAGGTTGTCCTTTTTTAGCCTTACTGTTTGCTATTGCCATTGAGCCAAAAATCAGACAAGAAAAGTATATTACAGGGATTAAAGTGGTATACAAGAGTATGAACTGAATTTATTTGCAGATAATTTGTTGTTATATAAAACCAATGTAAAGAAATCTGTTCACCCTCTATCTATATTTAATAAGTACACAGCAATAACAGGTTATTAAATAAATGTAGACAAAACTGGAGTTTTATTTCTTTTCAAAAATTAAGAAGGAATTAACAGATCGTCTGAGTGTTACTACAGGTACTACATAAAATAAAGTATTTAGGATATTATATTAGTACTACTAGAAATCAACTATTTAAAGACCATTCTTGCCATTATTAGAGGGTATGAAATGCTGTTTTGAATTAACCTAGTTAGAATGATGTGGCTACCAGAATTCCTGTATATATTTTCATCAATTCCAGTTATACCTTAATGTATAGGATTGTTAAATCCTTAGAATATCAATATTTGCATTATATTATAATTGTGTTCATGTAATATGTCTTGTCATAGTCTTTCATGAGCTTATGTCATTGCTATTTATGTTGTGTTCATTATTAGTATTATTTTTCTATTTTTTTATAATTTGGGGTGGGTTATATGTAGTCTTGTTCATGTATGGGATATAAGAGGGGTTGGGTGGAGTGGTATTGAATAAAAAACAAATGACAGTGTATTACATGTTTGTATATGCAAGTATATGTACATGAATACATATCTGTAGGTATATGTGTATACATATATGTGTGTGTATATGTATGTGAGTTACTTTTGATGCGTGGATGGGTATACACTGCAATAAAGATGATTTGTAAAAAAATGTATAATTAATGAGGAGAAACAGCAAATAATGATAACAGAGATACCTGTTGTACAGTATAAAAGCCTAAAACTAAAAGAATAAATTACATTACATCTCTGTCTTCCTTCAGGGAACCTGGGAACCTCTTGTATTTCCTTGTGTTACATGGATGGTTGTGGCAGTGATTTTGACAGCAATGAGAACTCGTGCAACCCAAGTGGAGTGTTTATTTACAAAGTGCCAGAAGAGTATTTACAAACATATACAGGGGTCCTCGACTTAGGAATGAGTTCCGTTCCTACAACGTGTCGTAAGCCGAATTCCGACAAGTTGGAATTTACGAACCAAACTGCTTAAGAGGAAATGAGGTTTTTTAAGTAATTTATGGGACTGCGTTGTAACCATGAAATGGCGTAACTTGAGACCGTCGTAACCCGAGGACCTCCTGTACATAAAATGTAAATAGGAATTATTTTCTGACTCTTGCCTTCAAACTGCTGACCACCACTAACAGAAAAATTAATTGCTTCAATATTAGTTACATTATCATTGTACCATTTCTGGCATACAAAAAATCAATTATCTCATTGAAGAAATAGAATCTGATTTTTATACCATGACCATATAATATTTATTTTATCAGTTACATCCATGATCTTAATTATCACATACTCAATTAAACACATGTCCACACCTATGAGATACACATTACTCTCTCCCCGTCTGCAGCAGCCCAGTGTCCGTGGTCGGCTCTGTCAGTGAAGCTGCACAGAATTACCAGTCTGTTTCTGTCATTCACATCTGAAACAGGAACAGTGGAAACAAAACAAGGGTCAGTAGCAACTCTGACCTTGAATTGAAATTGCAATACCAATAAATCTATTTTAGACTGAATTTATGATGGCATGTTTGTAGGGGGATATTATTGTCTTGAAATTTGGGGACATCTTGAGAAAAAAATCTATGCATCATGGATGCACCTTGTCACATGAAATGGCTTTGTATTCCAGTCTGAAAGTATAAAAACAATTTTGGAAAACTCTTTATTAGTGTGTCTTTATCAGGGTGGTCTTTATTCTTAGGGTTTATTCGTCAGGCAGGCCTTTATTTTAGGGTGTCTTTGTCAGGGTGGTCTTTGCTGTATATTTGTAACATATAAAACAAAACGTATAAACCTGTGTTAAAAATACTAACTAACTAAAACTATTTGCAAATGAGTCTGTGATAAATCTTTGTGCTCATGGCTAAGGCAGGTGGGGTGATCTTTGTAAGTGTAGTTTGTTTTGAGGTGGTCTTTATTAGGGTTATCTTTATATTAGAATGATCTTAATTAGGGTGGTCTTTATCAGTAGGGTGATGTTTATCGGGGAGGTCTTTATTACTTGGGTAATCTTTAAAATTAGGGTGATCTTCATCAGGGTGGACTTTGCTGCAGAGGTTTCATACAAAAAAAACTCTTGTGTGGAATTATGTGAGTAGGAAGGATCAAATTAGAGGCATTTTTAAATGCTGAAAATGTGATTCCTTTCAGTTCCAGTTTGATCTGCCAGGACCAGCTTGTTTATCCCACAGAGTTAATCCAGTTAATCTAAATGAAGTCAATCCAGGTCACAAAACAGAAAAATCTACCACTTAAAGATGGAAATGTTGATTCAATGTATTTATAATTGAAAAAAAGTAAGACAAACACTCTTCCTGCAGGAAAAACATGCATTCATTTTTAATAGAGTATACTGAGATAGAAGTCGGGACCACAGGTGGTCCAGCACAAAAGAGGAAAGAGCTGTATTGGGGATCAGCATCATGCCTGCGTTTGCAGGGAATGCAGGGGGTAGGGGTTGAGGGAGTGAAGTGAAGGGTAAAAATAACTGTTACAAGCTGGTCCTTCATTTCACTGCCAAGCAGTCTCATTCTGGGTATTTTATATTTTACGCAAATCTTGCATTTGTAAATATATTACAAATACGAGTTGAGCTGTGCAGTTACTCTTTCAGTTAATGAGCTGAGCTGCACAGTCACTACACAGTCCCCCAGCTGAGCTGTGCATTCACTATACAGAGACAGTGAGCTGAGCTGCACAGTCACTTCACAGTCCCCCAGCTGAGCTGTGCATTCACTATACAGAGACAGTAAGCTGAGCTGCACAGTCACTTCACAGTCCCCCGGCTGAGCTGTGCATTCACTATACAGAGACAGTAAGCTGAGCTGCACAGTCACTTCACAGTCCCCCAGCTGAGCTGTGCATTCACTATACAGAGACAGTGAGCTGAGCTGCACAGTCACTTCACAGTCCCCCAGCTGAGCTGTGCATTCACTATACAGAGACAGTGAGCTGAGCTGCACAGTCACTTCACAGTCCCCCAGCTGAGCTGTGCATTCACTATACAGAGACAGTGAGCTGAGCTGCACAGTCACTTCACAGTCCCCCAGCTGAGCTGTGCATTCACTATACAGAGACAGTAAGCTGAGCTGCACAGTCACTACACAGTCCCCCAGCTGAGCTGTGCATTCACCATACAGAGACAATGAGCTGAGCTGCACAGTCACTACACAGTCCCCCAGCTAACTGATGGTCTGATGGATATGCAACAGTTTCAATCAAAGGACTTAAATTCATGTCTCAGACTGGAGTCACTAGAGGCAGTTTGGAATGGTTCAGGTTGGAGTCACTAGTGGCAGTTTGGAATGGCTCAGGCTGGAGTCACTAGTGGCAGTTTGGAATGGTTCAGGTTGGAGTCACTAGAGGCAGTTTGGAATGGTTCAGGCTGGAGTCACTAGAGGCAGTTTGGAATGGCTCAGGTTGGAGTCACTAGTGGCAGTTTGGAATGGCTCAGGTTGGAGTCACTAGAGGCAGTTTGGAATGACTCAGGCTGGAGTCACTAGTGGCAGTTTGGAATGGCTCAGGCTGGAGTCACTAGTGGCAGTTTGGAATGGTTCAGGCTGGAGTCACTAGTGGCAGTTTGGAATGGTTCAGGCTGGAGTCACTTGTGGCAGTTTGGAATGGTTCAGGTTGGAGTCACTAGTGGCAGTTTGAAATGGTTCAGGCTGGAGTCACTAGTGGCAGTTTGGAATGGTTCAGGCTGGAGTCACTTGTGGCAGTTTGGAATGGTTCAGGCTGGAGTCACTAGTGGCAGTTTGGAATGGTTCAGGCTGGAGTCACTAGTGGCAGTTTGGAATGGTTCAGGCTGGAGTCACTAGTGGCAGTTTGGAATGGCTCAGGCTGGAGTCACTAGTGGCAGTTTGGAATGGTTCAGGCTGGAGTCACTAGTGGCTCAGGTTGGCAGTTTGGAATGGCTCAGGCTGGAGTCACTAGTGGCAGTTTGGAATGGTTCAGGCTGGAGTCACTAGTGGCAGTTTGGAATGGTTCAGGCTGGAGTCACTAGTGGCAGTTTGGAATGGTTCAGGCTGGAGTCACTTGTGGCAGTTTGGAATGGTTCAGGTTGGAGTCACTAGTGGCAGTTTGAAATGGTTCAGGCTGGAGTCACTTGTGGCAGTTTGGAATGGTTCAGGCTGGAGTCACTAGTGGCAGTTTGGAATGGTTCAGGTTGGAGTCACTAGTGGCAGTTTGGAATGGTTCAGGTTGGAGTCACTAGTGGCAGTTTGGAATGGTTCAGGCTGGAGTCACTAGTGGCAGTTTGGAATGGCTCAGGCTGGAGTCACTAGTGGCAGTTTGGAATGGCTCAGGCTGGAGTCACTAGTGGCAGTTTGGAATGGTTCAGGCTGGAGTCACTAGTGGCAGTTTGGAATGGTTCAGGCTGGAGTCACTAGTGGCAGTTTGGAATGGTTCAGGCTGGAGTCACTAGTGGCAGTTTGGAATGGTTCAGGCTGGAGCTGGAGTTACTAGTGGCAGTTTGGAATGGTTCAGGCTGGAGTCACTTGTGGCAGTTTGGAATGGTTCAGGTTGGAGTCACTAGTGGCAGTTTGAAATGGTTCAGGCTGGAGTCACTTGTGGCAGTTTGGAATGGTTCAGGCTGGAGTCACTAGTGGCAGTTTGGAATGGTTCAGGTTGGAGTCACTAGTGGCAGTTTGGAATGGTTCAGGTTGGAGTCACTAGTGGCAGTTTGGAATGGTTCAGGCTGGAGTCACTAGTGGCAGTTTGGAATGGTTCAGGCTGGAGTCACTAGTGGCAGTTTGGAATGGCTCAGGCTGGAGTCACTAGTGGCAGTTTGGAATGGTTCAGGCTGGAGTCACTAGTGGCAGTTTGGAATGGCTCAGGCTGGAGTCACTATTTGTTGAATTATTTTTCCCTTTTCCTTGGTGTGTGGAGGCATCGTGAGCGTGTGTCAGTGTGGAGCCCAGCTTGTGGAGACAGAATGGTGGACGGTGCTCAGCCTCAGAGGGATTCCTTGGTGCAGTGAGGGACATCCATACCCAGCTGTTGTTTTGTGTTGTGTGAGTCGAGTGAGGGACCTGCTTGCTCCCTGACAGTGTGAGGCAGAGTGCAGCCGCTCACTGGGTGACAGCGCAGTGGTGGTGTGTGTGCTGCATGGCTGAGCTGCTGGGAGGCAGGGGAAGCATATTGATCATTTTATGGTGCAGCCCACCCTTATAGACCTATTTTTATAACATTTTCCACAAAGGATAAACCAACAACAATGAAACGACACTACACAGAACAGTATTTACAGAGAAAATTAAAAGGAGGACATATACAAAAGTAAATACTACATTTTGGAGGGAAATAAAGATACATACAGTCAAACAAAACAAAAAAATGTGCAAGCATAAATTTCATGCTATATTGATTTTCATCACATTTTTAATAATGCCCCTTTGGACCAGCTATTCAGGGTTGCCGTTGAGGCCTTGGCAATAACCTGGTAGTGCATTCTTTCAACTGTAAGAATGATAACATAGTAGCATAGCCACAAAGATTTTATGTTGCACTTAGGCTCAAACCAGCCTTTAAGAATAGTTTTCTTTGCTGCCGTCAAACATGCCATAAGGAGGCGTCTCTTCTGTAAGTTTAAGATAATGTCAGAATCATCACCACGAAGGAGCAATGCTGGGCATAAAGGTAGATCAGTATTTAGAAGCTGAGATAAAATCTCAGCTATCTTTTTCCAAAAGTTTACTATAACAGAACATTCCCAAAACATGTGCATAAAGTTACCAGGTGCCCCAACATTACAAATTTTACAGGATTTATCATTTATAAGTTTCATCTGAATCTTAGTCTTAGGATAAATAAGGCAGTGATATTTGGAGATTTTAATACTCATCTGAACAATGAGTGTGACCCTTTCAGAGTCGCCTTTTTGAATATTGTTGAAATGATTGGATTATCTCAACTTGTAGACCAGCCAGCACATTGTTGCAGCCACATCTTGGATCTTGTTCTGACAATACGGGTTTGAAATCAACCATGTTGAAACTTTGCCTCACAATCCTATTCTGTCAGATCATTATCTTACCTCGTTCAATATGCCATTAGATTGTTGTGTTACCTCAGAATCCAAACTTTCCTATAGGAGAACAATCTCATCTGATACTGCTGGCTCCTTTTTTCCTGCTCTCCCTGGCTTGTACAATCATAGCAATAATGAGTTCCGTAATGTAAGCTCTAACCCAAATCTGGCTAATATTAATCACCTCGTGGACAGCATTAATTCTACTCTGTGTAAAACGCTCGATGCTGTTGCACCCCTTAAAAAGAAAAAACTCCCTCTGAAAAGGCTTGATACGGACTGACGGAGAATCTGTGCGCTAACTTGAAATTTATAACCTGATGTGACTTATAGACCTATTTTTGCTGTCATGAGTGTGTGTGAGTGAAAACCTCCCCTGCATTACCTGTTCCCTGGCCCCTTGATGGTGGAGAAGGTTCCACCAATACAGGGGCTGGAGTGGGAGCACTGTGGGTTCGCAGCACGAGTGATTGGTCCATGTGGAGTGCTGTGATTGGGGTTATGATGCATGTCCTGTGGAGACAGGTGAATTTTAGAATTCACCAGAGCCATCACCATGATGGTATTGCCCTGTGTGTGCTTCTCAAAAACTATCCAACAGAGTGCAATGCAAACAGTTGAGTGCCGCAAATACGCTGACAAAGACTTTTGCGTGAGTTAAGTTAGGGAGTGCATTTGTGGATTTGTTTGCATGTGTGGAAGGCAAGAGCCCTGCATCCTGCTCCATGTGTGCGTCTAACTGGCACACTATATTAGCAAATGGGAGAGATAAGATATGTTGAGAACACAAACCAAGCACTATAATTTAATGGTCAGGTTGGTGTGGTGAGGTAAGAGTGCCACCTACAACCAGGGACAGATCCCTCTGTCACATACTTTTAACCACAGTGAGAATTTCATGGGTCCATAGTGAAGCTCAAACTGCTGATTCAGAATTTTGTGTTGATTTGTTCAGAAAAATGTGGGTTCCTTAAATCAGGATAAGTCCCCCTTTCGGGCAATTTGTCATGATATTAATTTGCATATAATTAATTAATTCATTCATTCATTCATTCATTCACAGATAGTCAGCTACATCTTTTACATTTTTCTGCCTCATTTACCCATGTCCACATTAAGAATTTTAAGATGTTCCTATGGGACACAGAAATGCCTCTGCAGGCTACAATAAAATGCATCAGAGGCTGCCTGCCAAGGTTGTCCATTTTACTGCAGCTTTCATTGTCCAAAACAGGATGACAAGTAGCCAAAAAGAAACCAAAAATATGTTCACAACTGAAATGGAACAGCACTCCACGCAGTGAAGTTCTAACTGTACTATGAAACCATTCATACACAGCCCTGTTGACACCTCGTTATTCCCTGCAATTTAATGCAGTAACAAAGCTATAGCAGAAATGAAAAACAGTCAGTAGCACAGCCATGGCAGAAATTAAAAAACAGTCTGAAACACAGCTATCATAGAAGTGAAACACAATCTGTAATGCAGCTATAGTAGATGTTCAACACAATCTGTAGCACAACTACAGCAAAAATAAAACACAGTCTGTAGCACAGTTATGGTAGAAGTTAACAGTCTGTAACAACTATGGCAGAGGTAAAACCGTCTGTAATGCACCAATGGTCGAAGTGAAACACAGTCTGTAACACAGCTATGGTAAAAGTTAAACACAGTCTGTAACCGCTGGAGTATTTACTGGAAATGTATTCTCTGTGTCAGGGTACAGAACAGGACTCAAGAGCAGATGTAAAAATAAACCGAAGTTTATTAGAGGTCAAATAGGCAAAATCAAGGTCAGAAAAGGCAGGAGTCAAAAACCAGGAAATCACAGGATAGTACAAAAATCACAATCCAAAAGTTGTAGTCAGGAAGCAGGTGAAAAAAATGAACAAAAAAACTAAAGGACATGGCAAAGGTACAAAAACACTAGGCAAAAGTGACAAAACCAGGAAACAGGCAGAGGTCATAACAGGCAGATTGCAGGTTGATCAGAAACAGAAGGCTCATAGTGTACACAGGGAGCTGAGACAAACTTGCAAGAACAATGGGCTATAAATACAGACTAACAAGCAAATGAGACACAGGTGAACAGCAGGGCAGGAGAAAAAATGCAATCAGGTAACAAGGAGGCAAAGAAACACGAGAGCAATAAAAACAAAAGCACATGGACCAGGGAAATGAAAAAAAAACACATGAGAAAAAGGTTGAATAAAACCAAAAAATGCAAATAAATGCAAAATTCAGTACTATGAACTCTCAGACAACGATATAGTATTTAAGAGGAGTTTATTGCTAAGGGATAGAAAAGAATGAACTTGGGCTTGGAGTCAAAAGGGGGAGGGGTCGTCCCGTCCTCGTGGAGAGGGAAACCTCCCTTCCTTTTGGCTGAAAGAAATTGGAATAGTAGTTAGGATTATGAATCCCCCCTAGAGAAAGAGAGGATGAAGGTGGAGATGGGGAGGAGGGGGATGGGTAAAAGGTATGTGGTGTTTATATACCTGTAGGGACCGGAAGGGGTGCGATAGGTAGAGAGGTTGTCTGAGAGTTCTTCTCCCGAATATCTGTTTTACCAAACTGCAATTCAGTAGTATGAACTCTCAGACAACGATATAGTATTTAAGAGGAGTTTATTGCTAAAAGATCGAAAAGAATTAACTTGGAGTCAAAAGGGGGAGGAGTTGTCCCGTCCTCGTGGAGAGGGAAACCCCCAAAAGACTGCCAGCCCTGTAAGCAGAATGTGAGATTTGGTTTGCTATTGCTACATAATCATCACTGGATTAATGAGGTGTGGGCAGAACGAATGTCATTTGGAAAGCGCCTGATGACCAGCGACCCAGGCGTTTGATTAAATAGTTAGGAAGTCCATTTTGTGCGACTGTGGTTGCTGCTCCGATTCTGAATAAAAGAGAAGAAAAATTGTTACCTTTGTGGCACATTTGGCAGAAAAAAATTTTATGATATACATAAAAATGGGGACCTGGTCCGCAGTGCCTGATCCCAGAAGCGTGCAGGGGCTCCGGCGGGCGCGAGGTGCGCCCGACTCGCAGACTGGGAGGGAGTGCAGCCGGGGGCAGGACTTGGGAGAGCAGGGGCGCCGATGGCGCCGGCTGGAGCCCGCCAACTCTGGCAAGGGTGGCGGCCGGGGGGAGAGGGGGCCGCAGAGCCGTTGCCTCGGGAGCATGCAATAACGGGACTCCTGACACTGAAGGCATCAGGAGGGACCCGTCAGCCCCAGCAAAGGCGGTGGCGTCTGGGGGGGGCTGTGTTGCCGAAACCTCGGGAGCGTGCAAGGACGAGACGACCGGCGCCGAGGGCACCTGGTGCGGCTCGTCTGCCCCAGCGAGGGCGGCTGCGGCGGTAAGGAGGAGGGACAGCCGTGCCAAAACCCCACGAGTAGGCGGAGGCTGGTCGCCAAGCACCAAGGGCACCTGGCAGGGCTCGCCGGCTCTAGCTAGGATAACGGCAGCAGTGGGGGGAAAGGCCCTCATTGCCTGACGCTTGGGAGCAATGGCAGGATAGCTGATGCCAAGGGCGCCAGGTACAGCCTGCCGGCTCCAGCCCGGCCGGCACGTGAGGGGAGAGAGGGGGGAGAGAGTGCGACTGGGCGAGGGCTGCAGAGGCACTCCCAGCAGCAGCACAGCCGGAGACAGACGCAGCCGTGGACCGTGGAGACCTCTAGCACTCCTTTGTACCGATTTCAAGATCCTCTCAAAAGCTATTTCTAACAGGCTAAAGATGGTTGTAGCAACACTGGTGCACAGGGACCAGCCTTATTGTATACCTGATCGTACAATCAGGGATAATCTCTTTTTAATTAGAGACTTTATGGAACTGGCTGGGATGTGGGACCTGAATTTTGGCTTACTTTCCATCGACCAGGAGAAGGCTTTTCAATGCACATTTCAGTGTGCAGGGGTATCAAGCAGGGTTGCCCCTTGTCAGGGCTCTTGTACACCTTGGCCATTGAGCCTTTGCTGTGCCACATACGGCGCAGACTCAGGGGGCAAATGGTGCCAGGTGATACATTAGTCCGTTCCGCAGTTAAGGTCTCGGCTTATGCAGATGACATCACAGTGGTAGTGAAGGATCAGCAGGATCTGCATGCACTGGTTGACTGTATCCAGGTCTATAAACAGGCTTCTTCAGCCAGAGTAAATTTGGACAAGAGTGAGGCTCTGCTCTGTGGCTCGTGGCAGGGGAAGCTTCCTCCCAGGCTGCCTGGTGGCTTGGCCTGGAAAAGGGAGGGGCTGAGGGTTTTGGGGGTGTATCTGGGTACCAGGCAGTACACAATGAAAAACTGGGAGGGCGGACATGACAGAGCTTGTGCCAGGATGTCTGGATGGAAGTGGCTCCTCTCTCAGGTTTCCTTCAGGGGGAGGGTGCTGATCCTGAATAACTTAGTGGCCTCTGCTCTCTGGCATAAACTTGCCGTTTTGACTCCTCCCAGGGGTTTCCTGGGCGAATTGCAGACTGTTGCAGACTAATATGCAGCACTTGCTCAGGGCAGCGGTGCTGTATCTGCCCTTGCAGGAGGCGGGCAGTCTATTGACCTGGAGAGTCGCGTGATGGCTTTTCGGCTTCAAGCTGCGCAGAGGCTTCTCCACGGTGCTGATGTCAGCTGGAGGGAGACCGCCTGCGCCCTGCTGAGGAGGGCAGGAGGCTTGGGATTGGACTGGCACCTGTTCCTGTTGAACTTGCAGGGAGTGAGCATTACAGGCCTACCTGGGTTCTACTCATCTGTGTTAAAGGCATGGTCAGATGTTTTCAGCAAGCAGTGAGGGGACTTTTGGGGCCTGGAAGACCCTCTGTTTAACAGCCCGCTGCTGGGACTGTCGCCGCAGGTGTTGGCCAGCCTTAGGGGCCATTTTATGAGAGCGGGTTTGACGAATTTTGCACATCTGTGGACCATGGAGGGCGGCGGCTGGAGAGATGCCTTCATGTCTGTTGCCTGTGTTTTTCCAACTGTCCATGTAAAGGCAGTGGTGGGGGACTGGCAGAAGGAGCTGGGGAAGCTGTTACTGTTCAGGACGCCACTTTTGGGGGAGGTTAAGGCCATGGGCAAGAGGGCACTGTATTTAGTATGTGTGAAGGTTCGGCACCTTTCTTCCCTGGGGGAAGTAAGGGCTGGGGTTTGGCAGGGGTCGAGACCAAGTTTGATACCGGCTTTGAAGAATTGGAGGCTTTTGTACAAGCCACTTTTACCAAAACGGTCAGGGGACCTCCAGTGGAGGATTGTTCATGGAGCCCTAGCCACAAATAGGTACCTGGCACGCACAGACCAGGCTCTGGGGGAGGGCTGCCCTTGTTGTGGGGAGGGGGAATCTCTTCTTCACTTGTTTGTGAAATGTGGTCGTTTGTCAGCCTTGTTTGTTTTGGAGACCTGTGGAGGAAGCTTGGGGTAGACCAGGACATGGGGGTCTTTATCCTGGGTCCAGGGTACAGTGTAAAACAAACATAGGCTCTCCCTGGTTAACTTTTTGTTGGGGCAAGCCAAGCTTGCAATTCGGATTACCAGAAGGGGCAGAATCCAGGGGGGTAAGGCAATAGACCCAGTGCTGGCTTTTAGGGGTATGGTTTAAGAGCGTTTGCACATATTGCACAATTTTCTGTGAGCTCTGACAATGTGTTGTAAAAAGTATGTATTGAGTAATGTGCCACAACTTACAGTAGTGGGAGTATCCACCCTTTTTTACATATTTATCTGGAACGAGCATAGCTCATGGGTCAATGCAATAAAGGTTGAGTACCCCTTATCCAAAATTTCTGTGGCCAGAAGTGTTTCGGATTTTAGATTTTTTTGGATGCTGGAATATTTGCATATACAGCCATTCCCAAATATACATCCGAGTTCTGTTCTGAACAACCGGTTGTGTCCTGAGGACATATGTTAGCATGGCATGTAGAAGTACACTTGTAGGCTGTAGAAGATACACACAACTGGGATACCGTCTGACAGTCACTATCGTACGCATGCAGCTGTTAGCACTGGTGGACGTAGAGCCAAGCGTAATTTTTATATTTACATATATTTTTTCTTTATTTTTTTTATTTATGCAGTATTTTCTTCGGTCATATGTATGGATGGTCATAAGTTACATAGGTCAGGTGTGAAATTTTACACTTGTGGTGTCATGTCAGCGCATAAAAGGTTTTGGAGCATTTCAATTTTCGGATTTTCGGATTAGGGATGCACAACCTGTAATTAAGTTTGGTGTAATATCTAAAATCTTTGGATGATATATGGGCCAGTGCGATATTTAACAGTTTGGGACAATATACGGGCCTGTGCAATATCTTACATTTTGGTGCAATAGAGGGGTGGTGCAATACGGAAGGACGAGCACAATACATAGTTTACTGCAATATTTAGGGACCAGTGCAATTTGGCCAGAGCAATACATAAACACAAGTGAGTGCAATATACCTTGATGTATGTAGACAGGCCAGTCCTGGCTAAGTTCCAGAGTGCAGCTTTTTATGGGTGCTGGGCACCTTATGCACTGTATATATTCTGATTTTGTCTTTTGTTTGTTTGTGTTGATTCATTCATATATTGTGATTCATATGTTCATATAATACAAATGAATATTGATTTGAATTATATGTGTGTGCAGTGCTTTCCGGTGCACTGTGTCGGGAGACACTTCAGACCAAGACCTTGTTAACTTGTGTTTATTTGTATTGTTACACTACTATACGAGCATATGGTCCATTTTAAAGAGCTACTGCCTACTTTACTGTACCCTTGAATATGCTGGGTTAGAGCTAAAGCTATCACATCTTCCTGGTACTTATTACTTACCTTTATGAATTTGTTGGTGAAGTGAATATAATCTGTGAAATGGAAACATTTTTAATTTAGGTAAATTCATATATTTTCCAGGTAAATTTAATTAATAATGCAAAATTATAATCTCATAAAAGACACGGGGTCCTACCTTGCACTCAGTGCAACAGGCATCATGTAAGGCATTTTAGTGCATTCCACCTCCACCTTCTAAATTGCATAAGGTTTTCAGGTGAGGTGTGTTCAGGTGCAATGGTGGTGCAATGCAATCCTGCATGCAAATCATAGTTATTTTCAGAGTGGAATGATAGTGATGGCAATCACACAACGTGCATACACCCCGCGTTGTTAAAACCTGTACGCCCAAACTACACCATGTTTAATGAAGCTCATCCCCGTTAAAATAATGAAGCGACTTTGCCATACCCATGAATATGCTTAAGATGATGAGAGGCACTGTGCATAAGACTGTCAAATTAGGGTACATTGTGTGCTTTACTGCACCCTCAAGTAAATTCCCTCAACAATCAGCTATGCAGTGAGCGTATGCTCAAAGCTGCACGACACACAGGAAAAACCTCCACCCCACACATACTGATGCGCACGTGCACATACAGACACCCAACCTGCCCATATGCACACACACACACACACACACACACTCTCTCTCTCTCGCTCAAACCCCCTAATATATTTAATTGTACATAATTGTAATAAATCTTGCTTAGCTATTTTACTGCTTTATTATTTAAGTTTATTATGTTTTCCAAGGTTTTGTGTGTCTTAATATTTCACTTCATTGAATTGAGCCAGTCTCTGCAAATTCAAAGAATGACTTTACCTCAGTACTGCAGATTCTATCAAGATTATTACACTGGGCCCTCTTTACTACTTATGACCCCTCTGGGGCCGACATTTTTTAACAATCCTGGAATTGCCCCTGAATCGTACAAATGGTCTTGTAAACCTTTAGGTTCACCCAGAAATTCTGTAGTCAGAGAGCAAATGTAATGACTGCAAATAGGTTGATTGACAGTGAAGCTAGTGTAATCAAGTAAAAAATGTGCCTTTCTTGGTGTTGAAGCTTCACCACGTCATAAAATCTGAATAAACATTTTTCTGTTTTTTGATCAAATATGCATTTAGTTTCGTTCATTCATACCTGTACTGCTTCTTTAAGAGATTATAATTTGATGTCGTCATTACTGTCACTCTCATTCTGCCTTCCAATACTCAAATTTGTCTCCTTTCCTCCCTGCCCCGGAAGCTGATCATGTGTCCTCCTTCCCTCCACTGTTCCAAAGCAAAATCTCGCCTCCTCCTTTCCTCAATTCCTCTAAACAAAGGATACATCAATGTATCCAACCAAGGAAAGTGTTTTCACATTTCTGAGTGACATCATTGTGCTTACAACCAGTCAGATTAAAAGACCATCCCACTGAATATTTCACTGTCAGTATTGGCTGTGTTTTTATGTTGTCAGTTTTATTCATTTGTGTTTGTGTGTTCAGTTCCTTCGTTTTCCGATCCTTGTGCTTTTGTTTTCGTTTGCCCTCGTGTCTGCTCGGCTTCCCTCATCACCTGATTGCCAATCTGTTTCACCTGCTCTGTTTTCGCACCTGTGTCTCGTCTACTCGTTAGTCCTCTGTGTATTTAAACCCTGCCTTGTCCTGTGTTCTGTGCAAGTTCGTCTCAGTTGGTTTATACTCTCTGTTGCGCTACAAGCCTTTTTCCCTGTTCCTGACTGCCCGTTATTACCCTGTCTGTTTTTTGGTTTTTCGATTCTCTGCCTGGTGTTTTTGTTCTGTTGCCGTGTCTTCTGGTTTTTGATCTTTACCTGCCTGCCTTTTGACCATTCTTTCGGATTGTGTTTTTGTGCTTTTGCTGTGCCACCCCGGTCATGACCATTGCCTGTTTTTCAACTACGTTTCTGGTTTTCGGACTTTGGCTGCTGTTAATAAAACCCTTAACAGTTACGTCTGCGTCTGAGTCCTACCTGAGTCCTGACAGTACAAACTCGCCAGTCATGGACTCAGCGGACGGTAGCCAGTTTCAGACCATGCTGGACCAGCAGTGAGTGCACCTCTGCTGACAACAGAGCCAGCTGGATTCCCTAAGACAGATGCTGGAATCCTTCGTGGTCAGCCTGACCGAGCTGTCCGCTCAGTTCCAACAACTCCAGCGGGGGTGTGAAATGGCAGCAGTCTTCCCTGCTTCCTCTGCCCAGACACCACCCACTCCAGCTGGAGTAGAGCCACGCCTTCCACCCCCTGAAGCCTATGCCGTGGATCCGTGCACCTGCCGCTCCTTCCTGTCACAGTGCTCCCTGGTATTCGAACTGCAGGCACCTGTCCATTCGTCGCCGGGAGAGGCTGGAGAGACTGCACCTCGACAACAGGTCCACAGAATCACATCTGGAGAGGTTCGCCGTAGACGGTTCCCCCAAGCCCTGGCAGAAAGACCGTACTCGGCTGACCCCTGCCGAACGCCAGCGTCGCATCAGTTCTGGCGCCTGTCTCTACTGTGGGAGATCGGGCCATTTCCTCACCACCTGCCCACTAAGAAGCTGACAGCTAATTCTAGTAGCTGGGGAATTAGAAGTGGGTGTTACTCCGATTCCGCATTCTTCTAACTCCCGTTCTGTGCTGTCTGCTTCCCTCCTTATCAACGGTGATGTTCGGGTTGTCTCTGTCCTCGTGGATTAGGGGGCAGATGGGAACTTCATGGACGCCCAGTTCGCCGCGCGTCTCCAGATACCCACCACACCTCTCCAGAAACCCCTGGAGGCCCTTGCCATCACCAGTGCCCCACTCATTCGCATCACCCACGTCACTTCCCCGCTGAGCCTGTTGCTGTCCGGCAATCATCGTGAGGAGGTTGTATTTTTTCTTATTGAATCCCCTAGAGCTTCTGTGGTATTGGGGCACCCCTGGCTCGCTAAGCACAATCCCTGGGTGGACTGGGCCACCAATCACATTCTGGAGAGGAGTCCCTATTGCATGTCTCATTGTCTCCTAGAGGCTCAAGTTCCCATGTCATCAGCCAGGGCCACTATGGAAGAGGCCACTGATCTGTCTGCTGTTCCACCTGAATATCAGGACCTAAGAGAGGTGTTCAGTAAGGCCCGCGCTACTTCCCTGCCACCCCACCGTCCTTATGACTGTGTAATCAACCTTCTGCCAGGTACGTCGCCTCCCAGGAGCTGCCTGTTCTCCCTCTCCCATCCAGAATCCGAGACAATAAATACATCCAGGAGTCACTGGCTGCAGGACTCATCAGACCCTCGTCGTCTCCTGCTGGTGCCCGATTCTTCTTTGTGGGCAAGAAGGATGGCGGATTGTGCCCCTGCATCGACTATCGAGGACTTAATGCCATCACAGTTAAGAATCGTTACCCTCTGCCGTTAATGTCCTCTGCTTTTGAGACCCTGCAAGGAGCGGTCATCTTTACTAAATTGGACCTACGCAATGCCTACCATCTGGTCTGAATACGAGGGTGGGGGGGGTTGGGTGGAAGACTGCATTTAACACTCCTAGAGGCCACTACAAATATTTGATTATGCCGTTTGGTCTTACCAATTCCCCAGGGGTATTCCAGGCCCTGATTAATGATGTCCTGCAGGACATGATCAGCCAGTTTCTCTATGTGTACCTGGACGACATCTTGATCTTCTCCCGCTACAGCACCGAGCACTCCCAGCATGTACGACAAGTGCTTCAGAGACTCCTTGAGAATCGGCTGTTTGTCAAGGCGGAGAAATGCGAGTTCCACCGTGAGTCTGTCTCCTTTCTGGGGTTTTGTCACGGCCTCCCTAGGCAGAGATCTCGCAAGCCTCCGGTAGCTCTCAGCTCACCAATTTCGGCTACGTTGTCTAGGGGAAAACCGACCTCTGATAGCAATATTCCCAGGGCGCCGCGCAGCTAAATACTTTCGGCCTGCTTGCACATACAAAGACGAAGGAATCAGCGTTACCTCAGCTGGAGGGAACCGCGGTAGCTGCGCACAGGTACGGCCAGTCCTCCTTTGGGTGCACCGTGGCGAACAGCCTGGCTCAGGATGGGTGAAGTTGATGCGGGTTTCCTCGCCGACTTCCTCGGGTGTTCATTCGTTCAGGTTTTCTTAAAGGTCCATAGATTTTCGGTAGTAGTTCATTCTTCATGCGATGTCTAGTGCTTTGCTTCGTTAACGTCCGAAATGTGTAGAGGGATCCCACACTTCAGAGTAGACGGTAGGTTACAGTGTTTGACTGACACAGAACAGGGAAAACGGCGTCCAGACAGGAGCAGCGTCTAGCACCAGCAGCAACCGCAGCAGCCTTTTGGCGCCCAAAATCCCACCGGAAATAACTCAATCTGACCGCATCACAGGGTCAGGGGTCAAACCACCGTCATCTCAATTAACAGTCAGCTGACATTTCCAACATTGCAGCACAAGCAAGCCGAAATATTTTATGGACCCACTTTTTACACAATTTATGGAATTTTAACACACACAAATCACACTAACAATAACAATAATAATTTCACGTAGGGGAATCGATACAAACTCCCTGGCACTCTTGCAGGGGTAATATCCTAATTTTATCATAAACGGCCTGTCCGTAACAGTTTGTTGTTTCCACAGAGGGCATCCAGATGGATCAACGGAAAGTCCGGGCAATAGTGGAGTGGCCGCAACCTGAATCTAGACGGAAGTTGCAGCGATTCTTGTGGTTCACTAACTTTTACCGGCGCTTCATCCGGAACTATGGTGCTGTAGCAACTCCTCTCACTACACTGATGTCAGCCACCCAAAGATTTGCCTGGACATCCGCTGCGGAGAAGGCTTTCCAGGAACTCAAGGTGCGTTTCACTTCAGCTCCTGTTCTGATTCAGCCGGATCCGTCTCGGCAATTCGTGGTGGAGGTGGATGCCTCAGATCTGGGGGTGGGGGCAGTTCTCTCTCAGGTTTCTGCAGCGGACGGCAAGTTGCACCCCTGCGCTTTCTTCTCTCACTACCTTACACCTACGGAGAGAAATTACGACATCGGAGACCGGGAGCTGTTAGCAGAAAAGCTGGTGTTGTGGAGTGGAGGCACTGGTTGGAGGGCTCAGAGGTTCCGTTCCTGGTATGGACCAACCACAAGAACCTGGAGTATCTGCGGTCGGCCAAACGCCTCAACCCTCGCGAAGCCCGCTGGCCCGTGTTTTTCACTCGCTTCAATTTTATCCTTTCCTTTCGGCCAGGCTCCAAGAATGGGAAACCCGATGCCCTGTCCAAGCAGTCTGCAGCCGTGGAGGAACCTACTGATAGGGCTATTTACTGTGTAGGAATTTGCTATGTAATTTCCTCCTGTCTTTGAAAAATAAATCTAGATACATGTTGACTATCCCTTATCTAAAATGCCTGGGACCAGAAGTGTTTTGGAATTTTTCGGATTCTGGAAAATTTGCATATACATAATTTTCCATTTTTAAGCTGTCAGAGAAAACTACGCCATCTGCAATTGATTAACTAGCGATCTCCTCTCTCTCCCGTTAGTTCTGCTTGTGGAAGAAGGGGTTTGTAACCAAGTGAAACAGATGGACACGCAGACAGACACAGTTTTTTTGCACCAAGTACAGATTTTTTTATTTTCTGCTTATTGTTTAATTATTCCCTGCCTTTGGTAGTAACTTTGAATTCTATGAAATAAAGCGGTTGCTACAAGAGTTGGAGCTCAATCGTAATGTTACCAATACTAACATGCAAAATTGTAGTGGCTACTCATCAGAGATTAGAATTTGTTTTCTCTTCAGGCACAGTTAGACAGGCAGACTTACCTTTGGCTAAGATAGATAGCCTAGCTGAGTCGTGCAATATGTGTAAAATATTTAAAACAAATAAAAAATATTTTTAAGGTCACATAATATGACCAATTTTTATTTGTTTGTTGTATGTGTTTAATTGGAGTTAACTAATTTCGTGTTTGGGAGAAGCTCTTCTACCCTTCTGTTGTTAGAATTACAACTCATGCAGGACAACTTCCATGCAACGGACTAAGTTCTTCGGTTTTCTTTTTCCCCAAACCAATGGACTGAACTGTTATCTTCTGTTACACTGATGCAAACTCTCCGGTTTTTTATATGTGGCTAGTGCCGTGCAAAGGTTCGGTTCTGTTTTTACTACATCTCGGGAGCATTTCCCTAATGGACATTGTTTACGAACTGCTGCTGTTTACGGACTGATCTGGGACGTTGCTGGACTACTGAAGGCTTTCCGGTTGAATAAAATCGGATTACATCTCGCAACAATCAAGCACTTGAAGACATCACCGCTGCGACTGCATCGCCCTCAGCCTACCTCTGTCGCTTGTGGAGCTGCCTCTGCTGCGTACTTCTCCGTCTACTCCTGTACCGCCTTCACTGCCTGTTAACTTAACGGTTCCGGCCCCAACTATCTCTCTCTCCACAGAATCTCTGCTGCCTTCTTCTGTCCCTTTTTCCATTGCTTACACACGCCCGCCTGACTACATCCTCCACCTTCATGTCCACACTCTGTAACTGGGTTTGTCCGCCCTCCCTCACAACACAAACAAACCTTGGAGCCTGGAGTTCTGTGAGTTGTCAGAATCATGTTGCTTGTCACATTAATTTAGTTCTATTCAGCTGTGTTTGTTTTCCGGGTTTTTACCGGCTGTTAGGTTTTCTGTCAGTCTATTTTAGCTGCCTTGCTAGGCTGCCTGTTGAACTGCTGCGGATCTATTCAGCTGTAATTGTTGTCCTAGTTTTTAACGTTGGTCACATTTTCTCCCACATATTGCCAATATAAAGTTTGCAGTGAGTAATTCTAGCTTGGCTGCCTGTCGTGCTACTCATCGATCCACTGCAACTTAATATACCACTGCCGTCCGGTTTAGCTGTGATTGTTGTTTTAGGTTTTAACATGTTTGTTATGTATTCTGTACCTTGAGCTCAGATGAATGATGCCATCCAACATTCTTGGTGTGACATGACTGAGTGAGGGCTGGGTTATATCCGACCAACCGGCTATTTCCCACTGGAAACTCCCCATGGCCAAGAATTGCAGGGCTGATAGGATTTCCAGAGCACCGCTCGTGTTAAGCAAAACTGACTCGTGCCAGTCATCACCACGGGCAAAAAAGACAGAACGGTCCCTGAAAACACCTTTCCGTCGCACCATACTATTCATAATATCCTTTAGCAGTGCCAAGGCAGCCATGGTCATGCTGTCTTTCGGTCATCACACACTTAAGGTCTATTTATTAAAAAAATGAATTTATTAATAAGGCACAGATTGCTCATATCAGTTAATTGAATTTATCACTTATTTATGGCCAAAAACAACATTGATTATAAATGATAACATGATTTAATTAATCATAAGAATTAAGGAAACTAGTGCGAATTTCTTTTGGTCTCTGGGGCATGCTATTTAGAGCAAAAATGTGCCCTAAATGTCTGTACATGTGGGTGTGTATTGTAATGGTAAGCACATTTTCACATCAAGCTGAAGTTTTATAAATCCCAAGTTGTGCATGAAAATTGACAGATGCACATTTTTGAGCGTTTTTTTGTGCGTATGCATAAATGAGGCCCCTGGATGTGTAAGCATGCCATATAATTTCTGACCATTTTTATGGGCATCTACTCCTGCAAAATTATGAATGAGGGCGTTTTTTTTCATAATTGCAGCTAGTTTTAGTAAACCTGACATTAATATTTTTATATTTGCCACTGCAAGAGAGTTGCTATATAGCGAATGTTTTTGTGCTGTGACTATTCCGTAGTAAAGCTGGCCCTAGGTCATTTGACACTATTGTCCCTGACTTATGCACTTTGCTTTGTAAGTCAATCTGGAGTAAGAGCGTCGAAGTACCTGTAATGTAATATGCATGGTGGGTGTGACTTTTAATGAAACTCAATAGTCCATTACCACAAAAAGAAGCTATTTTTCTGTATTTTCCCATAGCTAAACTCATCATAGAATCAGTTGTTTTACTTTACTGTGGTATCATTCTCATTACCAAACTTCACTGATTAAAAACGCAGTTTATACTACGATCTGTGTGCACCCTTAGGATAGGGATAATAACACAGGCAAGTCTGAAGTATTCATGTCTTCAGTATTCTATGTTTACCTGTACAATCAGCCATGCTCACCACTAAACTCAGACCAGAGAACATTTCATGTCAGTCATGCATTCCTTTTGCGTTCCATGCGTTCCACTTTTTAAATTCCTAATTCAAACTGTTAAGGAGCTCTGAGTTTGTTCCAATATGTTTGATACCAGGAAGCTATCCAGAGCAAAACACTCAAAGCCAACGAGCTGTGAAGTGTTGAGTAAAAACATCACAGTAAACAAAATGAGAGCCAGCCATTATTAAAAGATTCCTGTTGTCATATGCTTGGGAAATACGAGATTAATGGCTGCACATAACGCTGTATAGATGATTAAAGCCATTTTGGTTGGCAAAGCATGCAGTGTTCTTAGATGGTCTTACAGGGGCCACTCTCTCCAAGGGTTACTTTAAGAATTTTCAGTACTGAACAACTGGTTTGAAAACCTCCTATGGGGAACCAAATGTGAAGGAAGTAAATGTGATGAATCACCAGGTGCTTTGCATTAAGTACATGTTCATAAACATGAAGGGCCGTCCTGAACAGAAGGTTTTGATCACATGACCCACCAAATTCCTGCATGCCAAGAAGTGTCTTTATGTCTGTTTCTCTCTTTCACTGAATAAATTCCAAGAGAAAAAATGGGGTGAGTCACAAAACTGTCCAATTTTGTGAACAGGGAACAGCCCCTTCCAAGTACCTCCCTGTAAATGGATAATGTGGTCCTTTTGGATTTCCGTTTGCACTAAGGTACCCCTGGAAAACATTCTATTTAATGAAGCAATTTGGCTGAAATTCCCCTGTACTGGATCCACTTTTTTTACTTACAGTGTTTGATTATTTTCAGTGTGTTATAGGAACGTAATGTTGGACAGTGACAACAGTTTCACAGGTGTCTTCTCTTTCCTGAAAATTATCTCAGATACTTTCAATTCATCTGTCCATCTGTCCTTACAAACTGTACTAAGTTACAAATAGCTCTTGACTGCTGGCTTCACAATTATAGCCACCTGCAACAGCTCTTGTTCTAACATCCAGCTAACCCCCACTGTCTGTTGGAGCACTCCTTTTATATCTTCATGCTAGCAGGAAAAACCATCGTCATTCGTAAAGCTCATTACAAACAAGACATGTAAATACCTAACAAATAAAAATTAAAATGACCAATAACAAATTGTCAATAATTAAACTTTAATTTGTTAAATAATGCTTCCAAAACTGTCCATTATACATTGCAAATCAAATACATTGGAATGATTTCCAATAAATGTTCAGCTTGAACCAAAAGAGCTTCCTTTGCCGGTCTGAAGTAACCAAAGGGCCAGCTTTCAGCTGTAAACCTAAGCACCTGCTAAAAGTGTCACGGAAAAAATGTTGCAGGCTAAAATACAATTTTCCCATTGGACTCCATTTTTGAAAGCATATGAAAAATGTTTATCCTCATATAATGATATTCAATATCAACTCAAAACAAAATGAACACCCTATACATGATTTTGCAGCAGTTTTTCAGTTTTGCTATGATACACTTAAAAAGATAGACATTTTTATTTCACCAAAAATGATGTAATGTTATATTACATGCACAGAGTTGGTGCTAGGAAGTTGAAATATTGTGGCTTGCTGGTCTCAGCTGGGGGCTTGACAGGCAGGAAAGCAGAATCTTTATGCATGTCTTGTGGGACATGTACCAAAATTGGAATTATTACTGTTATTTTTGTATTATTAAAGACGTTTGTTTATGTATGCTTGTTTATTTTTAACAAATTTGGGTTCACCAATAAAATCACTGAAACAACCTGCAAGTTGTTGACAGCAGGTCACTTCTTATATTTTTATATTTTGGGTTGTGGAAATTGCATTGGAAATAATGCATAGGATGTCTGTCATTTTGTAAATTGTAGTAAATTGTTTTTGTTTATTGCTTGTAAATGTGATTCTCACTGTTCATGACCTCCACCTCCCTTTTTATGTTTCATTTATATCCTATATCATGTGTGGTTTCATTATTTTTTTGTGGCTAATTGTAAATACTGATTCAAATTTAGGAACATTTAAATATGGTATTGTGTCATTTATTTAAGAAGATAGTGGGTGCAATTCATACGTGCCAACTAAAATGTAAAGGAAATAGTGAATGGGGGGTTTGGGCAACGATGTGAATGTTGAGTCGGGGTTTATTACAATGTTGGTTATTATAAAAGTTAAGCAGGCTAAATAAGACATACATGAAAATGGCATTCGAAAAGCGTTCATGTTTCAAGGATGTTCAACTGGGGAGATTTACTATCATGGCAGTGAGAAGACAAAAGGGGAAAAAGTGAGTCTTGGCTAGTATTGTAGTGTTGATATACAGTTTCACCATATATAATCCCATAATAAGTGTGGGTATGCATGAAGAAAAACACAATGTACTGGCCTCCTTCTGCACGGAACGATAAGGTGCTGGATCCAAAAAAGATAAGTCACTGATGAAAAGGTTGGACAACATTAGCATTAAAATTTTTTAATAGACTCTCAAACAAACAAACAAACAGCACGGAAACATTTCAGCGCTGAGGAACACACCCATGCTGTTTCTTTGTGAGTCTACTACAACATTTTTATGCATACGCTGTCCAACTTTAGTGCATAAAACTGTTTTTACCCTTTATGTCCTTGGCTTTAAACAAAAGACAGTCAACAATAACCTTACAACAAACAATCACCTGCACATCAGTTAATCTTAATTCCCTAATAGCATACATTACTGTAAAAACGCTGTCTTGCAATTATCTTATAACTGAATAATGTATCTTACAATATATTTACATACACTGCAGTATACTAGACTGCACCTTTGAAAGTGTCTTCATTGAAATCATGTTCATACAGACATTAGCCAAAATAAAGTAATTTCGTGGTGTACACTATATTGAAATAATGCATTTTATATTATTCATGAAGTTAATATGCAAGGACAAAAATTTGGTATTAATCCCTGCTGCCAAAAAGTTAGAGAGATAATGAATGGGGAAGGGTGGGTGGGGAGGCTTCAAGTAACTTGTTCAGGTATGTCATTGCTTGGTTATGTAGTTGTCTCCATTGACTTCTATTAGAGTTGCTGCCTCTACAGGTGCATTCCAACACTTACATTTCATCTCCTCCTCTCCTCCACTACCACCTCATCTCCTATGTGAAACGTTACTGTTTGTTTTTTCAAACATATCTACACTGACGCAATATATGTTTTTGAGTTGTGTATGGTAATTTTGCCAATATAAAATTGTGTTACTTACTGTAGCAGCAGGTTTATTTATTTCTTTGTGGGCTACATATTTTTATGTTAAATCATGGTCAGAATGTATTGTCACAACACCTGTAATCGGATGGTTATTCAAGACAAAACTGAAAAACAAAAATGTCTGCTATCGTAAATAAAAAGGGGTATTAAGTATATAGGGGGGTATATAAGTATTGGTTACACAAGATAAAAAATGTTGTTTTTAGCCTTAAGAGGCTAAAACCTGCAGTACCTCTGCTATTTTTGTTCCCACAAAGAAGTCTAAACGTTTATATGTTGAGAGTTTGATAAAACAAAGGTTTGGGAGAAGTATTTTCAGACAAACCCTCATTTAAATACCTCTGTCCATCCATTCTGGTTTTCTCTGCAGGTATTAAACTGCCACATACCTCCCATCACACACCCTGCTTCCGGCAACTAGCTACAGCGTTGGCTGCTGTTAGCACTACTCACACCGCCATAAACATGCAGCTCTACCTCCTGACACTTGATCTCCGACCCATAGAGCATAGCTTTCATGTAAAGGACGAAGTTCTTCAACTTTCCTTTTGCTCCCAAACGACTGGATTTTTAAGTGAACTGAATTTGCCTAGTAAAACGATGATGCGAACTCCTTGGTTTTTGTATGCAGCTAGTGCTGCACAAAGTTTCTTTTTCCTATTTTTGTTTTATCTACATCTTGGAATCATTTCCCTTATTGACATTATTTACGGACTGATCTTGTCATTGCTAAGCTACCAGAGGCCTACCCACCAGATTTCATTTTGAACCAATTCAAGCCTTATGATGACTACCCTGCAGTGACCGTATTTCCTCCAGCTGACCTGCATTTGTTTTTTGGAATTTCCCTCTGCTGTGGCCGTAGACGCTTTGACCGCCTGCATCTCTACCACCATTGAAACGCCAATCCCAGCCCTTCCCAGCCCCGACTTGCAGCGGACACTGAGAGCTGGCCAGGCGTCCCTCCCGGCATCCGTGTTGTCCGGCTCCACCAGTCCCGGTCCTACACCACCCTGCATTCTCCACTGCAGATGCCTGGAGTTGGCGGGTTCTCTACTGAATCTCCGCTGCCCTGTATCTTCACTGCCTTCCTCTGCCCTCTTTTTTTTCTTTTTTCCATCGCACATATGCATGCCCTTCCGAGTAAAACCTGCACCTACCTATCCACACTATATGCTGGCCTGTTCACCTTCCCTTACAAACTGACAAAAGCTCTGAGCTCAGTGAGTTAACAGAATCCACCCATTAAGTAGATTTTGGTCTTTGTTGTCAGTCAAGCTTAGCTGACCTGCCACGCTACTTGATGAACTAATGCTATTCTATTCAGCCATGATTGTCAACCGCGTTTTAACTTGTTTCGTAAGTATCCTGCCATACATTATTTTGTTAAGTTTCTGTTCCTGTCTACGAGACCCATAAGGCGTATTCTGTATTGGAGCTGTTTATCTACCTTGCGATTGCACCGTGTATTTCTAATTTCTTGGTACTACTTTTGTGAGGCAGAATTATCCTAGCAAACTATCCTGTCATGCTGCCTGTAGAACTTCTACAGTTCTATTCGTTTGTGATTGTTGTGCTGAGTTTTATTGATGCCCATTCCTTGGTGCTGCTGATGCACCAAGGAAAGCACCAAGGAATCTGTACCTGAATCGCTGCTGATGCCACCACAGGTTTGACCGACAGTACTCTGATATGCCTCAGATACCTTTTTACAGTGAGTCTCAGTAAACAATTACAAGTCACTCTTCTGCTGATTAATCACTGTTTATGTCCGTCGAGTTTTGTCAAGTGAGCAGATATAATGCACATAGTCTGGTTATAAGGATTTTTCTCCCCTCGTCTAAATGGTGTTTTATTCATAGGATTGCTGCAACGACAGCAGCGAGCCACTGTTTTTCCCAACTGTTTTTCCCAATTTTTTTGATTGGATGTGTGTTTACTTGTATTGAATGTCAACAAAGTTATACATCTTGGACCGACGGTTTCCTTTAAACTTTCAGTGCTTACACCGCCTGCTTGGCTTAGAACAGTGGTTATAGTATCATAGTTTCTTTAAATTCCTCGTCCATGCTGTAGCTGTATGCTTGGACCAGATCAGTGGTGATATTTCTCGGCAGTGCAAACGTGTTGTCTTGACATAGAAACGGTGCTGGCAGTGGTAGTTTCTTTAAATTTCTTGTAATGCTGTTGTACTCTCTCAATCGTAGTAGGTGGTGTTAGCACTAATAGTTTCTTTCAATTGTATAGTATTTAATTCATGCTGATGATAGTAACTAGTGGCAATATTTGCTGCTGGTTTTGTGAAGAATATCGTAAATCAGCAATCAGGTTGTGCAGTATTTTGTTGTTCATCGGTACTGTGTGTGTATAAGGTGGAATAGGCGAGACATTTCCATTTTAGTGGTTGATGTATTCACTGGTTGGGGCACTCACTGTGTGAGCTTATGTATTGGGGTGATTGTCAAGCTGATTTCTTTTTTTGTTTGCATTGCAATAGTTTGTGCTTCTCCCTGTCTTCTGGACTGGTTGTCAGCCGTTTGAGTATCGCACTAAATTGAGGTGGGTTCTGTCTGCTTCTTTGCTGCTATAGGCCCTCTACAGAGGATTTTGGGTTTATATCTAACCATTTTGCAACCTTAGCGTTACCATAATTTGCTGTGCAGTGTCATTGGTGAGCCACATGTGTACTGGTGTTGGCCTGGTGTAAGGTGTAATAGCAAATTATTAACACACGTGTGCTTTAAGTTTTTACCGGTGCCTTGATACTCTATGGTCCCTTCCTTTTGCCTGGTGCTTGTTGCCCCTTGAGTAGTGTCCATTTGATTGGCTGACAACCGTTCAGATGGGGTCCAGTGGAAGTGTGATAATTTCTTCTTTTTCAAGTGTATTTAATTTGTTTGTGGTGGTCATATGTTTGGAGACTGGTTATGTATCTGTGTATCTTTAAACCTACATGCGTCTCCGCCAGTGGATCCCTGGAATGTTGTCCAGCCCAGAATTATTGCCAGAGCTGTTGTAAATCAGACTGAGTCATTGGTGAGCCTATCAAATAGAAGAGTGCTAACAAGAACGGCTGTGTAGTTTTACCCTATTAGATTTCTATGCAGATTTTATCTTTGCTATTAAGGTTTGCTCCTAATAAAAGTGAAAGATTCTTTTTTTGTATCTAAACCTCATTGTTCAATCATTTGAACATCCTGTATGCGGGGAAATATGGTCGCTGTTGCTAATTGGGTCTCCCACCCTAATAATCAGGAGTGGTGTAGTCAGGGTTGATTTTCAAGGTGCTAATTACGCCCCCTACATGCTACATACTTTAAGGATGTAACCCTGAAAGTGACACACTTGTGGTAAGCACGCAAACATACATTCAAAATATTTGCTTGGAATGTTTGCTTGGCTTTCGGTATTACCTGCATGCCGGGTTTCCTGACAAAAGCAGCGTCTTATTAAACACTACCCCTGTATGATATGAAAGTTTGTATTTTTATTCTGAATATGGGGTCCGTATATTGTGGACAATAATGGACACAATATAATGGACAATTAACTCTGTTATACTCTTGAGGGTTTATTGGTGGTGGCTGCCTAAAAAGACAAAGGGGTCAATTAACCAAGATCCCAAATAACAGGTTTTATTCTGCAGGCTCACTCAAAGCCGTATCATTCCACTGTTTGCAAGTGATCAACTAAGAGTCATCCTGTTCATGATTCCATCCATAAACAGTGCATTTCATTCAGGGACTTTGTGAGTTTGAAAAGGATCTGAAACTTTGTTCATGACGGATACACTCTCTCCCAGGAGTATTAATGTGTCAAAACTGACATAATCTTAACTGTCTACTAGCACTAATCTTCTCACAATCTCATTATTTAATTGAAGTATAAGTTACTGTTGTTTTGTGCTGCATCACTGTTCATGATGTATGATCCGCAATGTCTTTTCTGTGTATTTGGACTGTTACTGGAATGAGCCAGCTTGTATTGTTAGTTAGACATTCTGAACATTGGGTTATAAAAATCCCACACCCATGTTTCTGTACTCCCCAGTGCTGAAAATAGAATGGACACTTCAGTGTCTCCGTATCTGTCAAATGGAACCAGGGACAGCAGACTGGAAGATCTGTGAAACCAGGAGGCTGCAGTATCCTACACTGAAACAACCCAGAGAAAGTTATTCTGTTCCATCCAAAAGCTGTTTCAGTCATACAAATTCTCAGACAATGATAGTGCATTTAAAATGAGTATATAGACAAGGAATGTAGTAGAGAATGTACTTGGGCTTGGAGTCTAAATGGGGAAGAGTCATTCCATCCTCAAGGTGAGGGATTCCCCCCCTTTTTGAACCGAAAGAGTTTGGGAGAACAGTTAATACTAGGTAGCATTCTGGAAAAAGAAAGGAGAGGGTGAGGGGGAGACGGGGAGGACAAGGGATGCTGGAAATGCAAAGCATGATGGGAAAAGAGATACATGGTGTCTATGTACCTGTATGAGACTGGAGGGGAGATGTGAAAAGTTGAGGGGTTGTCTAAGAATTCTCCTCCTGATCCTTTGCGCACACAAACTCACACTCACTCACACACACACACACACACACATATATATCACATTTTTTTGTCTGATATTCTGAAAAGATTTAAAGGGTGAAAATGCATATTCAACCAACCTACAAAAACGAGCAAATCTGTGCATCTTTCAATTTTTCAAATTCTACAAAGCTCTCTTTATACCTCATTCGTCAGTCACGATGGATGGGCTTTTTACATATCGAAACTGTTTTTACCTTTGCAAAACTTAAATCAAGATTTAGTAAATCAACCCCAAAATGTTATAGGCAAGGAAATCATGATATTAAATTCAAACCACATCTGCTATTCTGGATCTCCATTGGTGGAATGACCTTCCCGTGGAGGTCAGAACAGCAGATGGTCCGTCCACCTTCGAGCGCAGACTGAAGACTGGATGCACCTCTCACCATCCCTCCCATGTTCTTCTGTAAAGCCGTTGTTTTAATAGCAGTGATCTTCTAATTTTGCTGTTGCTGTTGTTATTGTTGTTGATGTTCTTGTTTCAACAGGCCCTTCACAGGGTCATATTCTATGCTTATTTTATCCCTTCTGGCACCCTTCCGACTTTTAGCAACATCCTCCCTGACTTCTGTACATTAAGTTTGCTCTGGAAGAGAAACCAAGAAAACTTCTGACAAGGCACTTTTTAATCAAGCAAGTGTCCTTCGTTGAAAGAACAGAAAGAAACAAACTGCCTTACAGTGATATATTTGTAGATAAATAGAATACCAATGGGCTAGAGTTGTATTTTTAAAAACACATTTCTCCTTTTTATTATATTGATCGTCTAATTAAAATATTGCCTTGCAACTCTAAAAGTGTATCTATACCAATAGTTGGAGGCTGTTTTATAACCAGATAGCTTTAAAATGAGGTATACTAGTTAAATAGGAAACAGTAACATTACAGATGTTGCTCCACAGTGGGCTGTTTGCATTTTAACTGCCTTAACTCTGGGCTACTAACTGATGTTTTACAGTACTAACATTTGCAAAGCACCTGCTCTCCAAACCCATTCTTGCTCTGAAACTCATCTGTGCTCTTTTAGGGGAGCTGGGTAGTGCAAAACCATTGGGAACTTGTGATGAAAAAATCAAGTTAACTGTTATGACCTCCTTTGATTAATACCAATAATTTATCTCTCATTTTATGACAAAGCTCTGATATTCCTTTAATATTTCTACTATGAGGATCACAAATAACCATAAAATATATAAAGGCTATTAGCAGTGAAGTGTACCTTTAAGGAGCAGATAGGTTTGTGGGTATAGAATTGAAAGTTATTTAGTGTTGTTATCTATACCCACTTCATCCATTCTAGGGTTTCAGGGGGGCTGGAGCTTAACCAAGCATACATTGGTTAAAAGGCAGAGAGAAACCTTGGACAGGTTGCCAGTCCATCGCAGGGAAAGACAGACAAACATTCCCTCACACACACACCCGCACAGGCAACTTGACAAGTCCAACCCGCCTTATTAGCATTCTGTTTGACCATGGGAGGAAACCGGAGAAATTTTACACAAAAAAGGGGAAACCATACTAACTCCATGCAGAAAGGGCCCAGGCATGGTGTAAACAGGTAAATTCAAGGGGCCATTTGAAGTTGAAAGCAGCTATGGATTAGCATAGAGGAGCTGTGCCATGTTTATGCTGTTTACCAGTGGGACACTGTGCAGGATGCTGCTGCTCCAGCCAAGCGTTTACCCACTTAATTCACATAATAAAGGGCCTAATTGAACAAATTTCTCCATGCCCGCAGTTGTGAGAATGTTAATAGTTTAAACAGAGCTGGAAGAGTGGCTGGGCCAGGGTCCTTCAGGGCCTGAATCAGACTGCCCTGCGTTGACTCAAATCATGCCAGTTTAAGGGAAAACATTTAACATTATCCAGATAAAACAAACAAGGCACTTGACATACATTCGGTTTTCATTAAAAAGCAAAATTATAAGCAGCTATATTAGTATGACTCACAAGTGATTGCATATGTGCCCTGAGTTTTACAGTACTGTCGTTCTGTTTGGAGAGTAGTATTCTAAATGAGGGAAGAGGGAATCAGTCTGCTAGATTCTGGTTGGTTCCTGCACATCTGGTGGAAAGAATGAATCTTTATTTCTCTAGGATCAACAAGACCAGGCAGGAGTAGTCTGACGCAGGTGTGTATGCTTAGTATGAGTGTATGTGCATTTTAATATATGAATTTGCATGAGTGTGAATGCACAAGAAAGCCAAAGAACACATGCTGCATCCAAAGCTGTGTCTCATTAATTTACAAATATACTTATCCACTTACAGGCATATGGTACACACAAATACAATCTTATAGAAATACAATAGCTTATAACCAGTGGTGAAAATGGTTACATTACTCATGCTTTGGGGAATATGCTAACATTTCATTGAGCATACAATTATTTATCACATAATCTGTGCATTAGAGGTGGAGTTTTAGTAGTCTTCCTTACAATGTTCTTTTAACAAATATTTCAAGGACAAGTTTTAACCATAAATCAATGAACATGTATTTTTGTAATGAACCTCAGTATGGGTAAACATAATGCTCTAGTGTCTGAGTTTGGGAGTGATCACACTGACCTAGTGTCTGATTTTGGGGGTGATCACACTGTGCTCTAGTATCTGAGTGTGGGGGTGATAACACTGTGCTCTAGTATCTGAGTGGGTGATCGGTGTCTGCACTAGGGCACAGTGTCACTGCTCTTGCTTATTAGTTTGAAGGTGATGGCGCACTGTTCTAATGATTGAGTGTGTGGATGATCGCTTTTGTGTCTGGTTTGGGGATGATCATATTGTGCTCCTGTGTCAGTGTGGAAGTGATCACACTGCTCTAGTGTCTGAATGTATCAGCGTGCTGAATGTGCTCTAGTTTATTAGTTTGAAGGTGACAGAACTGTTTTAGTGATTGAGTGAAGGGATGATCACTTTGATTTTGTGTCTGGTTTGGGGATGATCATATTGTGCTCTAGTATCTGAGTGTGGGGGTGCTCTACAGTCTGAGTTTGTGGGTGGTCACACTGTGCTCTAGTGTCTGAGTGTAAGGGTGATCACACTGCGCTCCAGTGTCTCAGTGTGGGGGTCATCACACTGTGCTGTAGTTTATCATTGTTTGAAGGTGATCACACTGTTCCAGTGATTAAAGCTGGGATGATTACACTACCTTGGTGTCTGGTTTGGGGGAGTCTGAGTGGTGGGCCGTTTCAGAATGCCCAGTCTCAGAATGGAGAGGGATACACAAACCCATAAGCAAATTGGAGGTTATGAATAGTTTTCTGGAAAGACCTTAGTAGACTCCAAAACCTACAATGTACATAATTATCATACAAATGTATTTTTGGCAGATGTTTTAGACACAACATTGTAAGTGATCCCAATTCAGAGCAAATTGATATTTATAAAAATCATAAAATTCATATTTCTATGTTACAAGGGGAAAATATAATGACTTTTTCAAAAAGCAGGTGTGCACATTTATTATGCAGCTGGGAAATACATTGTTTTTTCAATTTATTTCATACAACAAAAAAGTCTTTTTACATGATTAGAAATAATCATTCTTAAATAAAGCAACAAATTCAGTAGTTTTAACAGCTAATAAAAACATTTTTACTGTTCGAAATAAGTTTATTTGCCAATATTCTTTCTTTTCTAACACTTGTATTTGTTTCATATCCACAGATTCTATCATTTTTTAATGTGACTGTGCTCAATTTTAGCTGAAGCAGCCAAGAGAAATGCCCACAGGCTGTTCAGAGATGTGTGCTACTTTCCTTGGTTGTAAATCTCCCTCTTTAGGAGGCCCACAGGTTTCAATGGGGTTCAAATCAGGTGAGCAGGGGGCCAAGTCATCATTTTACCATCTTTGAACCCTTTGCTGGCTAGCCATTTGGATGCATGGGATGGAGCATTATCTTGCATCAGTATCATGGACCTTTTGAATGATGCTGGCTTCTTCTGGTACTACTTCTTGAGGAAGGTGGCCTCCAGAAACTGGCAGTAGTTTTTGGAGCTCATTTTCAATCCATCTTCCACTCGAAATGGTCCAAATTCTCCATTCTCTGTTGATAATAACAGCCCATATCATCATCCCAGCCCCACCTTGCTGGCACTTCAGTCGAGCTGGTGTGCGATGTCGATCAGCAATCCAGCCACAGGCCCACCCATCAGGTCCATCCAGTGTCACTCTCATCTCACCTGTCCAAAAAAACTTGTCTTCAGATATTGTTTTTTATTTGCCCATTTTTGACGCTTTTGCTTGTGTTTATTATTAAAGGGAGGCTGGTTTTCTGCCTTTCTGGATTCCTGGATACTTCCTGTTTAATTCTTCTCCAGTCTCTTGTGGTTAATTTGCGTATTTTCTTCTCAACGCGTTTTTGCCGTCCCTGTGTACTCATGCTCAAAAATCTCTTGAATGTGTTGTGATCCCAGCTCAACATCTTTGCAGTTTCAATTGTTTTGTATCCCTCTGAAAGCCAGTTAACTATTTTTGCCTTTTCAACATCTGTTAGGTCTCTTTTGTGCCCCATTTTTCGAGCAGCAAAAGGATGCCTAATAATTATGCATACCTGAATTTAAGGCATTCCTCACTTTTAAGATACACTCTCTCTCAATAAAGCAATTAAGTCACCTGACTATGTTTACACTGAGTGAATAATCTTGTTTTCAGTTTGTAAAAATGGTCTTTGAGATGCTTTTCCATTAGAATATGGACTTGCTTAATAATTATGTACACAGTATATGTGAATTTTCACAGGACCCATGGGAACTTGTGTTTCATTAAATTCCTGTGTGTTTGGCATGTGTGTATAGTGCATGATGCAGAGATTCAGAGGGTATTTCTTGCATCCGATAAGTGCTTTAGTGTGCTAAGCCCCTGGGTGGCAGGAGAGCTGAGAGGAATGGCCCCACTGCAGGACCTGAGAATGGACAGACTTGGGGACAAAGAAAAGATTAGCAGGACAGGCACTAGAAGCAGAACCTGCCTTTTGAGCCGCATGGACCCTCTCCTCAATGTCCCACTTAGATACTGCTATCCAGCAGTGGGCCAGCAAGATGGTGCTTTTTGATCAGCGGGACCCTCAGTGGTTGCCGACTGCCTGGAGAGGACATCAGGTTTGCCATTCTTGGACCTTGAGTGGTATGATAAAATTAAGATAAATCTTGAGAAGAACAGGGACCAGCGAGCTTGGCGAGGGTTCAGGCATTTGGCGGACTTGTGTTCTTGTGGTCCATCCACATTAGGAAAGAAGTCATCGCCCCCTCTAGCTAACGCCTGTACTCCTCCAGCAGCAACTTCACGGCCAGGAGCTCCCAGTCCCCGATGTCATAATTCCACTACATAGGTGTAAGTTTGTGTGACAGAAAGGCACAGGGATGCAGCTTACCATCTCTCGCAAAAGTCTGGGAGAGGACCACCCCGATCCCCATGTCAGATGCATCCACCTCCACCATGAACTGCTGGGAAGGTGTAAGCTCTCAGGGGGTCGAACCTTGATCAGGGGTGATAACAGAGCCATAACCATGAATAAAGCTATGGTAGAAATTGGCAAACCCCAGGAAGTGCTGGAGATCCTTCTGCAAGGTGGGCCGGGGCCAATCCACCACCTCCTGGACCTTGCATTGATCCATTTGGATGCCACCGGCCTCTGGAGGACATGGCAGACATAGTGAATATGCTCAGAGTGGGACCAGGAGAAGAGAGTGTCAGGATGTCATCTAGGTACACGTAGACAACCTAGCCGAGCACTGGGGGAGCTGGGGAGTTAGTTTGGCTGAACGGCATTACTAGATATTTGTAGTGTTCGGTAGGTGTATTGAATGCCATCTTCCTCTCATCCCCCTCTTTTATGTGCACCAGGTGATAGGCATTGTGAAGGTCTAGCTTAGAAAACACAGTTGCTTACTGCCGGGATTCAAAAGCAGAGGACATGAGAGGCAGAGATTATCGGCTCTTTATCGTGATTCCGTTGAGCCCCCGAGATCGATGCAGGGCCTGAGGGTGCCATCCTTTTTGCCCACAAAGAAGAAGCCCTATCCAGCAGGTGAGGATGGGGGATAGATTATGCCCTTGGTCAGCGACTCCTGGATGTTTTTATTCATAGCATCAGTCTCTCTGGATGGGAAAGGAGAACAGATGGCCCTGGGGAGGAGATGTTCCCAACTGGAGGTCAATAGCACAGTTGTAGGGATGGGGAGGAGGCAGAGAGGTGGCACAAGACTTACTGAAGACCTCCGTCAGGTCTAGGCATTCCGGGGGCACAGCGGACAGGTCTGGCATCTCCTCAAACACCAACAACACAGGAGCAGCCAGACCCTGAGCACCCCTGAGACAGTGGGCAAGACAGAAAACAATCCACTCCACCACCCTGTTGCTTACTCTGTCTACCCGGGGGTTGTGACGACTGAGTTGGGGTGACCCAGGGCCACAGGAGCTTGCGGTGAGTCAATAATGTGCAGCACAATGTCTCCACGATGATTGCCAGACAGCAGGAGACTCACTGGGGGCGACAAATGGGTGATCCTGACAAGTGGCGCTCTTGTGATGGCCAGAGCCCAGGGGTTTCTGGAGTGGGATGGCAGGCGGAGCTGGGTGACGAGAGCCGAGTCGATGAAGTTGCCTTCTGCCCCGAGTCCATGAGCATGGAGATGATATGGGTCAGTAGGGGACTGATGTATTGGACATTTGGCAATGAAATGCAAATGCAAAAAGGTTCCCACAGTGGAGGCAGGAGCTGGTTTTGACCCTCCGCTGGGGACAGGTGAGTGCGGTCAATCTGCATGGGCTCTTGAGGAGCTGGTTGTGGGGCTGACTCAGGCGTGGGTGCCAGGAAGGAAGCTCAAAGACTAGGGAGAACTGGGACAGGAAGGAGCAGCTCAGGTGGTGGAAGTCACGGCTCCTGTCCAGCTTGAGTCGGTGGTGTCTGGGCTGCTGAGGAAGCTGCTGGTGTTTCTCGCACCAGCTTGAGTTTTCGAAATTGAGCAGCGAGATTATTCATGCTAACCACAAAAAATTCCAAGTCTTGTTAACGGAATCCAGCTGGCTCTGGTGTTGGCCGAGGAGCACTCCCTGCAGGATGGTGTGGAGCTGGCTGCCATCTGCTGAGTCCATGACTGACGAGTTCATACTGTCAGAACTCAGGTAGTTGGAACACCCGTGGCATTAACTCACAGGCAAAGAGAACAAAGGTATTAAACCATCTCACTCTGTTACAAGAGACACATCTTTTACAATCTGACAACACAATATTAAAAACATCAATCTACACCCTACACCCAAGTCTACTCAACTTTCTGTGATTCCAAGAAACAAGGAATCTCCATATTAATCAATAAAAAACATGCCGTTCATTTGTAATTCAACTATTACTGACCTAAATGGGCGATACGTTATAATCCATGGATTAATCAATGATAATGAGACCACCATAGGTGATGTGTATGGTCCAAACAATGATAACCCAACATTCTTCCATAATGTCATTTCATCACTACCTGATTTCTCATCCACCGTATTGATAATATGGGGGGACTTTAATAGAGTCTTAAACCCAGTAGCTGACCGATCCAACACTACAGAAAATAACAGATCCTGGAACCTGTCAGGTTTAATTGAACCTGAGTCTGTACTCTCTGTTAAGAGGACTTTTTAATGTTAATGACCGGAAGGGAGTCTTTTACTTTGGGGGAAGGATTTACCTGTTGGAAGGAAACAGGAAGTTTAGGAGAGACTTACCTGTGAGAGAAAGGTGCAGGTGGCAGGGGAAGCCATTTTGAGAGAGTCAAACAAAGAGCTGGAGGATACCTGTTTGGGGCCTGTTGCTAGTTGATGGCTGCTATTGAGCTGATGTTTTCCTCCCTCTTTCTTGACACCTTATTCTTTGGATTACTTCTGTATTTTTGCCATTGGACTCTGGTTAAGGGAAGAGGGCTCGTTGGTGAGACCAATCTTTTTTGTTCGTTTTCGCGTGGCTTGATCTTTTGAGTTGGGACTGGGTTTTCTTTTTGCATTTTGCCCTTTCCTGAGCATTAAGTGGACTGTTAATGGACTGAGTTTATACAAAACTTCTTTATTTGATGTGTAAGAGTGAATTTTCTGTTTAGTACACAACTAAAAGGAGAAACTTACCCAAGTTTGATTAGTGTTTATTTTTTAAATAGATCATATAATCAGTGTCACGAATCAAAGGTTAACAGTTGGTACTGTGTTTTAAAAGCCAATTTCTTACATCTGCACATGCTTATCATGCTGAACGCCTCCTGCTGGAGACCGCAGTTTCAAGTATAGTACAGGGAGGGGATGTATATTTATACTGAAAAGTCACCGGTGTTTTAACTGAACAACTTACCATAAACCTCTTGCGTTGGATATGCACCCTGAAAATCCGCTTAAGTCAAAGTCTGAAGCCACGTAGCGGGTATTTTAATGAGAGACACCCCCATTTTTATGAAACTCCACCCCAAACACGTAAGTCTCCTAAGCACGCTTAAAGATTTAAGGGCAGAATTCGAACAGACACTGAAAAGGGGCGCATCGGCTCAAAAAAGTGCTGAAGTCACACCGAGCACAGGTCTGAATAGACCCCTTAATCCTTAAAGCCAAATTGACAGCTCAGACAAGCAAATACCTTGCTGAAGACATACTCAGCAAAATAACACAATTTCTAATCCAAAAATCAAGGCATAATAATTTCACATTTATTAACATTTTTTAGCAAAATCATTTTGAGCTGATTTTTTGAGCTGAAGAGACAAAGAAAAATCAATAATAGCAATGATTAAGGATTCACACGGCAACATCTTAGATTTCCCAGAAGACATTAACTGTATTTCATACATTCTACAGTCAACTAGAATAAAACTTTTAGGAAAGTTTCAACGTCTAATGGGTTTGTATACTTTGACAGAATACATTTCACAAATCTGGAAACCCACAACAGTGAAACCTCGACATACGAGTGACCCAACTTACGAGTGTTCCAAGTTACGAGCAGAAAAAATGACAATTTTTTGCTTAAAGTTATGAGTTTTCCCCGAGGTACGAGTCGAGCTTGCTAGCTTTGATTTTGAAAATGTGTAGCCCAGGGATCTACCAAGCTAGCAGAAGACAAGCAAGCTCTCTTAGCATCTCGCGCCAAGAATGAGACAAAGTGTGAGCTAGCTGTGTGTTGCCGTTGTGTAATGATACTTGCCTAGCGCATTTCAGAAAAATTCCAAAGGAAAGGAAGAAACAAACAACCATGAATAGGTTTTTATTGAAACAACCTTCAGTTCAAAGTCAAGAAAGCATGTCAAAAAACAAAAAATTAGTGAAGATGCGAACGTCACTGATGACCTTGAAAAAATCAGCTACGAAGATTAAGTGTTAAGTAAAAAATAATAATGTACGTAATCTTAAGTTTAGCATTAAGTGAAAAAAAATTGTCGCAATTAAGTGTACATATGTAACGGCAAAGGCAATAAAAAATTAACTGTAAAAAAAATAATTAGCAATTAAGTTCATTGATAAAGTGAATTAAAAAAAATAAAAAGAAATTGTACCAATTAGTATTGATAAGTTTTATGAGCCAACAAAAAATCTGTCTCCTACAAGACCCACACTTCAACATCTGCCACTCACCCCCAATTCCAAGCGTAATTTCCCGTTACTCAGCGCTGCCCCTTAAATGTCAGAGGTAAGCAAGTATATTTTATTATTTTATGGAGCACTGTTTAATACTACTACATTCATACATGTATTCTGTTTTATTTATACTATAGTGAAATACATTTGTCATGTTTAAAAGTATGTATCAAAAAAGGTAGGGTGTTTTATTGGGTGGATTGGAATGGATTAATGGTATTTTAATTATTTTAAATTAGGAAAATAACTTCGACATACAAGTAACTCGATTTACGTGCTCGGTTATGGAACGAATTAAACTCGTATCTCGAGGTTCCACTGTATTTCCTTTCTAAATTTGCCTGTGAGCTAACACCACTCCTACATGCTCATGCATACACATACGAACATACACCTTGACCCCCATATACATATAGATGCACACATACAACACACCCCAGTATATTCTTACTTTATCACCCCAATTCATGTATTTATCTTCCTTTTTTCGCTTTCTTTCCTTCTTTTCCCTATTCTCTTCTAGTCCTCCATCAAAGGTCCCATTAATTATTGTTATTAATTATTACTGTTGTTATTATTATTATCTCTATTTCTTTATATAATTGCTTACACAACTCTGTACTCCCCTCCTCCACATGTAAATATGATTTAATTTTGACTTGATGGCTGTTTGTCCAATTAGCTGTCTAGCCTCTGTGTGAGAATGTGTGCATATGTGGCTGTTTATTTGTGTCGGTCAGTCAGTCTAATCAGTAGAGGTGTGAATCTTCGCTGGTCTCACGATTCGATTACGATTCAAAGGGCAGCAATTTGATTATAAAACAATTCTTGATGCATCACGTTGCATCCTTTCCTCCATGTTTTTTGTTTTTAGGTAATACAGGAATAGAAGGCCAGCGATGTGCATCTGAACAAATACAGACTTTTTTTCTTGTCATTAATGCCATCTGTTTTTTCTGTATTAATGCCCTCCACATTAAGTAACATTAGGCTAATATTTCCCAGTGTCTCATATCAACAAGGAAATTAAAGCAGACTAAATGTGATTCGGTTGTAGAAAAGAACAGTTTAGGACATTTTTTCTCAGAAGTATTGGATGATTATGTCTATTTTTTATCCTAAAACAGACATTTGACTGCTATAAAAATATAAAAGCCCATCACTCTGGCTTTTCTGACTTGTGTCACTGTACAGAGCAGGAATAGCGGTGTCTGTGAAAAAAAAAAAAAAAAAAACTACAATATGGGATTCTGCATCTTTGCTCCAAGGTATGGAGAAGGAAGCTAAAGCCTGTGTTCTCCAATTAATGGGATGGAAATTAAAATTTTCAAAAATCGATTCTTTTCTTTTTCTGCATCGATGCAGAATCTCTCACTGGCATAGTGATGTATCGTAAAAACGATTATTTTCCCCAGCTCTACTAATCAGTCTTTTTGTCTGTCTGTCTTTCTGTCTGGTTGTTTATTATTCACATTATTATTACTTCCTCACCTTGGGTTTTTTTCTCTTTTTCTTCAAATCATTATCAATTATGTATTTTGTTTTGTTTTTTGTTTGTATTTATTTATTAGTTTGTGTGTTTTGTTCTGGGGTGTAAATATATGCAGCTATAAACTATGCAGCTGACCTCATGCTATATGTCTCTTATGTATGCTGCAATAGTGGGAGTCTCCCGGGATTTCTCCTTTCCTGCTTCTCTGATTTTCATTCCTACCAAATCTACCAGCCACTAATCAATGCTTTGGTCTGTCTCCATCTCCCTGCTCTGATTTTATCTGTTTATTTTACATTAATTGTTATTGTTACTGTTATAATTATTATTTGTGCAAGTATGATTCATGCAATCCATTTTCTTCATATTACATACAATACTACATTGACTCTTTTGTTTAACTCTTTGCCCGCCCAGTGCCAGCCAGAGGTGGATGGGCTTCCCCTAAAAGAGCAGGGCTCTTATAAAGATGTGCATAATAAAGTGGCTTTAAAGTGAATATGATTTAGCACACATTAAACATTTTCTCATATGTATGCTGCATGTAAAAATGAATATGCACTGCGAGTCACTATGACATATGACCCAATTACTGCACATCAGAAGAGTATAATCCACTTGTGAAGGGTTATGTTAACTGGGAAGTCCACACTAGTGATCTTGTTAGATATGCCTCTACTACTTAGCAGCCTTATTCTATGAAAATGATGAAACCAAAAAGGTAGTTTACTGATAACGGGAAAATTGTTGATATATCTTGCTTATAATTGTCCTGTGTCATTTACATATTTACGACTTGTGCTGTGTTAGTGAGTTTACTATTACTTATATTATTAGTAATTGTTTTATTGGCTGTTAATGGCAGTAATTAAACACTGCATAAAGTGGTAATACATGTGATAATAGAGTAAGTACAATAGTGTATCATTTCCACTTCATGTATGAAAAGGTACATGTATCTATCCTGATGAAGCCCAACCTGCTTTTCATATTTCTTTCTCACTTGTGCTATTTTATGTTAGGTTATGGTTTGGCTTTTTGTTGATTCACGAGTGCAGACTGTAAAAAAACCCAGTGGAGAAATTTGTTTGGTAAAGACTCTAAGCCAGTAAAAAACACCAATTAGAGCTTCAAAACCTAAGCTATCCTCTCTATTATGGAAGGCTATCTGTCATGAAATGGCTAATTGCATAGATTTCCATAATCAATGTTCATACATCCAAGACTTGGCATCCATCACAAATGCTAGATGGACACAACAGGTTCAGAATGAAATCACAGCAACTGCATGTCCTCAGCTGCTTAGGAGTAGGATTTACAGCTGTGTGGCACTCTTGGGCCCAGATCTACTATGACAAGCACAAACTACAGTGGCCCAAATTACAGGGGTCTGAGGCATCAATATGCTATACTCAGTGGTTGAATAAATTAATGACATTTTGCCAGGTGTGTAACCTGACTGTAAATGAGAATTTTTGTTTCTAAAATGAATTGTATGTACATTGTTTAGGCTCTCTTTCAGGCTAATCATTTAACATCTGAACTACAACTGTTTAACTGTTTGATCTTTTGGCGAAGCTCACAAAATAAGCGATAATACCCCAGCATGACTGTCCTTAAAGCTTTAGATTTCTTGAGCAACTCATTTCTGAGTAAGGAAAAGAAATGACAGCAGAACTGTCTACAACAGTTCAGAATGTGACTTTTCAAAGTGAAATGAAACTAATGTAGTTAAAAGTGTGTAGGATAGTGAGGGCCTGTTGTCATGTGAATCAGCGGAATCTCCACAGTCGGTGGGAGCAGGTTGCTGCGGGGGGCTAACCAGTTTGACTGTGTTCAGGATGGGAAAAAGGGGGAAAAAACCATTACCCAACAAGGCTTGGTCTGTTGACTACATGTGTGCCAGACATTAGAATAGACAGCAACATGCAAGCAGTTACAGAGTACCATAAACAACTGAATTTTGGTGCAACTAATTTTTATACTCTAAAAATGTCACCTCCATACTCTCCATCCCACATTTTCTGAAAGTGCCCATGTTTTCTGTTGTGGAGCACATTCTTCGGTTTGCCCCATCAGTTGCTCAGATTATATTCAGGAGTCCAGCTATATTATAGAAACCCTGGTAAAATGTATTGTGAGCACCATGGTTGTTTAGGAGCAGTGTATGATTCTGTACTTGCCTTAGTGCATTGAGAACTTGCGAGTGTGAATGATAATGCTGACTTGGACAAACCAGTTACAGGTGCCACCCTTCCCTGTCAAATAAATGAAGTGTGGTGAGGAGTGGCATTATTGGTGGGACTGCATAACTCCTTCAGGTTTGCATTTCCAGATCTTTTTTTGATTTTCTCCAGCAAACTGAATAAAATGTGATTTCGTCAATGTTTTCATCTGACATCCTAAATAAACTTACAGGGATTGAAAAAACATTCTCCTCTCTAAAACATTCTCTCAGCATGCTATGGTGCCTTCTTTAAGCAACAACAATCACAGCCCTGTCAGAGGCACACTGAATTATAACGTGGTTTCACATTCGTACACAGTCACCAAGATCATAATGACTAACAGTGTTAATAAATGGTGTTTGATGGTTTATTTCCTCCCAATATCTTGCGCATTCAAATGGTAACTCCTATAAATGTAAATGCAGAATCAGGATGATGTGTAAAAATCCTATTGTGACCTTATATTAAATCCTGACATTTGCTTTTTAAAGACAAAGAGGCATTGTTAAAACAGGATTAAGGCAGGTTTAAGTCATCCATGTATCTTTGAGTTACCTGAACATTGTTTTAGCCCAGTAATGTAGTGGACACACATCGGTTATTGGCTGTTATCATGGAGAGATGACAAACATCCTCTTAAATCAGTGTGCTTACTCCAGTGTGTCCTGTAGGGTGTAAAATGCCTGGCTCTCCTGCAATACTGTGTGTGGCCTGTAGGGTGTACAGTAACCACTTGCTCTCTTCTTTAGTACTATGTGGAGCCAGTAACGAGAGAGACACAACGATGCATTTATCATTTGATGCTTTATTTAATATTGTTGGCTGAAAGTAACTTCAGTTTTTCTTTCTGCTACCTTGTTTTAGGAGGAATAGCAAGTGTTCTGACTCACATCCATACAGCGAGCTCTCTTTGGGTGCTGTATCTAATACTTCCTAATGTCCTGTAACTTGGCATAAGGTGCAGACAGATAAACCAGAGAAACATTAAAGGCTACACAGCCTAATATGAAGCTGTGATGGGAGGAAAATACATGGTATGCTGCTTAATGAATTTGGCTTGCAAAGCAAAACATAATACATCACTTAAATCCCGTTTAACTCATTTAAAGTAATTCCTGAAAGAGTCACATCTTTGCTTTCCCTGCATAGTTTGGAGTTTGTGAATGCTGAGCCCTGCTCTGAGTGAGGGTTTGCCTCCTCTGATTTCTCAGCCCATAGAAAGGATGAAACAAATCCAGATGTTTTCTGCAGGTTTTTTCCATTTAAAGCTTCAAGTAGTTCTGTACTGTCTCACATCCAGGGCAGCCCTATTTGTGGAGGAAGGCCATAGCACATGGACAGCCAACCCCTCTGTTCTCAGAAGCACAGTCTGTTTCGACACTGATACACAGGACCAGTCACATCACAGAGTCAAAGTGACCAGCCCTGGTCCTGGATTTCACTTTATAATCAACAACCAGTGTAGACTCAAGAAACCAGGTCAGGTAAGTGAACTGATCTATATAACTATGCAATTAACTGCTTTAATTGATCAATTAAGTCCAGGTTGCACCAACAAGGATTATTTTTTAAACTTTAGTTATGGTTTAGATCATGAAAATGGCAGAAATTTTGTGTAATAAAATGAGGAAGTACCATATCCTCCTTCCTTTCAGTTCCTGGTCAGCCAATGAGGGCTTCTGCCAGTCAGACCTTGGCATGCTTATCCTTTTTCACCCTGCATCACCATGTCCATTACTAACTAATTAGGGCAGCACTGAAAACCGCTGTTATTCAAACAGGAGATATTTCCTACAAAGACAAACTGCAAACTGGAAGTTTTTGGCATGGCATAATTTAAATTGTGTCAGCGTGCTTACATTATTTAGCTAGCTAATTTGCTAATTAGCAAGCTATCTGAACAGAATGGAGCTGAGCAGAGGGGTGGAGCTGTCAGCAAAGAGCAGTGACTAATTAAAATATATTCATTCAAATTTGCTGCCATCAACTGCTAACTGAAGGTGTGTGCCAAAACATAATTTTGTTTGTGACAGCTCTGAGATATCTCAGAACTTCAGCATTGTCAGCCAGCATTGTCAAACTCTTGTCCTGGAGGTAAATATTGAAAGCTGTTAAATGCACAGAGGGTAGACAAAGTAACAGAAATGCTTAACAATGTCTGAGGACTGAGGGAGCTTGACTACCCTTCTGCCTTTAGAACAGTGTAGTATTTTTTTACCCTCAATCTAACTCCACTTCAGCAGTATTTCTTGCTTAAACTAATGCTAAGCTCAGTTCTGCAGTTTTTATGCCTAATTGTAACTCCTCTTTTGCAGTTTTTGTGCTTAATGCTAAATCCTCCTCTGCAGTATTTCTTGGCCTAATGCTTACTCATCTTCTGTAGTATGTCATACTTAAACTAATGTAAAGCTCAGTTCTGCAGTTTTTACACTTAATGTTAACTCCCCTTCTGCAGTATGTCTTAGCCTAATGCTACCTCCACTTCTGCAATATTTCTTAGCCTAATACTACTTCCCCTTCTGCAGTATTTCTTAGCCTAACACTACTTCCCCTTCTGCAGTATTTCTGACTTAGCCTAATGCTAACTCTGCTTCTATATCCTTTCAGTTGACTTATTGTCATGTGTGCTAGACCAGCGTTTCTCAACCTGCAGGTCGCGACCCAAATTTGGGTCGTGGCAAGTTCCGAAAGGGTTGCGAGCCCGAGGAGGAAATTTAAACATTTTAAAACCAGCCAGCTCCTAAATGCTGATCCACGATCAAATTTCCCAGCCCCAATCCTAACATTAACCTATGTAAACAGGTCCTGGATCTGTAGTTGCTTTACGCAGAACTACTGAACACTCAACCAATCAAATAAGCCTACCCCCAGATGTTTAATTTGAAATGCACTGGCCCGTCCAGTTAGATTTGTTTGATACACATTGATTGGTGTAGATTGCAGAGTGCAGTGCGCACTTGATCGCTACGCTAAATTCTCGCATGTAGACCCCACTAACACCGTAAGCTAGCATAACTAGGAAAATTGACAAGTTCTTGAAATCTACCGGCAAACCTCCTCCCAGACCAAGAGCACCAGCTTGAGAAAATGTTCATCCAAACCTATGAGACAATATAAAAGGACATACAACCTGGATCTTCTCAAGTATGGATTTACCTACACAGTTAAACATAGTGAGCACAAGCCATTGTGTGTCCTGTGCAATGAACTGCTTGCTCCTGAAAGCATTAAGCCTTCAAAGTTACAGAGGCATTTAAAACAAAACATGCCAGCTACAAGGATACGCCGCTGGACTTTTTTAAACATAAGAGCCAAAATCTTGAGGCTTCCCATAAGACCTTTGTGTGTACATGTTCAGTGCTGTGCTTCCTATCTGGTTTTGCATCAAATTGGTAAGTGTAAAAAAAAAAATACTGTTGCAGAAGAACTTCTTCTTTCTTGTGCGATCGACATAAAAATGTCAGACAAATCCCTTCTCAAACGATACAGTTCATCTGAGGGTCTGTGAAATGTCTGATGACATTAAGCACCAGATAACCGAGCGTCTCTCAGCTAGCAACTGTTTCACTTTCAACTCGATGAATCCACCAATGTGGCTAACCATGTAATTCTGCCACTGTACGTGCGGCATGCGTGGAATGATGACTTTGAGGAGCATTTTTTGTGTAATGCAGACTTACCGAAATCCACCAATGCAGCACAGATTTTTTCTGCATTGGATACATTCTAGAATTCAGTGGGGTTGAGCTGGACAAATTGTATTGGCATGACAACAAATGGAGCAGCCTCAATGACAGGCAAACATTCAGGGGTTGTGAAAACCTGCATCTGCATGCTGAGGCAAAGTGTTATCCTGAGTTTATGAGCTTAGAAGCAAGTTGGCAGCTTTTCTTGCAGAAAAGAAGTCAGATCTAGCAGAATATTTCAACAATAACCTGTGGATTGCTTGTCCTTGTTATCTTGCCAACATTTTTGACAATTTGAATACACTGAATGTGTCATTACAAATCCATGCCTTAAAAAAAAAAGTTGGACCAAACATGTTACCAACAGCAGGCTGGACATGTTACCAAATATGAGTCATGAGGCAAAAAACCAGACAGATTCAGACAGCTCAGTGGTGAAAAGGGTGATCAGTGACCATTTGGAGAAACTGCACGTGGTTTTGTGATTACTTTCCAAAAGAGGAGAATGTGCTGGCCCAAGAGTGGGTAAGGGAGCCAATCAGAGTTAACGTGTAAACCATGACTTGGAAGAAACTCAGCTGGTTGAGTTATCATGCGATCGTGGTCTTCAAAAGGAGTTCTCAGAGTTGAGTGTCCCCCAGTTGTGGTGCAGCATTACGAGCGAGTATCCTGCTCTAGCTAACCATGCAGTCAGAGTGCTTTTGCCTTTCAGTACCTCATATTTATGTGAGGCTGGTCTCTCTGCTGTCACCCAGCTGAAGAACAAAAGCAGAAACAAACTGAATGTTGAACATGACCTCCAGATTGCACTGTCTTCATTTACCCCCAATTTTGACAAACTTATTAAAAGGAGGAAGCCTCAAGTTTCTCATTAAGAAGAATTGGATTATAAAATGTAAGTTGACAATTATATTTCATAATTAATATTAAATTATGTTAACCCATTTTCTCCTACTTAAAAATGTTACAATGGCTTATTTAAGATCAGAAACTATCATTTTTTTTGTCAAATTGTAGTAGGCATGATGTTGAATAAGAGAAAGCTGGCTAGTTTTACTACTTTACTATATAGGGTTGTGCTTGAGCTGGCATGTTAAAAATTGGGTCGCGGTGCAAAGTAGCATATAGATACCAAGTTTTATTCATCTTCTTGCCAAATCCACCCCTACCCTCAATTGCCCGCAGCCAGGTTTAGTTCAGCATCCCAGCAATACACCACCTTCACTCAATCTGATGTTCCACACTTTTTGTGATTCAGAGAAATCCATCATTCATATGGTAATAAAAAAAGGCTTCTGTGTAGCTGTCACGCTTATGAGTCAGATGGTTATTGTGTTTACATGACAGCTAGCTAGCTAACTAATGTTAGCATCTTTACTTGCCAGTGAGCCAACCACCAAAGAAGGGGTGTGGGCTGTGCTACTGGACAAGCAAAGAGAGGGATGTGGAGAAAATGTGTGATTTCATTTCCCCTTGTAGTCCAAAGGGGGTGACGTTGCATAGTCAAGTTTTAATATGTAAGAATTTTAGCCAGCTAGCTCTGATATTTCATGCTACTGGCAATGGTAGCTGTATATTAAGTATGTATGTATGTTAAGCCTGCAAAACAATCCTACTGCCAAAGAGGTGCAGTCCTAATGGAACCCAGAAAAATGTTTATAAATATTTTGCTTACACATTTTTACATTATTATGGGGGAAAGGTTGCTGCAATATCTTCAGAGATAACAGATCTCCAGTGGAATTACTGAAACTGCCAGACCCAAAGTCTTTAATTATTCAACTGGAAGGTTAATTGGGGAGTTGAAGATTCAGAGCAAACTTGGTGTGATTCATTTGTTGTTGCTGTCAATCCAAGGTTTCCCTTCCAGCACGTGTAGGTGGGCTGTTTTACTAGCAGCATTAATGGTACACAGCTACTCTATTGTGAGACTTCCATCTATATCTGCTAGAAAGGGGAGATGATCTGGTCAATGCTGCATCGAATTTTTGTGAGGCAGTCTGGGCTGGTTCGATGGGACTCCATGAAGAGGGGGGAGGCGTGCACTCAGAACGCAGCATGTCCATTGACTGTGTTGTGTGTGCTGAAGCAGAGGTGGGATCCCAGATCGCTTGCAGTGCGCTGTTGCTTCCCCCCGCTGTTTCCTGCTTTGATCCTAGGAGTGAAAGGTACTTCCTGACACTGCAACATGGAGAGCTGAGAGCTGGGACAGGGGCGGGGCCGATAGAAAGCGAGGGATAGACCCCCCTTCCCCCACTCACCCACGCTTCATTATTGCCTAACGCAGAACAACCCCCACACGTCCCTGCTCTCCTCATCGGTATGCGCTCAATTTTCAAAACAAGCGCAGGACCCGGAGGGACGGACCTTTTGATTTCCATCGATCTACAGGGCTCTGTGCCATGTCCTCCATCTGGGCCTGTCCACAGCCCAAACAGCTCATGGGGCCAGCTACCCTCCCACTCTCTTTCTCCTCACTCTCTGTCTTTCTCTCTCTCTCTGCCTCTCTCTTTCTCTGACTATCTTTCTCTCTCTTTCAGTCTCAAAATGTCCCATTCTCTTCCTCTCCATTCTCTCTCTGTCTGTCTTCCTCTCTCTTTCTGTCTTGAAAAGTCACACTCTCTCCCTCTCCACATTCTCTCTGTCTCTCTCCGTCCCTCTATTTCCTTCCCACCCATTGACTAACCACCCTCCCCCATCCCTTCTGTACATTCACCTCTTTTAAAAGCAATCCAGCGTTTGGCATAGAAAACCTACATATGTTTGCTAGCTCTGTTTCCAATCACAGGAAGAAGACTATATTTTGTGGTTTTTGGTGTAAAGGAAGGAACATGATTTAAGAGAATGGCATGCAGCTGGCGAGAGATCATCATTCCAGTTTTTCAACAGTGTGTCTTGTTAAAATGACCTTAAGTAAATGTGTTTAATACCTTAGAGGGGTCTACTGCAGTTCTCATCTGATTCATATCCAGGTCCGGCACATTCGCTTGTCTCATTATTTGAAATGAGAAGATATGTCATTAATATGTGTACAGTTGTAAGTATTGCTCTGGTCTGATCCAGACACTATGAAGTTAAAGTATTTCATTTGTTTTAAAAGAGTACTTTGCCACTAATAACATCTATACAATTTGAGGTTATTTGTCTTTACTGTAGTGTAAATTTCCAATGATCATCAGAGCTTAGTCCTAAATTGTGAGATGAATTACATTTATTATACTGTTAACCACAAGTTCCAGAATGCATTGCTCCACCCAGCACTTCTTGGCACAGATACATTTCAGAACAATTAATCAACCACCAAAGTAGTGGCTTGCCATATAATTATCCTTTCTTTTCTCTCTAAGGTTTTTGAAAAAAAGTGTTTAAAGTAACATTGTGTCCTTTCTTAATACAAACAAATTACTGTGCCAGGGAAAAACACTACACGGCCCTTCTGCAGGTGATAGACAAATAATAAATTTGACAATAATAAAACCACGACTGCATATACTACAGCAAAAGCTTCCAGTTTGTTTTATCCATGAAATGGAGTTATTAATTCACTTTTGACAGAAAACTATGTGTGTCATTAAATACAATCATTATTTGAATAATGTGGTTTGAATGTGGTGTCCGCAAGGCTGAAAATTAGAATGTGTTAAACATTATCTGCTTCCGGAATGTTTTCTGTGGTTGTCCCAATGTACACCACCAAGTTCACCATCAGTCCACCAGATCATGCAGTGATTTGTATACCAGCTTTGACAGGACCACATCGTGCCATTCTGCATGCCATTACATGGGTTCATTGTGCTGGAATTGTTTACCAACATACCTGGATTTTTTTCCTCCTTATTTCATCTTTCGCTGTTTTGAATTTAATTTATTATGGGTATTATTATTTACAGGCAGGCATCAAGGGATGCCTTGTGGATTTTTCCCACCCCTGCACATATTGGGCCTCTTGAAACAAGTGTATAAACAGATTTTTTTTCCCTTGTTTAGATGTGTTCTTGTGGTGTCCAGAAACACAAGTAAAGGCACATATGCTGAAGAGGTTTCTGTTTAGAACACTTTATTCTTAATGCAAAGACAATTTATATAATTACTGAATAATAATAATAATCTGAAGAGACCAATACTAGTATGTTTAGTGATGCTAGACTATGAGACTAAGTAGGAGAGCTTAAAATGTGTTTTTAAAAACACATCACTGCTCATCCTATTTACCCACATATACCAAGATATGGTCACTAGGATTACTTTAAATATGCTCTTTAATTCAAGAGAGTATTAATTTAATACAATCACCAACTATTCAACATGTCTTTGCTGCTGTTTCACCAACATTTCCTCAGTATGCTGGTACCATGTGGTGTGTATTGGTTGCTTTAACTATTGCATTTGTAAGGAATCTTAGATATGGCATCTATTCGGCAGCTTCACTGTGGAATCTGTAAGGTATCTTAGATATAGCATCTGACACATAGCTTTGCTATAACATTTGTAAAAGAGCTTAGCTTAGCATCTGAAGAGTAGGTTTGCTAAATAGCTAGGTAGCCCAGCTAGTACATCTGTAAAGTAGCTTAGCATTAACATCTGTAAGGCGGCTTAGTTGTAGTGACTATAGCAACTTAGCTATAACATCTGTTCGAGAACTTAGCTATAACAGTTATAAAGCTTAGCTGTAGCATCTGTAAAATAGCTTTGCAATAACAGCTGTGGCTATAGCAGAGCTTAAAACATCTTTAAAGGAGCTTAGCTATAGCATCTGTAAAGTACCTAACCTGTAACATCTGTAACATAGCACCTGTAAGGTATCTTATTAGCTGGACCACTATTCGTTAGCTGTGCTGGTATGAATGGGTAGATGGCAACTGACCATCTACACATACCTGTGTGAAAACGGTGTGAAAATGTGCTTTCTACCTCCACCCAAGTCTGAAGAAATAAATATTCCACTATTTACTGTAATGGGATATTCTATGGTGCATGTTTAGTTAGACCATAGTACTTAAATAAGCATTAACCAACTCATACAAAAAGCTGATATAATTACAGATTCCACACACAAAAGACTCTTTCACTCTTATTATCCTTAGTGTGCACTAAGGATACCACATGTATCTGGATGTCATAATTTTATATTCAGGTCAAAGAACATTTTTTGTAAGTTTGGATTCCTTCATCTTCAGAAAACTCTGAAGCATGTCTGAGATAGTGTTGTTACTTTAGTGCTGTCACCGTAGTAAGGAAAATTATCAACCCCATTTTAAGGAGGGAAGTACATGCACTAGCACATGAACACACATCCCATCCAGACTTGTGATATCTGTAAAAATTCCATTATACAGTGTAAGATGACTGGCTTACCCCCTTCCCACCCATTCAGCACCAGTGATAGAAAACATGTTGGAAATGTCAATGTTGGCGCCATACCAATTTTTTGTATAAAACAACTGGAGCTCAGCGCCTGCCTTTCAGCAGGCTAAAACACAGTCATAAGACCAGAAAACAGATTGTTGTATTTCATTGCCTTCCAGTGACATATTTGGTCATGCCTTGGTTTGCAACTGTAATTCATTACCCATAGCATTCCTTGCCCTGTAGACTTTGCAACTGAGACTCCCAGTTAGTCACCAATATTACATTCATAGCTATAAAAAGACATGTTCAACTCTGGAGACACTTTGGTTAACTAATGAAACATCTATAACTCTCACAGCTAAAAGTCAAAGCTACTGCCATTGCATCTGGCCTCAAATTAGTCAGCATTTCCTGGGAGGGTAAAGGGCTGAGACACTGGCAGGATTCAGATGGAGGTGAAAATGGAAGTGACCCATTAGAGTGGCACACCAGCCCTATCCTCCGGTAACACCTGTCTTTACTGACAGCCTGTGGGTTTAAAAGCAGGCACTGACCTTTATTTCTTTTAGAGAAAAAAAATGCTTAAATTAGTCACCAAAGTGGGTGGTCATTTTCACATACAGGTAGTAGTCACTGATCGTGAAAGGTTACCAAGGGCTCATCAACAACCAACAGAGAAGCCACCGCATCATCTGTGCGTTAATGGAAATTCTGGATTACTCATCGTAGACTTTTTAATCATAAAATAAATTTTGCAAGCACAGTGGTGTCCTTGATTATTTTTGTGAAATGATATTCTGTGGTCATATGGTTGTTGAAAATACATATTAAATGATAGTACATAAGAGATAAGCATGAAATATCTTGCAAAATGAATTAACATTCTCTTATTGCTTTTATTGTTTAATGTTTTTTCTAAAGAATTTTAAAGTTTCTTCTGATTAACTGTTGAGCTATATCATTTGATAAAGAAAGTGAATAAATATAGCCGCAAGTGGCGATTACGGGGTTCAAGCAGCTCAGCCGTATTTCAATGGGTGAGGGGGTCCATGTTTTCTTCAACTTTTATGTTGTCCTTGTAGTATATAGTTGGACCTTTGACCAATACATTGTTTACAAACTTTGAACACACCATAAATTCTGAAATAAAAGCCTGGACTCAAATAATGGCCAGGTTTCAAATTACAGCTGGGGGCTCCGCCTGTTTGGGCAAATGAAGGCCGGTTCCAAATACAGGCTGGGTAAAAAAAAAAACATAAATTACAGAAAGGCTCAGGTGGTAAATTCATCATTTTTACACAGCATTATTTACATCAGTACAACAACATACAGTAATTATACTCACCTCTCTGCTGTTAGTTTCCCTTTTTATCAGAAATACCATACCAATAGTGTTCTAACTCATGTGGATTGTGGTCGCTGTAGGACTATGTGTCTCATCATGGGTCTGTGTTTATGTCTCATCATTTGTATTCAGGGACATCACTGCCAAAACTCTCTTATTATTGTAGTTATTTGATTATTTCTATTAGTTATTTCAATACAGCACGTATTAACGGTACTTGGAAAAAGTCATGGAAGGGAAAAAATTTCTGATTTTAGCTAGATGGCGTAGGTACAGTAGAGACATGTCGGCCGGTGAGCTGGAAACAGAGGAAGAAATTTTACCTTTACAACCTCTCACTATTTCAACCTGTATCCATTTATCATCCTTGATTAACAATAAAACAAATAATTTTTGTAAAATTATCAACAGATTAAAACCATCTGTGGATATAACAAATGCTGCACGATGACGATGATGATGATGGTGGGAGGAGGAGGATAATGAAAAAAAGATTAATTGTACAGTACCTAGCGGCTTGCATTTACCTCGGTAAGCAGTGATTTTAATGTTTTACAGTGCATCTTTTTTTGAGTTTTTCCCTACAAGTAGCCAGTATACCGGACATGCTCTTTATTTTCCCCATTAATTAAAATGTTACATGGGATATCTCACAGATATTATCATATGTTGTTTTTCATTTGTCTGCTGTTATTGTCATCACCATATCATTAAAATCTGACACAAACTGCCTGTATTACACCAAATCATTTTTATTCATTAAATACAGTATAGTTTAGGCTCGAGTAGTTGGTATAGAGTCCATCCCCTGATTACGAACGAGATCCAATCCAAAGTCTGTCTTTAAGACAAATTTATTTGTAAGTCGGAACAGGTCCATACATTTCATATTTAGCATCAGTTAGTCAAATGTTCGTCTTAGTATGTTGTATATATTTTACCTTCTATGCATATAAAACACTTCCAAATACAGTAAAACATCTTAAACACAATAATACAGTACATGCTATTAATAAATTGTCTACCGTCTTTATTCAAACATTTTACTGAAAGTGTGCTTACAACTGCTCAATTGAGGATGTATGGATTTATTTGAAGACTTTAATCTCCCCAGAGCAATTTTCTCAATGAATGGAGGCTCTAGGTTTTGTGATGAATCGACATTACATTCAGGAGTTATAGCTCATTATATCAATAGAGGCCACGCCCACAAATTTAATTGGCTTACAGCAGCCACATCGTTTAATGTATCAGCTGTGTACCAAATTTCTTGCAAATGGAATAATCTGTCCAGGAGGAGATACATTTTAAATGTTTTACAAACAATTAAAAATGGCAGAAATCCAATATGGTGGATCAATTTGTTCCAAGAGGCTTTATTGTTCAAGTGGAGCCAGGAAATCAGGACAAAAAAGAATTTTGATACGACCCCAAATGGTTCAAGAGTTATAGCCCAAAATGAGTTGTGACTCTCTATAGCGCCACCATCTGGCCAATTGGGGTAATTTTAATATAGATTGCTCTTTGACACATCCTTGACAATTTTATTACGTTTCATGATGATAGGTGATAGCTAAATGAGTACATGGGCTACTGAAATGTGATTGGTTGCTGTGGCTATCTTGTTTGAGCAATCACCTTGTACTTATTTCATAGGAGCCTTGACCAACATGCAGCCTGCAAAACATCAAGTTGCTTGGACAATTAGTTTGGCAGTTATGACCATTTGTTTGCTATAGCGCCACCTATGGAAAAATTTACACCAAATTTGGTAGGCTTCAGTCGGTATGATCGGTAGATGAGGGATTTCAAGTTTGGTAATAATTGGACTTTTCATTGAGGAGTTTTTGCTTTTATATCAATAGAGGCCATGCTCACACATTTCATTGGCCACACCGTTTAACATACCAACATTCTTTATACTGGGATTAAGATCTTGGTCTGAAGATGCCGTGTACCAAATGCCATGCAAATCAGTCACACCATCTAGGAGGAGATAGAAATTAAAGGTTTTACAAAAAATCAAAAATGGCATAAAATCTATTACGAGGCACCATTTTGGTCCACGAATTTTGTTCATCTTGAGCCAGAGAATCAGAGGAAAAAAGAATTTTGATTCTACCTCAAATGGTTCAAGAATAATAGCCCAAAACACTTTGTGACTCTGTACAGCACCACCATCTGGCCAGTCAGGGTAATTTTTTTAACCTGAGTAGTGGGTTGAAATAGGAACCTATCTACCAAGTTTGGTAGCTCTAGCTTCTGTAGCGCTAGCTCTTGGCTGTGCAAACACTTTTAGGGCAGAAAAAAAAAAATAAAAATGCAAAAAATCTGAACAAATACTGCAGCTTGAACCACTAATTGCCAGCATATACTAAAGAATGTGTGATTGCAGATTATCACAATAAAAGTACTGTGAGAATAATATTCTGTTAAAAACTTTATTTCTAGAAAAATAATTTCAACTAGTCCACAGTCAGGAATTCCATTAGACGTCACAGAGTCAGTCCCCGAAATATTACATAAACAAATTGTTCATCTGCCCCGGGGAGGGGAAGATTTTATTGAACAAGAGGCATAAAAGCTGTTTTTGTTTAAATTTCTATAGTTTGTGTGCAGTGTTGGAGAATCTCTGGCTGTATCAAAGTGAACCATGGCAACATATGGTTCATTTAAAGGTATAATGAGTACATTCATGCTACTAACAGCCAAGAGATGAATTGCACCAACAAACTCACTCAAACTGCAACACTCTTCATCCCTCCTCCTTCTCTGTGAAAGCTATGACAGGTTGAATAGCTTACTAGAGCAGGACAGTCTGATGAAATTGTTAGCAAACACACATTTATCAAACATGAGTTGAACGAATTGGATCATAAATCATTTGAACATACATTTCCACAAACACTGTGGGATTTCCATTCCACAAACACAAGGTTGTATTTCCATTTGTTTCTAAGGTTTGAATAGATTTCATGAGTGTTCATAGCATCTGTAAATGAAAAAGGGGAATTTATTATAATTTATTTGGATTTAATAAGAGTAATACATATATCTGATACATTTAAGTAGATTGAATATTAAGTCTTACAATGATTGAAGTATATATAATGATATTATATAAAAAGCACAATTTGATTAAACATTTGAAAAATGTGTTGTTATGACCCTTTTAATTAATTGCAGATTTTTAAGCATTTTGAATTTGATGCAGCTTATCTGTGATGCTCCACAAGGTACATAGTCACGAGTCAAAATTATTATATACTGAATTATATATTACTCTCGTTTTGGTATCTAGCTAGCTATAATTGCTGTGTGAATGGAGACATTTTAATTTAATTTTCCCAATACAGAGTTTTTTCTCATTCATGTTGAGTTGCTATACAAGTTAGTTAACATTGGCTGCATCCACCCAGGCCTCACGTGACACTGTGCTTACAGGATCTATATATCTCATGCTGAATGAGATATGTGGAAACATTTTAGGCAGTCCCATCAGTCCTTGGGAGGAACCCAGTTGCTAGATGAGCTGCTGTGTGGCAGTTGAAAGCCATGAGCAGAGAGATTTTGTTAACTAGCTAACATCATCTATAGGCCCTAATGCATTGTCTACTTGCTAATTTGTTTAAGTTTACAATGGCTACAAACATATTTGATTATGCTAATATGTCAGATGTATTAACCATAATTTGTGTTTCAAAGTACATTTAAGAAGTACAGTATTATTTTTCTGCCTTCTTAAACAGTATTCATTTATTTGTGAGTATGACTAGGGTAGCAAAATGATGGTGGATCCTGATATACTGCTTCAGTGGTAAAGAACTGGTAGCTTCTTTGGAACATTTTGATATTATGAGCATTAACCACATGGTGTGATTGAGATGCAAGTAACAATATTCGCAATGTAATTAAGCACCCGGTTTATTGTCCTGGTTTGTTGCGCTGTATTTTTGTTTGTTTGCATGAGGTAGCTTTCAATGATGTTACCTGTGTTTTTTTTAGGATTGCAATTTCATGAACCAAACTTTGAGCTCCTCTTTGCATCATTTTTTCTCTCCTTCATCTTGTCTTGGCCATCTCATTACATTCCCCAGCATGGATTTTAAAAGGTATTTTAGGGGTGTCGCTTTATGGTAATGACAACTTCTGTGAATGTGAATTTACGATTGATTTGTGCTTATCAAAATTTGCATGGAAATATGAACAAATGGTAAGTTAATGCATGTTTGATAATGTCAGCAATGTTTTAAAATAAAGTAGATAAATACATCAATTTATGAACAGTCTTACAAAAATATTGATTGTTTAGATGTTGATTGTCAAATTATGAACAGATAAAATGACCTTTAATATACTATTCTTTAGAATATCTTAGGCCCTCTCTGAGGGCCAAGGGGGCTCTGACAGTTCCCCTCTAGTATAATTTCTTGCTTTCTCACTCTCAGCTTATGTTACCAGAAATGGTACATACAGGCCAGTAGTTACACAACCACAAAAATCTCTTATACCAATTATTGCCTTGTACCTATGCATGTGTCACACTGTACGTACACTGTACCTACTACTTCCAAGTACCACATAAGTACATAGTAATTAATGACGCTTAATATAAAGTGGGACCCGTAATTTACAAGAAAAGGTTTCCTGAATTTTAAATGGCTTCTCTCTTGTCTTTCATGTGCTTTGGTATTGTAATTATGGTACTGAATGCTGATTGTTGTAGTATGTATGAATGAATTGCACCAATATACAGCTATTACCTTTTGTATGTACATAGTAGTTACTAGTAGGACTATACATGTATCAAGTTTTAAAATATGTGCACGCAGTTGATTGGAAGTGGGAAAACTAACTTTAAAGGAGGGAGAACTCTGGCTGGCTTCGTATGAAAAATGTGGACATCTCTTATATTGCAGAGCAGTGGTTAAGGTAGTAATGATAGGCTTCAGTGCTTGGGCCCTTTTTACTTCAATATGCATGTGTGTGAAAGCTAACAAACATGTACAGTCATAGCACACACACTCACATACACACACAGACAGGCAGATACACACTGGATTATGAGACATACAGTGGGGTCCAAAAGTCTGAGACCACTAGTTGAAAAACTGTTGTAAAAAGGAGTTAATTTGGACAAAGTCACAAATTTGCTTACATATGCCCCAGAAATAGTGCCGAATGTTCAACATTTCTTAAATAAATTTCTTTAATAGATATTTATTAAAAGTCATAATTTGTAAAACATCTTATTTTACATTCTACTAAGAAAAAGTTTAATGTGGTCTCACTGGACCCCACAGTAGGTATTTTGGCATGAATGTGCTGGATTTTTTATCCACTTCAGCGATTAGTTGTTGGGAGAGTAGGACAAAAGTACAAGCAAGGATAGCACTGTGACATAACAGTGCATGGAAACGTAAACACTGTTTATAGAATCAGATAAAATTACTCTGTGTTCCATATGAATATTTTGCTCCAGAAATGATCAAAGCCAAAATAAGACTCAAAACTGAATTCAACTGTGCATGTTAACATACTGATTGTTGAGTTAATACCAACACTTTACGATTGTTATAGTATATAGAGAAAGGTAAAATACATCAAATATTAAAATAGGCAAATGTAAACGTTGGATGTATATAGCTTGTTCTAAACAAAATGACGGTTCAATCCCACAATTCAGTAGTACTGCAATTCCCAAGCCCTAGTGACCTGCAAGCAAGCAAAACACATCTTTGGGTCAATCGGTGTGAAAAGACAATCAACTCTTCCTTAGTTTAGGAACTATGGGCCTCATTCTTAAGAAGAATTTTCTTCTTATGCAGTTTTCACAAAGATTCTGACATTCACAAATGTTTTCTTATTTGGGATTTGTTCTTAGGTAAGAACTGAATCTACGCACACTCAAGAGCACTCTTATTTACATTTGAGTGCTGACATGTTCGTGCAAAATAATTGGTTTTTACGTTTTCTTCAATTCTACTGTTGTATAATATTACAGGATCTAAATTACAAAAAAACATTTTCAGGGGAATGAACCTTCAGACAACATGAATGCGTTTGGAAGGAGTTTATTATGATGTAGTGAGTTGTATATTGGTAGGAACACTGATCTTGGGCTTGGAGTCCAGGTGTCATGCCTTTCTATTTTTTAGGATGAAGTGAACCCCCCCCCCTTTTGACTGTTAAAAGAGGGTGAAAAAAACAGAAGAAAGGGAAGTAGACTTGAAGGTGGGTATGGGGAGGGGGAGGGATGCCGAAAACAGAGAGCATGATGGGAGAGAAGGATGTGGTAAATTAATACCTGCGTATACAACCGAATTGGACGGATACTGGTGTTTGAGTGAAGAGTTGTGCGAAGGTTGCCTCTCCCGAAATGTGTTATCAACAAACTCCAATTATCATTTCACTAGAAACATTCTCAGACAATGGAAGGAATTAAATTGAAATGCTTTATGAGTGGTGAGGTGTAGTGATTGTACACTGGTTTTGGGCTTGGAGTCCTAAGGGGGAGAGGAGTGCAGGTGTTCTTGTAAGAGAAGAGGACCCCCCTATAGGAAAACACATAATTAGGAAAGGTGGTGATGGGGAGGAGGTGGGATGCCAGAAAAGCAAAGCACGATGGGAGCTAGGTACATGGTGTTTATATACTTGGGTGGAGACCGGAATTGATTATAGGGCGTTGTCTGAGAATGATTCTCCCGAACTTTGTTTTTAACAAACTCCATTTCACTAGAAACATTCTCAGACAATGGAAGGAATTAAATTGAAATGCTTTATGAGTGGTGAGGTGTAGTGATTGTACACTGGTTTTGGGCTTGGAGTCCTAAGGGGGAGAGGAGTGCAGATGTTCTTGTAAGAGAAGAGGACCCCCAAAGACTGCCAGCCAGGAAGATGTAGATGGTGGGACTGCAAAGAAAAGAAAACGTTACTGGACCAGAGCAACGTGGGCGGAATGTGAGTCTGGAATGTTGAGTCTGATGTAAGATTGGAAGGCATCGGAGGACCAGCGACCCAGGCGTTTAATTAAGTGATCTGGTAGTCCGTTTTTTGCTGCGGTGGTGGCTGCTCCGATTCTGAAAGAGTGTGAGGAAAAAACGTTAGACGGAAAACCACATGCACGCAGGACTGCTTTTAAATGTTTTTGGAACCAGTGACGTGTTACGATTTTGCCAGTTTGTCAATGAATAATGGAGAGGATGGAGACGCGGTATTGGAGGTAGGAAGATAGTATTTCATATGGGCTAACGGGTGAGTTGAGTTTGAAATAATGGATAAAACATCCCTTGCCGGATTGATCGGTTTTACTGAACTTGAGAAAAAATTGGATGATCTCCTGGCTGATTACAGTGAGTTCGGATAAATAGGGATGTATACTGGGGTTGAAGTAGGTGGATGTAGAGGTGAATTCGGAGCAGCGTAAGAATCCGAAGAATGCGAGCGTGAGATGTGAATAGGGAGGAACTGGAGCCGGGTTGGTGTCTGCCTCTGGAGCCAATGCGTAGAATTTCTGGAATCGGAAGCGAGAAAGACAGTCAGCAATTTCATTGTAATGACCCGGAACGTGAGCGGCACAGATGATGAACTGATTACAAACGGATGCCCAGGTGAGACGACGGGGGAGTGGCATGATGGCGTTAGAGCGTGAGCGACCTTTATTGATTATGTGGACAGTGGCTATGTTATCCGGATGGATTAAGACGGTCTTTTATTTCCACCCCAAATGACCGCGGCGGCGACCACCGGGTACAGTTCGAACAGATCGGAAGAAGATTTGGAAGGGGGCAGAGAGGAGAACTCGACCGGCCATGGGGCTGCGAACCATCGGCCCTGGTAATAATCACCGAAGCCCACGGAGGGGGCAGCGTCAGTGAATAATTACGGGTCAGGGGAGACGAAACGTGGTCGTCGTAGAAAAAAAGAGACCGCATTCCATTCTTAAAAAGAGGTGCCACAGCCGGAGTTCCTTTGTCAATAGGAGTCCGGCTCTGCGACGTCTAGTAAAGACGGGACGGACGAGGCTAGGGAGAGCAAGTACGATATGAATGATCTACCGTGGGGAAGGACACACATTGCAAAATATAAATGACCGAGAAGCGATAAAAGGTCTCTTTTTTGTGCAGCGGGTATTAGACAAGTGGCCGCGCAATGCTTCGCTAATCCGGTCTATCTTTTCTGTAGGGAGAGAGGCTCGGAGTTCTTTTGTGTCGAGAATGATGCCCAAAAACTCTAGAGAGGTGGAAGGACCGAACGTTTTCTCCGCTGCCAGCGGGACACCGAGGTCGAATGCTGTAGAGCAGTGAGGGTGTTGCAGGGGAAGAGACGAAGGAAGCTGAGCCGGGAGGGATGAGGGAGGGGGGTGCTGTGCCGGGTCCCAAGGAGCGTGCAATGGCGGCGCTACCGCCGACGACACGGGTGCCGGGGGAAGCCCGCCGACTCCGGAGGGGACGGCGGGAGCGGGGAGGGAGGAATACGGTGCCGAGACCCTAAGAGCGTGTAGTGGAAGGACAGGCACCGGCTGGGGCCAACCGACTCCGGAGGGGACTCGGGCAGAGGGAGGGGGGGCACGAGAGCAGCCGGAGCGCTGAGAGGGCGCCTAGATGGGGCCGCTCCGTCGCTAGCGGCGGAAAGGCAGGGGAAGGATACGGGGTCGGCCTGAGCAGCCACGGGGAAGGAGTCGGCGACAGGCGCAGCCGAGGACAGCCCGAGGGTCCAGCGGAGGTCGCCAGGAGGTAGGGTGACGTCGTCAGCTCCGCGCTGAGCTTGAGCAGGGACTGTCAGGACCCCAGGTCGCAGAGAATCTGAGTATAGGCGAAACAGCTCTGCCTTCCTTGCGTTCAGACCTGGGAGAGTGAGAGAGAGAGACAGCAGCAGAAACGGCAGTGGTAGCGGGATACTGTAATGCATGATGAGCAGGATACAGGGAAGGATACGCAGCGCGAGCTGGGGGCAGCTGAACCGGTCCGCGGGGAGCCACTGACAGCGGGTCAGAAGGCGCGTGGTTCATCTAAGGGAACCCGCCCACTCCGGCCGGGACGGTAGCAGCTGGGGAATTAGTCCGCAGTGCCTGGATCCCAGAAGCGTGCAGGGGCTGTCCGGCGGGCGCGAGGTGCGCCGATTGGAACTCGCCGACTCCGGGAGGGACCAGGGCAGCCGGGGGAAAAGAAAACCGCAGTGCCGACTCCTTGGGAGAGTGCGAGGGCAGGACAGAGAGCGCCGATGGCGCCGGCTGGAGCCCGCCAACTCTGGCAAGGGTGGTGACTGGGGGGAGAGGGGGCTGCAGAGCCAATGCCTCGGGGCGTGCAATAACGGGCATGCTGACGCCGAAGGCATCAGGAGGGGCCCGTCGACCCTGCAAAGGCGGTGGCGTCCGGGGGGGGCTGCGTAGCCGACATCTCGGGAGCGTGCAGAGACGAGACGACCGGCGCCGAGGGCACCAGGTACGGCTCGTCTACCCCGGCGAGAGCGGCTGCAGCAGAAGGGAGGAGGGGGCCGCTGTGCCGAAACCCCGCGAGCGGGCAGAGGCTGGACGCCAAGCGCCGAGGGCGCCTGGTGGGACTCGCCGGCTCTAGCTAGGGCAACGGCAGCAGGGGGGGGAGAGGACCTCATTGCCTGGCGCTCGGGAGCGTGTAATGGCAGGATAGCTGACGCCGAGGGCGCCAGGTAGAGCCTGCCAACTCCAGCCCGGCCGGCACGTAAGGGGGAAGAGGGGGGAGGGAAGGGGAGAGAGCGCATCAAGGCGAGGGCCGCAGTAGCACTCCCGGCGGCGACACTGCTGGAAACAGGCGCGTCAGTGGACTGCCTCAGGGTCCGACGAAGGTCCCCTGACGACAGAGCTGCGCCGGATGCTGGCTGGGAAGAGTGGGCGGGGACTGCCAGGTTGTCAGTGCGGAGGGCTTCCACGAACAGCCGGAGCAATTCTCTTTTCCGTGCAGACCAAGGAAACGCAATCCCGCGGAGCCTCAGAGCCTCGCGGAGGCGGGTCACGGTCCAATCTGAACTCCGAAATCTCAGCTGCCGCAGTTCTGCAGTCCTTGAAGGAACTGGCGACGAGTGACAGCAGCGGGAGCCGCAGGGCTGCGGGCACGGAATCTCGGTCGACGAGAGCCGACAGGAGAGGAGGGCGACTGCCGAAGGACGGCCCTGGATCTCAGCCTGCATGAGAGGTGACGGGTTGGTCGGTGACCGCGAACCCTTGGTCAGTCGACTCCGGAGCACAGGACAGGTCATCATCCGAATCATGAAGCTGAAAATCCATCGTGTTGGAGCGGTGCGAGCTAGGCAAAACAGGAAAACACTGGATGCCAGAAATGCAAAGCACGATGGGAGCTAGGTACGTGGTGTTTATATACTTGGGTGGAGACCGGAATTGATTATAGGGCGTTGTCTGAGAATGATTCTCCCGAACTTTGTTTTTAACAAACTCCATTTATAATATTTTTAAATATTTTGTCGGTATTTTACAAAGCATTATGGTCTTTTAAAATAAATAAACACCACGCTAACACTTCAATTCACACCAATTATGTTAATTTAGCCATGCTCTTCCGCGAGTCGTGGACGGAATAAATCAACTGGCCACACTATACATAAAATTCCCCTATACAGCAGAAGAACAGGTCCCAGTCAAGAGAGGATTCCATTCTACTGCTGGTCTACCCAACACCATCGGCACAATAGACTGCACATACATGCGCATTAAGTCACCCTCTCCAGATCCGCTCCCATATCTCACCTGCAAGCAATAACACTCCATAAATGTACAACTCATCTGCGACTCCCAGAACCACCTTCTGACTGTGCTCTCCCGCTTCCCAGGAGGTGCACACAACTCCTACATTTTACAAAACAGAGACATGGATCATTGTTACACATCTTTGAGTAATTATAAATCCCAGCGACAGTGGGCTTCTAATCTTATAATGACTTGTTACATTAGGAGATCAGCCATATGCCCTGACCCCTGGTTAATGACACCATTCACCAACCCTCAGACTCACCAAGAGGTGTCCTTCAATCAGCAGCACACACATACTCGCTCCACCATCGAGCGCACCATTGGCATCTTCACTTCCCCTTCAGCCCTCACAAAAACAAGAGGATGTGCGTCCTCCTGGAACTGGAAAACAGACTTGCTGTCCAAGTTCGACAGAAATGAATTGCTAGTTTGTAAATAAATGCTTTCAAATGAATTTGACTTGTACGGTTAAAATTTTATTTTTTGTACAAAATTAAATTTCTCAGTTCCTAATATCAAAAATAAAAGACCCATTTGAAATTAATGGGAGGATACTTGAATTATTAATAGTTAAATGGAATTGTTCATGTAAATAACTAATATTTATTATAACTAGTTAAAAAATATTTCCTGGTATCATAAATAAATGAAATAAAAGCTTGTAAGGCTTGCCATAAATTCAGATTCTTGGACTCCAGGGCATCGCTGCTTATTTCTTAGGGCAGGCTCTCTGTAAGAAATATATTCTTTTAATGTTTTTGTTTTTGTGCACTACAGTTGACAGGATGCAATGATACATTTATTCATTTAGCAGACACTTTTATCCAAAGTGATGTACAAGGATTAGATACAGACATCAACAAATCTAAAAGTGCATCGAACAATAATGCTACAGCAAACCTATTAATTAAATCTAAGTCGTAATAACATGACCAGGAAGAATAGTACATAGCCAAGTAAAATAAATACAATTATAAAATTAGTATTACACAATTAACAAATAAACATAATACATGAATAAAAAATAAATACAAATACATTTACATTATAATGATGCATAGTAATATATAAGTCATAATAAACATAGCCAGGAAGAATGGTACACAACAAAGTAAAATATATACAATTATAAAATTTGTATTATACCTCAGGCACATCAAAGGGCAGTTATCTAACAATAGTATGATTAGAAAGCTCATTTGAAAATGCAAATTCTTGCTGATTCTTAATACGCTACGGAGGAAAAAAGATATCAACAATATGTTGGTACAGAGCATTTTCATTCAATTAGAGCATGCAGTGACATAGAGAGCAGACAAAATTTCTAATCATCAATGGAATCACCAATAGAGAGAAATGCTATAAAGGACAAAAAAAGGCCGATTAAAACAGCGTCATAAGAGATGTAGCAAAAGAAACAAATATTAATAAAATTCAGTACCTATGTAACGTAAAATGTCTGTTAGCCAATAGGATAGCAGTACTATGTTAACCTATAACCCCTCATGAGTGTATAGCAGTTAGACAGTTATACTGTTGGACCATATGTGTGTTGCACTTTTTGTTTTAATAACAATTAAAACAAAATAAAATTAAAAGTTAATGGAACTTCATTCAGTCATCCTATGAGCCACGTCGGAGGTCCAAAACAATGTCCAAATTCAACATGCAGGAGGCCTTTGACTTCACACCAAATTTAAATCTTTCATGTTTGAGGAAGTTTCTCATCCTAATAAATATGAGGCTGTTGTCAGTAAATTTGATGAACACTTTGTACCATGGAGGAATGTTGTACACTGTGGCTTGCTTCCACCAGCAGCAGAAACTGTACTGTTCTTACTCCATACTAATGTTTGCATGTGTATTGAAATAAACACTCAGGTAAACTCTCTTCAGCATCAAGTCTTCCAAGGAACAAGCTGGTTTTGTTTTTAGCAGGATTTTAATGTTGAAAGTGTTGAAGTGTGAAACTGAAAACAGAGGAAAGTATAATATAAATATATACAAATAATAATCTTTCATTCACAGGAAACAGTAAGCACTTGGTTTCTTACACAGATTACAGATTTGAGGAAAAATGCATTTCTTTTGTATCCACATACCAATACAGAGCAGGTCAGTCAAGTTTACTCAACACAGGCTCTGACATCAGCATAATGAACTGAGTACAAGGCACCCCTACTGGTGGAAACCAGTATTGATCCTAAGAGCCCTGGAGGGAGGGAAATGCATGGGGAAATTCAGTGAAAGCGAGTAAAAATTCCTAGAAAGTAAAAATTTGATTTCTGGATTTTTGTAGTCGAGGGGCCATTCACAGACAATCTCCTGAACTGCAGCACTCATTGTAAGACGGGCTTAATACATTAAGGGGAAATCAACAAATCAGAGGTGCTGTATTTGGGCCCTTTAAAACACCTGTATGGGGCCCTAACACATCAGGGCAGTGCGGGGCCCTATAACACATCAGGGCAGTGCGGGGCCCTATAACACATCAGGACTATGAGGGGGCCCTATAACACATCAGGACTGTGAGGGGGCCCTATAAAACATTAGGACTGTGTGGGGGCCCTATAACACATCAGGGCAGTGCGGGGGCCCTATAACACATCAGGGCAGTGCAGGGCCCTATAACACATCAGGGCAGTGCGGGGCCCTATAACACATCAGGGCTGTGTGGGGGCCCTATAACACATCAGGGCAGTGCGGGGCCCTATAACACATCAGGCAGTGCAGGGCCCTATAACACATCAGGGCAGTGCGGGGCCCTATAACACATCAGGGCTGTGTGCGGGGCCCTATAACACATCAGGACTGTGTGGGGGCCCTATAACACATCAGGGCAGTGCAGGGCCCTATAACACATCAGGGCTGCGTGGGGGCCCTATAACACATCAGGGCAGTGCGGGGCCCTATAACACATCAGGGCAGTGCGGGGGCCCTATAACACATCAAGGCAGTGCAGGGCCCTATAACACATCAGGGCAGTGCAGGGCCCTTAACACATCAGGGCAGTGCGGGGCCCTATAACACATCAGGACTGTGTGGGGGCCCTATAACACATCAGGGCAGTGCAGGGCCCTATAACACATCAGGGCTGTGTGGGGGCCCTATAACACATCAGGGCTGTGTGGGGGCCTTATAACACATCAGGGCAGTGCAGGGCCCTATAACACATCAGGGCAGTGCGGGGGCCCTATAACACATCAGGGCAGTGCAGGGCCCTATAACACATCAGGGCAGTGCGGGGGCCCTATAACACATCAGGACTGTGTGGGGGTCCTATAACACATCAGGGCTGTGTGGGGCCCTATAACACATCAGGACTGTGTGGGGGTCCTATAACACATCAGGGCTGTGTGGGGCCCTATAACACATCAGGACTGTGTGGGGGTCATATAACACATCAGGACTGTGTGGGGCCCTATAACACATCAGGACTGTGTGGGGGTCCTATAACACATCAGGGCTGTGTGGGGCCCTATAACACATCAGGACTGTGTGGGGGTCCTATAACACATCAGGGCTGTGTGGGGCCCTATAACACATCAGGACTGTGTGGGGTCCTATAACAAAGGTCTGCCCTTTACGTCCCTCACGGCCTCCATATCTGAGTCCTTACGTGCCACATGTTCTCCATTTGAAGAACTGACTTCTGGTAGTGATGAGGCAGAAGAGCACTCAGGCTTTATTATTGACTCATGAAAGAATTGCCCTTCTGCCTCATCACTACCAGAAGTCAGCTCTTCAAAAAATGTTGTTTTGCAAACAATTTCAAAATGTCCTGCTGTTGCTTTTCTTGCATCTTTTGTTCCATACTGGGTACTCATGAAAAGTGCCATCCTGAATGAAATTGCACCATTTGCTCTTCCTGTTACAGTGGCTTGAGTCTAATCTTATACCTCCCTCCAAATCTCATGCCACATGTTTGGTTTTAATTTGCCCTGACTGGCATTTGATCTGTATTGCTTTCTCTAGCCTCAGGTTGGGCTGTAGCTGCAGCTTGTGTGAAACTTCTCTGTCCAGTATGACAAATACTGTTCTGTCCCATATGTGCCAAATTTCAGCAAACTCATAAAGATTCATCACAAATGATTCTATGTACTCTTCTACTTTTTGAACACATGTGTGAAACATACACATTTGTGAATTTTACATGGCTACTTTGAAAAAAAATTATAATACATTTTACAGGTCAGCTTTTATCCCACCACAAAAGTAAACAAATTGGCTCAGCACCTCTGCATTTCATGGCTGTTCTTATGCAGTTTTGATTCTACTCAATATCATGAGAATCTCTGTCTCCATATTGGCTATGACTAGTGCTGGGAGAAGTGGAACAGTTCCCATGGGTTTGATTCCATTAAAGGACCTCTCTGATTGGCCCTTGTGAGTTCTTCACTAGTGACACCATGTCATGGCAGATCCCAACATGAAGAGTATTTTGTGCAGCAACTTTAATATGGCATAAATAAATGATGAAAAACAGCTAGTAAAAAAAGCTAGTTTTTTGTTCCTATGATGCTGGTGCATTGTTCATGGACAGCTGACATCACTCAGTTACAATCCAATGCATAATCAATCAGTCCCAGATAAGATCATTAAACCGCATCACAAAAAGAACTAACACTTTTTAAGGGTCATGAAGTACAATTAGATTGCCTGCTAACAAGAGTATAGAGTTCAGTGACTGTTGATTCAGGTAATTATACTATCGCTGTTCCCATGCTCAAATAGACCAAAGCCGGGATATACCTTCTTGGTATTTGACGCAGTCTCCCTGATTTCAAGACTGTTTAATATGCTTCTAGTCACAGTGTCTTATGTGTCAATAAAACAATGAAGTGGAGAACACGAAGCAAACGTAAACACAAGCACATGGCAAAGAAAACAGGGGAAAATGGAAGTGAAAGCAAAAAGCAAAACCAGACTAAGGCCCCCTCCCCCCCACAGATGCTACCCGGCATCATGGCAGGCATCCCTTTGATGTGGGAGGGGTCCAGAAAGTCCCGGGCAGGGGCCCAAGAGTGTTCCTTCAGCCCATACCCCTCCCAATCCACCAGGTATTGGAAACCCCGACCCTGCCGCCAAACCCCTAGCAGACAGCACACAGTGTACACCTCAGTTCCATCAACAAGCTGGAGCGGGATGGGGGGTCTGGGAGCAGGGCAGAGAGGGCTGCGGACAACGGGATTGACTCTGGAGATGTGGAAGGTGGGGTGGAAACGGCGGAGGGTTGGGGGGAGCTTGAGCCAAACCAAGGCAGGGCTGATGACCTTGGCAATGGGGAAGGGGCCAGTGAACCTGGGAGGGAGTTTAATGGTGTCCACCTTGAGGGGCAGGTCCCTGGTGGACAACCATACCTGCTGTTCCTGGAGGCAGCCGGGAGCTCGGGAGCAATGATGGTCCACAGCACACTTGATCCTGGTGGAGGCATGTAGCAGGGCAGCACAGGTGCACCTCACTGCAGATAAAAGCCACCGCCGAGGGGACTCCCACCTCCTCCTCATAGGAATGCAGCTTGAATAGCTGGGCAGACTGAGGAACAAAGAGTTCGCAGGACAGGTGCTAGGAGGAGGACCTCCCCGCAGAGCCGAGCAGACAGCCGCCTTGATGTCCCATACTGCGGCACAATCCAGCATTGGGCCAGCAGGATAGTGCTCTGCTTGGTGGCACCCTCAGGGGCCACAGACAGCCTGGGGAGAGCATTAGGCTTGGCGTTCTTGGAGCCTAGGCAGTAGGAGAGGACAAAGTTGAATCTGGTGGAAAAACAGTGACCAGCAGGCCTGGCAAGGGTTAAGACATTTAGCAGAACAGAGGTATTCCAAGTTCTTGAGGTCTGTCCACACCAGGAATGCCCTGGTGTTGACATCCCCACTCCATCAACCAGTGCCGACACTCCTCCAATGCCAGCTTGACACCCAGAAACTCCTTATCACCAATGCCATAGTTCTGTTCAGTGGGCATGAGACAGCGTGACAGGTAGGCACAGGGATGCAGTTTGTTGTCCACTGCGGAGGTCTGAGAGAGTACTGCCCCCACCCCCACATCTGAAGCATCCAACTCCTCCACAAACTGCCGGGAAGGGTCAGGCTGAGTGAGAATAGGAGCTGGCTTTGAGTTCCCAGAATGCCTTCTCAGCAGCCAGGGTCCAGGCGAACCGTCTGGCGGATGAAGTGAGAGAGGTGAGAGGGGCAGCAAGTCCCAGAAAGCCTTGTAACTCCTTCCAAGTAGTGGGTTGGGGCCACTCCACCACCACCCGGACCTTGTGTTGATCCATCTGATTGCCACTGACCGAAATGATGAACCCCAGAAAGGAGACCGAGTCCCGGTGGATCTCGCACTTCTTGGCCTCGATGAAGACTTGGTTCTCCAGCAACCTTTGGAGGACCCGGCGGACATGGTGAGTATGCTTAGAGCAGGGTTGAGAGAAGATGACAATGTTGTCTAGGTAGACGTTGACAAACTGACTGAGCATGTCGCAGAACATATCTTTTACCAGGGACTGGAACACAGCTGGAGAATTGGATAGTCTGAATGGCATTACCAGGTCCTTGTAATGTCCGGTGGATGTGTTGAAGGCGGTCTTTCCCCTCTCTTATATGAATCAGGTGATAGGCACTCTGGAGGTCCAGCCTTGATAACACTGTAGCTCCCTGCAGAGACTCAAAAGCTGAATACATGAGTGTTAAAGGGTATCTGTTCTTTATCGTGACATTGATGAGGCCACGGTAGTCAGTTCAGGGTTTGAGGTTGCCATCTTTATTGCCCACAAAGAAGAAGCCCGCCCCAGCAGGTGATGAAGGTGGACAGATGATGCACACAGTGACTTCTTGATGTAAGTATTCATGGCCTAGGTCTCAGGATGGGACACGGAGAGCAGATGGCCCTGGGGAGGACAGGTGCCAGGAGGCAGGAGTTCACTAGCATAGTTGTACAGGGGATGGGGCAGCAGAGAGGTGACACGAGACTTACTGAAGACCTCCCTCCGGTCCTGGTACTCCGGCGGCACTGATGTCAGGTCTGGCGCCTCCTCCGCCACTGAAGATGCTGAAGAAACAGGACCTTGGGCATCTCTGAGACAATGGAATAGACAGCTCCACTCCACAATCCTGTTACCTGCCCAGTCAATCCAGGGATTATGCCAACTGAGCAAGGGGTGTCCCAGAACCTCGTGCTCCTGAGGTCACTGGGGGCATCTATGAAGTTGCCATCTGCCCCTGAGTCAATCAGGACCGATGTCACCTGGGATTGACCATCTAGGAGGAGACATGCAGGTAGCAGGGAACGAACCTTAGGGGCCTGAAGTAGTGGAGTTACACTCACCTGTATTCCCCTGACTATAGGTGAGTGCTGGCCTTTCAGCAGGCACTTGGTGATGAAGTGCCCAGAGCCGCCGCAGTATAAGCAGGAGTTGGACCAGACTCTCTGCTGGCGCTTTGCAGGAGACAGGTTGGTGCAGTCAATCTGCATGGGTTCGGTCACAGGGGCTGCTGGGCTGGAAACTCTGGAAGCTGTACAGGAGCATGCGCAGATCCAAACTAGTCCCTGGCAGGTCTCTGGGATACCCATCCTCCCTCCGCTCTCTCCCTCCAATGAGTGGACAGGTGCAGATGCAGGTGGCCATGTCGACCAATCTGCCGAAACTGGCAGGCAGGTCATGAGTGACAAGCTTTGTTAGAAAGGCCATGGAGAAAGGTGTTGAACTGAGCCTCCTGGTTCCATCTACTGGTGGCCAAAAGGGTCCAAGTTTCGATGGCATAGTAGACCCTCCCCTGCAAGATCTGGATCATCTCACAGGCTTTCTCCTGTCCACATCGGGACCGGTCAAAAACCCAATTCATCTCATCCAGGAGGGTGGTGTAGGAGGAGCAGACTGGAGACCGAGCATCCCACACTGCTGTTCACCACTCCCTGGCACGCCTGGCCCTCAAACACTAAGGGACACTGGGATAAAAAGGTTCAACAGGTGTCTAGCTCATTAGTGTATGGTTCAGGCGGTGGGAGTTGTGGTTCTTGTCCTGGGCAGAACAGGTGGGGTCTGCAAGGCAGAGGCTGGTGGGTCAGTGAATGGCTCTTGCACTAGCTTGAGCTGCTGAAGTTGTGCTGAGAGATATTCATGCTTGCTGTGAAGGATTGCAGGGCATTGTTCATGGACTACAGCTGGCTCAGGTGTTTTCCAAGGAAAGCCCCTTGTTGGTCCAAAACCGCTCTGAGCTGGCTTCCATCCACTGAGTCCATCTAGGCCAGTTAATTCGGTCACGGCTCAGACAGGGACTCAAATGCGGACGTGGAATTAACAAACGTATATAAGTCAATTCTAAAAACACAATCCAAAAATCCGAGTTGAGAACAGGCAGAGGTCAAAACCAGGAAGACACGGCAAAGTACAAAAGGGGCTGCGTTCCAATACTCAATTTCGTCTCCTCCTTTTCTCCTTTCCTCCCCTCCTTTCCTCCGTGCCCCGGAAGCTGATTATGTGTCCTCCTTTCCTCCACTGTTCCAAAGTGCAATCTCGCCTCCTCCTTTCCTCCTTTCTCGTTTCCTCCAAACGGAGGATACATCGATGTATCCTACCGCGGAAGTCTTTTCACCTTTCTGCGTGACATCATTGTGCTCACGACCAGTCAGATTAAAAGACCATCCCACTGAATATTTTGATTGGCTTTGGTATCGTCAGAGTCAGTCGAAATTATTACTTCATCAATAGCCGACGTCGACTTTGATGACGGGCGAATCGGATTAGCTGTTCCAATATTCGATTCATCTCCTCCTTTCCTCCTTTCCTCCACTCGTTTCCTCCCCTCCTTTCCTCCATATATTTCCGGCATACTTCCGGGGTAGGAAAGGAGGGGAGGAAAGGAGGAGACGAGAAAAAGTATTGGAACGCAGCCCGGGAGATCCAAAAGTCAGAGCAGGTACACAGGCAAAAGGTTGATATCCAGAAGACACAGCAATCAGACAGAGACAGAATCCAAAAGACAGGATGAGAAAAACAGGCAGGTAAAACACGGGAAATCAGACACGAGTAGAAAGCTGGTTGCAAGACAGGGAAAATGCTGAAATGAACTGGCAATGGAAACAGAAACACAAGGAGTTTAAATACAAAAGTAACAAGGACTAAACTGGGAACAGGTTTGAAACTGGCAGGTGAAACAAGGCAGGCTGTTGATAATTGACAATGAAACAATCAATCAATAAAACAATGAAGCAGGGAACACATGATGAAAACACAAGTACATGGCACAGAAATTGGGGGAAACACAGAAGTGAAAACAAAAAGCAAAAACTGAATAAGACACTGGGTTCCTGACATAGCTTGATGTTCTACAAATCAGGGATATCTATAGTTAGGACTAGACAATCCCATTGTGTTTCTTATGGATGAAACAGTTGAGGGTAGGCATCACTATGGATGCATCTTTGCCAGTTGTTGTGTAGACCATGACACTAATTCTGTTTGAATGATTCCCATCTGTTCTCAGAGGGATCTAATCTAGGAATGGTGAATGGGTCTAAATGGCATGTGGTGAGAAAATTACACAAACTCCAATCACCAAGTTAAAATGTTTACAGATGAATCAATGTTCTTTTGTGGTGAGCAAAAATGTATTGATGCAAATGTAAGTTCTTGAGATTATTTAAGTAACTACTCTCACATGATCACTTGCAACTGTGAACAGATTTGATTTGCTGCAACTTTGGTGGGAAAAGTAATATCTTTCAGAAGTTTCATAGAGACTTGTTTTTTAAAACGAGCTGAAACTCTGCAGCTCTCATGCAAGCTCTGCAGCGTGCAGTCTGACTTCCCCTACATTTGCGTCACTGTCATCAGGATATCCCTTCAGTGTGTTCCTGCTAAACCCCATGGTGACCTCATTAAATTGTCATTAAAAGGAATCCCCTCTCTCATTTGAATAGTTGAAATTGAAAACTACTACATCAAAGGAAATCTGCACAGATGCTTACATAAGACACTTTACTCATGAACCCCCTGCAGCATTCATCTGTTAGTGTCACAAAAGCAGCACCTTGATTTTCCTTTCATTGAGTTGCATTAATGACATGGAAATTGCAAGTGTAACTGTGGAATCTCAGCTCTCCACACTTTTATCATTGCTATTCTTCTCAGTCAGACCTGAATGAACCCACAGAACTTAAATACAACAGGCAGTGAGCTTGACCCACAGTCCTTGCTTGTCACTCATACAGTGACATACAGTGACTGCATGTAATGTCACCCATACAGTGACATTACATTATATGGCTGTTGTCAACTAATATGACTCCTATGTTAACTCTCCCTAAGGAACACGTGAAGTCCAGCAAGTCCCATCTCTTGTGTATCCTGTGCTTCTAAGTGTACACAACTCAGGTTACAAACTGAGTGTGTGAAGCCCAGGCTCAGCTTACAGACTGAAGGCCATACTTACTAAAGGATTTTACAGGCGTAAAAGCAGCTACTAAAAAGTCTTGGTATTTACATGCAAATTATTAAACAGTCGTAGTGGGTGAAAATCGCTATTAAGATGGAATTTGTGGCAACAACGTTACTTTGTGGCTTTCTGCTTGATTCATAGTAAAATTCATTCATGCATATGTATACCTGGAGTGAGGGTGCAAAAACAAGGTGGAGATTTTGCAAATGATGCAAATTAGTTATTCTCTCCAATTTACTAAACCTTGAAGTAATTGCAACTCTCCTCTTTGAACTTCTGAAAGCAGGTGGAAATTTTGCAAGTACCTGGGTACCTAGCAGCTCACTAGAAAACATGACATCTGCGGTATTAGGCATTGTAAAACACAAAAAAAAGTGACAAAGGAAACGTTGCATATTTCACATAATTTCAGTGTATCATCGACAGAACTGACTGTCACACATTTCTTTTTCACCCAAATACAAGTTTAGGCAGTATTATGTTACCACACATGATACAAATAATGGTGAAGGCAAACAAATAATATTCCCTTTCCATTCAAAAGGACAATAGCAAAAACCATTCGGTGTCTTCAAACACCGGCATGGACCTCCTGCCAGATAAATCTGGTATCCAAGTCTGTGATAGAGCATAAGTGATGACATTGTCTTTCCCCCGAGCATTTATCACTATATCATACGCCTCCAAAAATAGACTCCATCGCATTAGGCGTCGATTAGTGTTTCTCATTCGCTGGAGGAAGAAAAAAGGGTTATGGTCAGTGTATACAACAGCAGGATTGGAGGCAGAGCTAACATAAACATCAAAATGTTGGAGAGCAGCTACTAGGGCGAGAGCCTCCTTTTCTTTGGTGGAGTATCCCTATTGCTGCTTATTGAAAATTTTTGAAAAGTAGATGATGGGGTGCTCAACACTTTGGGAATTGTTCTGTTGAAGGACAGCCCCAGCCCCGAGGTAGCTTGCATCTACACACAACAGGAAGGGTGACAAAAATGCAGGAGCTGACAGAACAGGGGCACAAAACAAGAAAAGTTTTGGCCAAAGCTGTAGTAATATCCAACCATACAGAGGAAGCGACACAATACACAATGGTTTGTTGGAGCAGGAAAATGGCATATAGCCTCTATTTTTGCTGGGTGTACCTGATTGTTCCCAACAACGTTCCCCAAACAGTTTACAGTAGCTTTTCCGAACTTGCACTTCACCAGGTTGACAGTTTGGCATCAGACAGTTGAGCAAAAAGTGCATTAATATGTTGGATGTGGATCTGCTCTGACTTATATTAGCTAATTTACCTATCTTATATGCAAGACATTAACATTACTAGCTAGTTATTAGGCATTCTCTTTTTTGCTAACATCTTTACAGTCTGCCTGGTCATAGGCATTGATACATGGGTGTCCAACCACGGCACTTCACACGATTCTTCCATTGGCGATTTTACAGGAGATAATCAATTAGAGGCTAATATGGTGTTGAAGACTCTTCTGACTTGTAGGTGCAAGACAAATGTTACCATAACAATGATGCTGGCGACCAGGTCAGTGACCGTCATAACGACCACTGAATGCAACGGTTGCCTGACAAAGTATAAACCAGCCTTTAGAGTCAAGGCTTTCTTATGTGCCCAGTGGTAAATTATAATATTTTTTACATGTGGAGGATTAAGCAAAAAATCTGACCATGTCACATTATTCAATCACTGGACAGAGGTAATAGTGACCTATTCACAAGCAAGTTTGTTCTTGCATTTTTCTTCTTTAAGGCATAATAATCAGCTTTGCTTTTTACAATAGAAGCATGTGCGTGAGGGCTGCTTAAAATTAGAATTAAATATGTTTTTATGGGTCAAGACAAACTTGTCAGCCAACAGCTGGAGAGGTCGCTGGGTGACCTTCTGCTCATTTATGTATGTGTCCACACTTTCTGGCAAGCAATTCTTAAATTCCTCCAGAATAACAAAATCTCTGAGCTGATCGTATTCTGTAACCTCTAGAGAGTAGCACCTACCAAATAAGCACTCCTTTTCCCAAGCAAAATCCACATATGACTGACCATCCTGTTTGTTAAGCCGTCTGATATTCTGCCGGTAAGCCTCGGGGACCAGCTCATAGGCCCTTATTGCGGCTTTTACAGTCGAAAATGCGGCTTTTAACAAAATCAGAACTCTGATCGACTGGGAAGAAAAAGCCTCCAGAGCTTTGCTGGGAAGCACATGCTGTAGAAGCAACATCCAGACAGCAGAAAGAAGTGGCCACATGCTCAAAATGGCCGAAATACTTATCAACTTCTTTCTCATTGAAAAGGGGCATCATGAAAACATGTTTGCTGATATCATAAACAGAAGATACCAAAGAAGCACTGACACCCTCCCAAAGAACATTTCTCACCTCTAGTTCCTTTTCCTTCTCCCTCTCTAGTTTCCAGTTTTAGTTTCTTCAACGCCATTTTGCTCTTCAATTGTCTTTCTTTAAAGGCAAATTCAAGTTTGAGTTGTTTTATTGTCACAGCCAGATCTATGGATTGTGAATGACGAGAGGGTGATACCTCTTCAGGAATCACCTTCTGTTTACAGAAGGGCAGATCAGCTTTTCGACAGCAATCAAGTCATTCAGCTCAAGGGTCAGTAACAAATTTGCCAAGAACAAAGTCCATAATGGAAAGAATACACTCCCAAGCACAGTACAAAGCACAAAGCACTACAAAAGGATACCAGGAGCACAAGTTTAGTAGCTAAGTATAGCAGCCACAACGAAACAAAGCACTACGTAGTATATGCTACCATGGAACAGCAAATGCAAAACCACAGAAATTTTAAAGCGCATACAAGTCTGAATCCTGGATGAGCCCCCAAAAATATGTTATGGCCACGACCACCCGTATTACAATAATGTCGTAAAGCCACACACGTTAATATCATGAATGACCCAACAACCGAAAACACCACAGAGCCCCCAATAAAATCATCATCACAGTTTATTGCACAAACACAACCGATGACATTAGAGAGAGAGACAGACCATATGCCAGGCAGACTTTGGGGCAATACACACATGATGGGACAATAAGGGAAGAAAGAGGGAAAAAAAAAAAAATCTAGGTACACCTATAGCCAGAGACACCACCAGTCTTACCTGACTTAACTGTGGGGGGAAAAAAAATGTCAGATATGACATGCTTATACATCCAGATAACAAGACAATGCCAAATGGATATGGAGCAACGAGACGACAAAGTAGTGAGGGAACCTCAAAGAAAATGAAACTTAAATGTACTGATCAGGTAATAAATATAACGGCTAATGAGGTAAAGCTTCATAATGATGTATTAAAGCATAGGAATTAAACACCAACCTAGAGGAAAAAATGACATCTTATTCAAAATGAATAGAGGAAAGTTGCAGATTCCATTTTATAGTGATTTCCACCCATTTCGACTGTTTAGTAATTCACACGTAAAAACCGAGACATTATAGCAAATGCTTTTTCACCTGAAAAGCAGTCGCAATCCTTTATTAAATGTGACTGAGTGTGTGAGGCACAAGCTAAGTTTACAGACTGAGTGTGTGAGGCCAAGGCTCAGGGTCAGGTTACGGACTGACTGTGTGAGGCCAAGGCTCCAGTTACAGACTGAGTGTGTGAGGCACAGCCTCAGTTTACAGACTCAGTGTATGAGGCCTAGGCTCAGGTTACAGACTGATACCCCCTTTCCACCAATGTGAACTAGGTGCTAGTTCTTGGCTGGTGTTAGTGTCTGTTCAGACTTGGTTCAACTTGCAAACCTTCTAAGGACCAGTTTGCTTTTCCATGGGCTAGAGAGCCACCATAGAGCCAGGTCATTACGTCACTGTATATGTCTGTATATGTCTCCACTTTCCCAGCAATGCTACCAAACAAAAATATGACGGGAATTTACTATCCACACTCGTGAATATTTGCTCGATCGATTTAAATAGCGGCTCATTTGAAAGTTTGCAATGACTTTAATTGGCAGTTGGTTCCAGATAGCTTTTGATATGTTTTCAGGCTCAGTTTACAGACTGAGTGTGTGAGGCCCAGGCTCAGTTTACAGACTGAGTGTGTTTTTTAAGTTTTCTACTTTAGAGTTAAAACAACTCAACCATAATTCACCATGGATGTGTAACTTGAGCTAAGGCAAGAATTTAGCTAATTCTTTTCAACTACCAGGCAAATCACACCTGGAACAAGAGGCAGTTTCAGTTAGTATTCAGGGCCCAGTCAAGCACTTCAGTACAGATCCGTCTGCAGTGCAATTCTCAGCTTGTCCAGCTGTGATAGAGCAGCACTGAGGAGTACAGTACAGATCAGTCTGGAGGGCATGCAGTGGCACAGACTGTCTCCTGTTAAACATTATGTTTTATGATCTTATTCTTTTTGTTTGAATGTTAGGTAATTGAAACAATATTGCATTTGTTAACCAAAGGCCATGAGTAAACATATTAAACATAATCATTGTAATAGTTGTACTTCAAAAGAATATCATGAAACAAGCACATGGATTTCAATTAGAAGAATGTTGTGGCTGTGTTCTGACCAAATTCGTTTAATTTTCTTTCTTTATCAGTGAAATAGTTGTCTGATTAATATAATATTGACCAGATCTCCTACTCCTCGTAATACATTTACCCAGCTTTAATTCACACTTTCTATTTGATTGTATTTTTTAAAGAATGTAGGTATTTTCCCCCAACAATCCATGCAAATACAGATGAGTTATTGTTATGTTTTGATTTTATGTATACGTACATTTCTACCTGAAAAGTAAACAGTGCAGCTGCTGTAGTAGTACCTCCATTTTAGAGGAGGCAAGAATCAGCCTCGGTTTTCCACCAATCAGAAGACAGAAAGGCTTTAGAATTTCAAGCAATGCAAATCCTTTCCTCAAGTTACTTCATGTCCAGCTCTGTTGAAAAGAAGATTATTCATGCATGTGTGTTTTTTACTTTCCTGCTGACTGTAGAAAGCACACGTGATTCCATCTCCAGATGTGGTGAAACAGGAGAAGCTCTCTGTGGATATTCTCATGGTCCTGCCTCCAGCGTGACCATACCTGGACTTTAACGCTACTAAATTGTTCTGACTTTGATAGACCTTGTTTGAACTGTAAAATGTTGGTAGAGCATTTCTGGAATGATCTAATCATGCCACTTCATTCACACCCAAGTTGGTAATCTAACCAAACCTCCCCCTCAGTGATCTGGGAAAGGCTTTTGCTAGTTGGATTGTCAGGTCAGAAAACCAGTTCATTGAGATCAAATACCCAGTTTACCAATATCTAGTGACCGCTGTACAGAGGGAAGTAGCTTCACAACACATTCTTTTTCAAATCCATCCATGTTTTTGGATGTATCCTGTCAGGTAAGTAAAGGTACACACTGCCAGACTGTGGCCATGGCTAAGTACAGTGCCTGAAGGAGCACTGGCCTCTGGTTGCATCACACATTTTTTTTAAATACTTTGGAAACTCTGGCATGAGCAGGACTTGTGTAAAACACCTGCCACAAAGGAACAACTCCAATACTATTTGCCCACCTCCTGTTTTTGCATCTGGATAGCATGGAATTATACAGAGAACTGTGTCACACTTGCACTTTTAAACTCTTAGTCATATATAATTTAAAGGAGTCAAAACACCTACAAGTCTATACATCTTACAAATTGAAAATCAAAAGACAAGCCTTATTTAAAAATTATGTAAAGGATCAAATTGGTCAAGGTTGGAATGTGTTTTTACTTTCACATATTTCAACAGTCAAATACAATCTCTGAAATTAAAGACAGTCAATGCTTATTTTGGCATCATCCTGACACTACAGTATGACTGTTTATATAGATTTTGCAATATCTACCAGCTGTAGAGAAAACTCCCACGGAACAGAAGAGCACCCTGGACAGACCCGCTGACTGCTCCTTCTGCTTCTGAACTATAATTACCAAAAAGCCTGGACTCACCCGGGCCTTTTCCTTTTTTTGAAAGTTTGATCATTGTCAGTTGATTTCACTTCAGTTGACATTGTGCACATAGACTGTCTTGACTAGGTCATCTATCAAAGTACATTATTTGCATTAAAAATGACTGTTCAGCATTATATTTGGGTGGTGCACAGAGTAAAGGCCTTGGTTTCTGTGACTGAAACTCCTAGCTGTGCCATATCTGTGGTGGCTGGATATCCACAATGACAAGGTAATATTTGGCTCAGCCTCTCCAGGGAATACAATGGGGTGAGACAGTGAAACCCATCAGAATCATTACTCTCTAGTTATGGTTGGGTGCAGCAGGTTTATGAAATTCAACCCTGTCACTGGAGTACGTTACCCTGAGCGAAATTATAATCTGAATTCAGCCCTGCCACAGCTAGACTGACTGATGGACTTTTAACGTTATGTTACGAGGATTTTGTTCTGTCTTATCAATGTTATCCTTCACAAGAAAATTATATCTAATTTATTATATCTAATTAAACTTCAAGGATATGCATATATTATTATAAAAATGTGTAGTCTTATTAAAATAACATTATTTTCATCTTATTAAAATAACATTATTAAGATATGCATATCTGTGCCTCAACACAATCTTGTCTCTGAGCTCTACAGGCAAGTCCTTCGACCTCATGGCTTGGTTTTTGCTTTGATATGCATTGTCAGCTATGGGACTGTTGGGAGACAGTTCTAGAAAGCGACACACATTCCAGAGCCAAATGGCACTTCTTGTTAATGACCTGCTATCTGCCAACTGGGGAACATGGGGTTCCTCATTACCATGTATGTGCTTCACTTCCTGGGGCTACCTGGCCATCACATGCAAATGTATTATCCTTGAACTGTTGATCACACATTGTGTTCATTGAACATTTTTGCTCCATGCTTGTGTTCCTGCTGTGCAACTAAACTTGCCTGTCTTTAATTGTGAACATGTGCATCTGTAACAGGATCTTATATAGACAGTGTGTGCCTTGCCCAATCAATTGAATTTACCACAGAAAAACTCCTAACAAGGTCTAGAATTATCTCAAGGATGGTCAATAGAAATGGGATGCACCTGAGCTAACTTACAAGTTTTCAAGATTTCAAGGGACTGAATCCTTAGCAAATTTTGAAAAAAAAAAAAAAAAAAAAACTAAAATTTATAAAATCCAGTTTTTGACTTGTAATTATGGGGTATTCAGTGTAGATCTAGGCTGTAGAAGGCTGCAACATAAAAAAATGTTAAAAAGTGAAGGAATATGAATGAACTATATATTACAAATTTTTATCACATTTTGCCCTTGAGTATCCATAGCAGTAGAAAGTGTAATGCTGTATGTTGGGGTCTTCATGAAAGCACTTCATGCTCATGTCATTAATTATACATGTACTATGCAAATGTAGACTTCAAAGACCCGACAGACAGCAAAGTAGAAACCAAGCCAATCATACACATTAGACTTGGAGTACAAGCACCCTGCATCTCAGTCTGCACTTATTCCATCTATTTCACCACCTGATGCTCCATGTGGCCAGCATGGATTTACACTTATTCAGAGAGTGATGTCAAGCACACCAAGGAAACTAGATAAGAAAGATGTAATAAGTAATACATCTCTATGCAGAATATAAAAGAGTATATGAACATCTGATTCACATCTTGGTGCTGAAATAAGGCATCTGCACTATATGTTCAAACCTGTTTACAGACGAATTGAGAAAATCTAGAGGAAGCTTCAATCCTTACTCATACTATCTCACACTTCCATACCCAATGACAAGTAGTCTTGCCTTATTGGAAACCATGAATGATTCTCTGTTCTTTCTGAAAGGGAAAGGTCATTCATTTTCAACTCTAGCATATGTTTGTCTTTGTTATTTCAGTACATGTGCACTTCAAGGGCACAAAGGGGACCTCAGTCACACTGACAGTGTCAGGAGGGGAGCTCAGCACACTGCACATTGACAGGGTCAGGAGGGGAGCTCAGCACACTGACAGTGTCAGGAGGGGAGCTCAGCACAATGCACATTGACAGGGTCAGGAGGGGAGCTCAGCACACTGCACATTGACAGGGTCAGGAGGGGAGCTCAGCACACTGCACATTGACAGGGTCAGGAGTGGAGCTCAGCACACTGCACACTGACAGGGTCAGGAGGGGATCTCAGCACACTGCACATTGACAGGGTCAGGAGGGGAGCTCAGCACACTGCACACTGACAGGGTCAGGAGGGGAGCTCAGCACACTGCACATTGACAGGGTCAGGAGGGGAGCTCAGCACACTGCACATTGACAGGGTCAGGAGGGGAGCTCAGCACACTGCACATTGACAGGGTCAGGAGGGGAGCTCAGCACACTGCACACTGACAGGGTCAGGAGGGGGGCTCAGCACACTGCATATTGACTGTGACAGGATGGAACATGCCAAGCTTAGTGACCTGGAAACAGCAGGTTGTTTGGGCTGCCTTTGGACCATACACCTGATATTCCCTCAAGTTAACTGAACCCTTGAAGCAACATGGTGTGGGATAACACGCCTGGGATCTCAGTGGGATAACACACCTGGCAGAGGCAAGCACATGCAGTCAGTTTTGTATGACACCATTTTAACATTAAAACACGCTAATGCCTCAACTTAACTGATGGGAGCAAATAGCACATCCTAAAGGTCATGACCAGGACCCACAAAGTGAGAGCGGTCTACAGGAAACTAAATTCACACTCCTGAGGAAGCAGGGCACAAGGGGGTGAACACAGAAACACCACATTTCAGCAGCGCTTATACAACAATTGCAAAACCACCTCAACACAAGCACAGAATGCCATTGCAAATGAAAAGAGCAAGTTCTGAAACAAATATGTGACTTATGTAACTTCATACAGAGAGTCCATTGAGCCAGGCACTCAGATTACTGAAAAAGAGTGAGATTACAGGCCAGATGCAATCTGAGCCTTCTTACCAGTCACAGGGTGCCATAGACATCCCAGGATGCAATCTGACCCTCATGCCAGTCACAGGGTGACATAGATATCCCAGGATGCAATCTGACCCTCATGCCAGTCACAGGGTGACATAGATATCCCAGGATGCAATCTGACCTTCATGCCAGTCACAGGGTGCCATAGATATCCCAGGATGCAATCTGACCCTCATGCCAGTCACAGGGTGACATAGATATCCCAGGATGCAATCTGACCTTCATGCCAGTCACAGGGTGCCATAGATATCCCAGGATGCAATCTGACCCTCATGCCAGTCACAGGGTGACATAGATATCCCAGGATGCAATCTGACCTTCATGCCAGTTACAGGGTGCCATAGATATCCCAGGATGCAATCTGACCCTCATGCCAGTCATGGGGTGCCATAGATATCCCAGGATGCAATCTGACCCTCATGCCAGTCACAGGGTGGCAGATATTTCGGGATGCAATCTGAACTTCATGCCAGTCCCAGGGTGCTTTTTACAGAGGTGCATTACATTCACAAAAGAAAAAAAACAGACGTAATTATCTCCTTTAATGAGAAAAGATCTCGTAAACTGTGTTTTCCATGACCGAATAAGGATGGTGGGTAATGATTGTGCTATTGCATTTAATCTGCTTTTATTTCTTTGTCGATATGAGACACTGGGAAATATTAGCCAAATGTTACTTAATGTGGAGGGCATTAATACAGAAAATACAGATGGCATTGATGACAAGAAAAAAAGTCTGTACTTGTTCAGACGCACATCGCTGGCCTTCTAATCTTGAATTAATTAAAAAAAAGAATCATGGAGGATAGAATGCATCGTGATGCATCAGGAATTATTTCATAATCAAATCGCTGCCCTTTGAATCGTAATCGAATCGAATTGTGAGACCAGTGAAGATTCACACCTCTAATTAGAACATGTTCATTTGTTATGAAACACACTTTTATGATTTTGTGAAGGTTATTATTGTAGGGCTGTGCAATATGCTGGGACAGGGTTATGTGTGGAGACAACGGGGCTGTGTATGTTGGGTTAGGCTTTTTATTAATGCCACTATGCATGTTAATGTATGTGTAGTATGAATGACTGAATGTGATATTTTATGTATGTTTGCCAACAGCAATGCAGTGACACTTGAGTCCAAGACAAATTTCCCTGTGGTGACAATAAAGTTTAATTCAATGCAATAATTCAAATTTGTATGTTACATTAATGTCTGACAATTAAATGACAGTACTGCTTGTTTAAAAGGAAGGAATTTTACAGCCGAACAGGCTGTTGCATGTTGCAAGCTGTTTGTTTCTCATAAAGAAATAATAAGAAAACAAAAATAAAAATAAAATGAGAGTAAAAGAATACATTAAATATGTAAATGTTACAAATACAGACGTATTACCTATTCCAAAGAATCATTATTGGTATTCTAGTGTTGGTATTCTATGGACAATGAACAATGCTTAACAGCCAAAGTTAACTATACATATTTGATAGTACAATTAAACAAATACACCATTTACAAATGAAGAACTAGTAGTTGTTCTTGCAAGTGTTCTTACTGATAATGGCTTAGGAAGGTTGGCATTTGCTTCCTACTGCTTATCTCTTGGTCAAGTAAAAATGTCCATTTTTATTGTTACAAACAACAAGTGTCTTGATAGTTAAACCACTGGTGTTTCTCACACATCAATCAAGCACCTGCCTTTCACTTAAAAGCCAGTATGTGACTCAGCTCAACAAATGGATGGTCTGGCAAACATTGTATCAGAGTGCACTCATGGTATCATCCAGCTGATTGTACATCTCTTTCAGTAAAATCTAAACCCAAGGCTCTTGATTTGAGCCTTAAACTCGAGTAACTTGCGCACCACTCCTGCACTTCCAGGTCAAATCTGCTGTCTGTCTCAGCCCCCCGGTGGTAGATTGACCTTCCCGTGGAGGTCAGAACAGCAGAGACACTGGCCACCTTCAAGCACAGACTGAAGACTCACCTCTTCAGGCTGCACCTCCCCTCCCCTCCCCTGCTCTCTGTAATGTCTCCACTCTTATTTGCTCTTGTTTTTATCTGTGATTTGTTTTCAGCCTAGGCTGTTGTTCACTTTCTCTTTAGATAGTCGGTTGGGGAGTCCTGATCTATTCAATCACCTTTGGCACTTGGACCCCTCTCCTGGGTTATCTTTGCACTTTTTATACCATTCTTATGCACTTTGCCTTTTAAGTCGCTAGCGTAGCGTCTAACAAATGCTTTTAATGTAATGTAAGCTATGAAACAATCAGTAATGTGGTTTCATGTCCCATAATGCTCTGTTCTATCTGTCTGCTGAAACAAACCCTTTTTAGAATAGGCTTACATAAATCATACAAACTACAGTTACTTAACCATAGACATACTGTAGATATGTCAGGAGGTACGCCTGACAGCCTGCTTTGAGCCTCCCGTTGATTGAATCATTGGGATACGTAGGAGCGGCATGACTGGAGAATTGGCCGTTTCGCTGGCCAGTCTGCTGGGGAGGTTCCGTACATGTCCTCTGTTACCAATTAGGCAAAGTCACAGTCTTTAGGAGTGGTTGTTTGATTCATAGATAGTTCTCTTTCCGTTGATATTTACATCTGCCAGCCTTTTTAAATTTAAAGTAATTTTGGTTTGTTCTCTCTTTTTGAATGTTTTTTTTGATTTGGTTATTTTTATTATTTTGGTTTTTGATATTTGGTTGGGTGAGGGGGTCCATGGGGGGATCCTGTTTCACTGTGGATGAGCATACATGTGTCTGACAGACAGAGAGGTGCAGGACCACCACTGCAGATTAGCCTACCTGAGTGTGTGGCCATCGGGCATGCAGCGTGGGGGTAGTCTCTCCTGTGGCTCCACTCTCGTGACCCCCGGGGAGGACGGCAGGGTGGGCCAGGGGGTGGGGAGGAGCGGCTGAGGGTGAGGGGAGGTAATTGCCTGTGCCATCCATACATGAATTGCAAAGCCATTCCAACAATTGCTTCACTATATGTTTGGTTAAGAACCAAACCTTTGCATTGCAGCACAGAATATGAATCTTTTTTAAACAGTAGGTTTACATTTTCAGTGGAACTTGGGCAAAAAGATTGTGTGGGGCATTGTGGGATTAAGAGTGAAGCGAATCAAGTGAACAGAGCAGGAATATTTTTAACTTTATTCAAATGATGAGCAAATTACCCAGGCAGTGGGTGATTGGATTGTTTCTTGTGACGTAGCTACATTTCCTCATGGGACAACCCAACGGAGTGTATTTGACAGACACAACCCCAGAGCAAAGGACCATTGATGGCTCAGATAAACACTATCAAATTTGCTTTAGTGCAGTGGACATGCACTGTATGCGTCAGTCTCCTGGAATACAAAAATAAAGTGTTACTTTGCTTGTGGCATATTTGCAACACATACATTGGATCATTTTTAGTGAAATGGCAGACCACAATCATTCCAATCACTTACACACATCTATAATAGTCCAAATAGATTTTCTAGATTCATCCAGGTTGCATTGTCTATGGACATGCATGATGTCCATTGAATGTAATCGACAGAAATCATTACTCTTAGTTAATGTTGGGTAGCAATATACTAGAGATTGTAACGCCATTAGCTGCAGTCTGATATCAAATTTAGCTAGGTAGCAAAGTAGCAAGCTTGGCAGCAAGCTAAGTTCATCCAATATTTCATGCTACCATTATTTTACCATTGCACTTATTTTAAAATAATCAATTTCAGATTATTTAATTTATTTCAAAACAATAACAGATATTTGATACAAGATTCCTAAAATATTTCTCATTTGATTTGATTAGTTTGTTGCAAATTCTTTCAGTAGATTTAATCCATATTGTCCATGCGTGGTCTTGACACTGATATATTTGAAAATGAATTTCACAGAACGTTTACTTTAGATATAAATTTGGGGAGGGAGGTATAGTACTGAGAAATAGATAGTTAAGTAGATAAATAGTAATTAATGTCTGACTATAAAGATTAAACCATAACTATGTTAAGTGTTACCTTCAAAAGTGGAGTCATCTCAGTGGAGTCACAAGAGACCACCATCTTTTTTAGACTTCACTCAGACAAATACCTCATTCAATGAACACAAATGAATTTTGGACAGTGATTCCACACATTGGGGTGAGTTGTTTGAACATTACAAGGTCTTTTTAGTTTGTTTGTTAAGTTCAGCCTAATGTTCAGTGCACTTAATAAAATTATGCCCTACTTGGCATAATTTTATTAAGCCAAGAAGCATAAGTTAGTACGTGAATTATGATCTCTGAAAGTTAAAATGATTTATTTAATCTGCTTTACTTTTACATCTTACTTAATGTATCTTCTTGTTAGAAAATGTTCATTAGTAAATATAGTTCAGGGTTACGTGAACTACTTTTGATCAGAGGTAGAGTGGAATGTGCAAGAACTGTTTTACTGGAATAACTATTGTTAGCCAGCACTATTCCGTTCAGAAAATACTTTGCATAAACCAGGCAGACTGTTTTAATGGCAACACTTCTTATTCATGGTAACCACACAATCACCTCCAGCAGTAGTGTGAGTGGAAGCAGGCACAGGTGTAGAGCATACAACATATTATTAGCCTGTCATCAAAGTTGACCATGGCTATTGATGAATTTGTGTAACTTCGGCTGATTCTGAGGATACCACAGCCAATCAAAATATTCCGTGGGATTGTCTTTTAATCTGACTGGTTGTGAGCACAATGATGTCACCCAGAAATGTGAAAATACTTCCACGATAGGATACATCGATGTTCATCGATACATATCATCTCCTACCTTTTTGGAACAGTGGAGGGAGATAGGACACATAGATAAGTTTCTGGGCCATGGAGGAGAGGAGGAAACAAGTGAAGGAAACGAGGAGACAAGAAACAGAGCGTCTGTCAGTAGGTAATTATTCCACCATTTGGTTGGGTTTCCTCACTGATTGATGACTGGGTAACACGGGGTTGGGGCAGGAATCGGTTCATTTCTGCTCATTTCACAACGGCCTCCACCCTCGTAATTAGGCTGCGGCAGTGTATAAGAACAGTAGAGCTTCTCAGACGGGGAAAAACTGTGGTTCTTATTTTGATTTCAGTGTGTTGTTTTTTCTGATATTTTAATATGTATTATGGATTTGTTAATTCATTTACTCTTTTTGTGTTGAATCCTGAGTAAGTGTGCATGAGGAAGTGAGTGGTAGCAGAGCGCTGCTTCCAGCGCCGCTGAGGAGACCCTGCAGCAGACTGAAGGAGGGGGCTAACTGGAGAGAGGAGGGAGAACAAGGAGCACAAGCAGTGGACAGGACACACCATAGGGCTGAGCCCCGGTGGAACATGAACGATAAGTCTTCTAACTGCTCTGAATATGCTCTGAATATGGAATACAACAAGATCTGTGCTTGGACCTCTGCTGTTCTCCTTGTATATTTGACCTCTTGGCAGTATAATCCCTAAACACAGCATTAATTTCCACATGCAGTTAATCTGGGGTTACTGTGTACTGTGTACTTACTGTGGGGTTACTATTCTATTTCTGTAGACTAATATATGGCCACCTAATGGAAAAACAAGAGATGGCAGTCATCAATATGGTCACAGCCAACAATATCGTTTACTAGCATGCAGGCATGCACAATATATTGGTGACCGATATATCAACAGCCAATAAGTGTGAAAATTATTATTATTGTTCCGATAATGGAATTTCGGCGGATAATTTAAACCCATAATTTGGATCCTTAATTTCCTTCCAAAACACATAGTGTAGGTCTATGCAACTAACTGTTGCCTGGGCTACTTGCCTGTGGCTACGCGCTGGAACAGCATGTTTTATATGTTGAAGAGACTGTTGGAACAGAAACGGGCACTAGCAGCATGTGGAGTTGATCACGAGTTGCCCGCATCTCTGACCATAAATCAGTGGACACTAATTGAGAACTAATTGGTTATCGTATCGTTATTGGCCACAACAAACAGATAATTATCGGTTATTGTTATCGGCCCTAAAATGCCATATAGATGCAACTCTATTATTGAGTTACTGAGGATCAGGAAATTAATGCAATAATTAATTTTTAATAAATAAAGGCATTAATGCGGTCAGCATCTTAACCATTGGCTCCATCCTTCAACGGAACAGGTTGAGAATGAAACAGACCTATCTTGTTCCTTTCAGCACTTGGAAAATGTGCAAGTGTGGTATTTCATATGGTACTGTATCAAGTATTTTTGAGTATAGTTATGTATTTCAGCAAAAGACGGAGAAGTGAGAGGAACATAATTTGCCACTGGGCCACAGTGAATGTCTCTGGGCAGTGAGAAGGGAATTTGATCATGTGTGCTGCCGTCAGCCACCATGGGGTCCTCCACCATCATGCCACCCTTGGTCCATACAACATCACCTTGATGGTCTACAAGATCATGTGTATCGACGAGACCAGAGGGAGCCAGCACAACCAGAGCGGCCACAATGTTGTTATTTGGGACGATGTCAGTTTCTACCAGGCTGCTCTGATTCACAACTGGTTCACTAACAACCCAAGATTGAGCAACATCTTTCTACCTGCATATACCATACCTACATGTTCACCTCCTCCAGGCCATTGAGGAGGCTTGCCAGGGGTGGATAAGGCATACAATGGACTTTCTTTCTCCAGCTACCTGGCTAGTGTTAAAACTGCCTGTAATGTTGGTAAGAATCTCTGGCCTGACCTAGACCAGAGACAGGAGGCTGAGGCATGAATGTGATTTATTTTTTTATGGACAAATTTTTTTTAGTTCAAGGAAATTTTATTCTATTATACGTTTTTTATAAATTGAACATACAGTACATTTACTTTTTCGGTAAATTTCAGTTCATGTACAACAGTTCATTGAGAAATGACAAATTCTGAAAATGTATACATACATTTTATGTCTTTATATTGTGTTTAGCATGTAATGCGTTTGCTCTGGGGGAAAAACCATGAGCGCCATTATTCACCTAGTTTTTACAGTAGTGTTTGGAATTGATATCACCCATGTAATGGCTGTTTTTCTGTGTATCTCTATTTGTTGGCTTTTGTGTGACGTCTGAAGGCAATTTCAAGAAATGTTTTGGCAATCAAAAAAATGTAATACATCAGCTTTAATCATGTCTCTGTACATCGGAAATGTGGAGTCAGGCACCGAGGGTTGACTCAGGCCCTGAGTGATTCAGTCAGTTCCCATGAGAGTGCAGGGTGGGGCTCTATATCCAAGAGCCATCCCGGCCCTTCTAATATAAAAAATATATGTTCTTGTAACATAACAATTTTGTATTACATACTTTGAATAAAATGATAAAATAATGTTAATAGGAAAATATGTAATTACAATATGATATATTGACTGTGACGAGGGCAATGTAATGTCACTGTTTACACTTTTTTCTCTATTATTTCTTTCTGAACAATGTTACTTTTCCCTCCCTCATATCTGCTTCCTGCAGTCCCCCCAGGGGCAGGGAATATCGAGCCCATCCTCACAAATAAAAAAAGGCAACATACAAAATCTATTGTGTGGCAACATGCCCACACAATAGGCATGGTGCCCACAATGCCTTAATGAATACAATCCTACAATCAACTAAAACTGACAGACACCAATTTGAGAGATAAGGCTCTGCAGTGTTGGGACAGAGTTGGCTTTATCCTGCCAGAGTCAGGGTTGGATGAGCTTGTCCAGGGTAGTTCAGGTTACCACTGAACCAGCTCCTCCACATAATATGTAAATAGTTTTTGGTAGTGAGACAAATGCCTTCTCTGACCAGTGCCTGCATCCTACACAGCTGTGGGCCCTGTGGCATGCTATTGGACATTGGCTTCCAGGAGTTTAGAATATTAGAGAAGTAAAAATGTCCCTTTACTTTGAAACATTCTTTGTTTCAGAAAATGGCACTTCAAATCATCATTAACAAATCAACAGCAAAACATAAATCTCCAAACACCGTCAAACCTGCCAGAATGCCACGCTATTTTTCCTCTTATTTTTGGAGTTAATGAAATGCAGGGTTAGTTATAATTACTTGAAGAACTTAAGCACTGCCTTTAATGAAAATCTTTGCTGGATTGGCAAAGAGTAAGAATTACCAAGTGAACATGTGAACTTCAGCTTACCACAAAACATTTTATTCCAGGAATCTCTGACAAAAAACATTTACACCATCAGGGTATCTTGTTACTCCCAAATTAGTTTCAGTTTTCGATCAACACAACCAAAGAGCTTCCCACTAGAGGGTGCCTCAGCATCTCGGAGCCCGAAGGCCTGTTTATATGCCTCCACGCAGAGACACCAGTCCAGAGGAGAGCGTCTCTCCAGAGAGCACTCTAGCACTGCAGTGGAGATCTATCAGTGAGTCAACAAAAATGTAAGAACTTTCTAATCTGCTTAAAAGGAGAGGAAAAAAGAAGATTACCTTAAACATGAAGCAAAAATAGACCTTTTGTTTGCCTAATCACTTTCAGTATAATGTTATAGGTCATAATTAAAAGCTAAGTGGTTAGAGTTTTGTAGAAAAGCAGGAGAAAGTTATACTTCTATGACAAACAGTGTTATGGTCATCAAGTCAACACAAATAAATAGAACTGATTCAATCAAGGCCTAGCAGATGATTTTACTCAAACTTTAATGACATTCATTAATCAAACCTTTTACAGAAACTTAAACAGACTTCATCTGTTGTACATCAGCCAGATGATGGTGAGTTGATAGCGAAATTCACCACTGAATTTCCTGACACTAAAAACTTACATTTCTCATCCACCCATTTCTCATCCACCTTCCTTCCTTGCAGAATGTGAAGAGGCACAACAGATCTTATTAAAGATGGCTTCCACAAGTTGTCAAACCTTTGAGACTTCCAAACTCAATTATCTCCATATGCACACCAAAGTTCTGCTGTGGTCCAGACCCCATGCTCTGCTGAAGATACCCTGCCTCCCCTTAATACAAGCATGAGATTAAAGGACAAACATTTAGCTTTCAGTGACTGGCTACAATCCTGTTTTCACTGACTGGCTAATATTTATTTGTCAGTGACCAGCTAATTAATAAATCAAGGCCAGGCAAAGTCCATTAAAGACAGAAATTCTTAATCCCATTTAAGGCCAAAAGTATTCTGGGTGAGATTAGTGTTTCCCAAGGTTTAGTGTCTTTCAAAGGGAGGGGGTGTGGCATAATGAATATATGAAATGTTTGACCTTTCAGTGTATCTTAATTTCCAGAAAAGCTGATCCATGGTTGTGCTTGGCTGTAGAGCCAGCAGTGGGCCTGTCTGCCTGTGTGTCTGTAGGTGTCCGACTGGCATACAGCTTTAATAATACTTATAAAATGAAGATATTCTTGTTTGGGCTCTTTTTCTGCTTTCTTTAAAATTTGGAGTTTGTTCTACGGTCATTCATGCGTAGCACGGCCGTTGTGTGACTCAGTGTCAAAGAGACCTTTGAAGACTTCTTGTCAGTTTTTGAGTCAAAAAGACACTGAAGCATGACTGTTAATTACATTGCAAGAATACATAATAAAATGAAAGTACTTCATACACATTTGAATTTTAACTGATTTCTGAGGCATTTCATTCTTTGAACTGTGTGGCTTTAGATGTAAACAGTAAATAATTAGGGCTTATTTACTTCAAATGGGATAAATTAGATGTCAAAAAAGAAAAGAGAGTTTCCTTGTGAATGAGTGAATGGTGTTAGATGGCCTGTTTATGCGGCTAATAATTAAGACATGAATGAAACTCAATATAGAGACATCCAGTCGCACAGCATATGTGCTACAAAATAACAACCCACTGCCTCCCTTTGTGGCATTTTTTTTACGTTTAACTAACAACTTACTACTGAGATAATCAGGCAAGACAAACAGACGCAGCTTCAGTATAACTGTGGACTCATTTTATTAGTGCAAAAAGTATCCGTAGCAATAGCAATGTATATGTGCGCACACACAAACTGTCATTAAAGCCACATATCTTTATTTATCACTTTATGAGACACCTTTCTTTAAATATTTGGGCATAACATTAAGCTATCTCACCATCAGTCACAAAAAATATTGTGTGATGTTCAGTGATATAACAGGGTTTATCTTAACCACCTCACAAGGTAATATTTTTCATATGAATGTGAATACCTAGCACATGGTCATTGAGTTTTAAAGACATTTTAACTTTGTTTATATATATATATATATATATATATGTATTTATTCATCGCAAATATTTAGGTTAGAGTCTCAAATAATAACAAATGAATCCCCCATCACATTTAGAGATAAATGTAATAAAAAGTACAGAAAATGTATGTATCAAAGAGTAGAACTGTCTTTTTCCCTGGTAATAAACAGTGTGCATAAAAAGATGAAAATATAATTTAAAAATATGCAGCAGAGTAATCATTCTTTGCCTTATTTTACAAATGACATTTGCAAAAAAAAAAAACCAGACAAAGAGTGCCAGTAAGACGTATCTAACAAGAATACTTTCTAAGAAATGTCACATGATAACAATGCCCACCATATGATCACAAATGAACTGAGTCTGCCTGCTTTAGCACCTGCCAAGAATCCCTGCTCCCTAAAAGCTTGTGGCTTTCTAATGTATGAGAGCTTCCTTTTAAACTGCTGTTCCATTGGGAGCTTATGTAAGAAGTTCCATAGAACACAGTCGTAACAGTCTTATTTAGAAAAGACCAAAATAATTTTTCATTAGGTCATAAATGTATGTTTGGTGAGTTCTTCCACAGAGACCTATGGGCTTTCCTAGATGTCTGAATACAAAATTATCGCCAAATTGTCAAGGAATTCTTTAAATGGTACTCCATGAAAAAATAAAACGTGGAGTATCTGGTTAAATATATCAAGCCTGTACAAATCAGCCTGGAAAGTCTCATATATGTGTCACGTTTGGTACAGCCAATGGCATTCATTTCGTGGCATTTATTTGCATATCTAAATCAATTATGTGACCCTTCTAATAGGTACATACAGATAAAGTTCGAATTGCTAAATTAAACAAATAAGGTCAAAAACACAGCAATATACATAGCATGATCATGTAAAATCAATAATACAGTAAAACATTAATATGCTGACCATTGAGATCTTTCCTGATACTACGTGTAATAATGATTTCTCTCCTCCATGTAGTAATCTTGGACACACATCCTCCCTGCGGTCTGGGGTGTTATGAGGAAAGCTCTGGTTTTCTGCATTGGCATGTCAGGTAGATGATAATTGGCAAAGGCATGTGCTGCAAGCCATCACTACATATTTTACACTATTTCATTTGGACACCTGTGCTATTTATGGCTATTTAGCTGTTTAGCAAAGCAGGCACACTGCAGAGACGTGTCAGTTTATGTTAATTTCCCCAGTGGTGTCCCTGTTCACACAGCTGGTCCTATTTGGATCCCAACACATGATTTATACATAGTCTGGCCATTTTGTTCTCTGGGAAGTTACCTGTGTCTTTAAAAGATTACGTAATGAATGACTTTTCCATATCTGTACAACTCCATTAAATTTTTTCCTACTATCAGTTCACACAAAAAAAAACAATAATCTGAACGTTTTCACATCAGTGTATGACAGCCTTCTTCCTCATTTCCAATTGATTTTCAGTGACTGAATAATAAAAAACAGTGCCAGATTGAAAGTTAGTTTATATGTGTTTTCCCCACCTGTGGAAAAACAATTGGAGCAACATGTCTCCATCTTAATCAGAGCCAAACACAGCAAAGCAGAAATTATTTTAAATTCAGAGTGATAAGGCAAGCTGAGTTTGAGCCATTTCAATGTCTGAAACATTTCCCCAAAATAAGGGAGTTACTGTCTATGAAAACATCCCACATATGTTCCTTGTCATTGGAAACAGACTGAGGAGCTGTGAGATTGTTAGAAAAACGGTCGTACACACCCTCTGTAGGGACCACCAACAGAATGATTAGACAGACTCCAGATAGACTCTCTGTCTTTTGGAGCCGGGCTGCTCTTTGTTGAAAGTTAACAGGCATAAAAACAGAGACTGCATGCTTGCAACGATTAAAATCCAACAAATTCCCATCAGTCTTGCTTCGATAAACATAACCTTTTTGTCCAAAATATTTACTGAGAAGGACATTAAGAGGCTTTTTAAAGAATATTTTGTTCAGAAAGAGATGCAGCTCCTGATTCCTCTCCCCAAGTATTAAAGCATGTTTATGTTCATTAGCTGGGAGGAATGTGAACATGGGAAAAAGGAATTAGACAATTTGGTCTATATTAATAAAAAGTATAAGGGGGGAGGACAACAGGGGGATGTTTGATTAGGATCCTTTAAACTGTGTGATTAAATGCCAGCTGTGGCTGATTCTTCTGGGAGGAGGAAAATAAAAAGTTCTCCACATTTTCTCAGCATGTGTGAGGCATGGCACGTAAGGTAGTCATAACATGCCTTGGCAAGGGATGCACATATGTAAGATAGTCATAGCATGCCATTGTAGGGGACACACATACATAAGGTAGTCATAACATGCCATAGCAAGGGACACACAAATATAAGATAGTCATAACATGCCATAGCAAGGGATGCACATATGTAAGATAGTCATTACATGTTATAGTAGGGCACACACATACATAAGGTAGTCATAACAGCCATAGCAAGGGACACACAAATGTAAGATAGTCATAACATGCCATAGCAAGGGATGCACATACATAAGGTAGTCATAACATGCATGCCTTAGCAAGGGACACACAGATGTAAGGTAGTCATAACAGCCTTAGCAAGGGACACACATATGCAGGGTAGTCATAGCATGCCATACCAAGAGACACACATAGGTAAGGTAGTCATAACATGCCATACCAAGAGACACACATACGTAAGGTAGTCATAACATACCATACCAAGGGACACACACATACGTAAGGTAGCCATAACATGCCACAGCAAGGGACACACATATGTAAGGTAGCCATAACATGCTACAGCAAGGGACACACATATGTAAGGTAGCCATAACATGCCATACCAAGGGACACACACATACGTAAGATAGTCATAACATGCCATAGCAAGGGACACACATATGTAAGGTAGCCATAACATGCCACAGCAAGGGACACACATACATAGGACAGGTGGGGCCTCCATACATAGGGCAGTCATAACATGTGACTGCATTCTGTTTGTGCTGGAGAGGAGGAATGAGGACCGTGCAGCTGTGGGTGCGAGCTGTCCATGCTACACATACACCTGGGCTTAGCTTGCTGCAGACAGACCCCTCAGACACAAGTTACCCCAGGACACTGACATCCACATGAAATACATTAACTCAATTGCAGTAGTGTTTCCCCCAGCACTATCTTCCAGCTTGTAATAATAACCATATGTGTTTTAAATGGGGGAAAGGATTTACACAGTTTCTAATGGTACTTTGCAGAAAAGCGATTAGATGGCAAAATTGTTATGCACTAACTTACTTAAACTTAGATTATGTGAACATGGGTGTGTGCCTGTATTGTTACATTATAGATGTGTCCACCTTTTTGTGTTTTTCTGTCTGTAAAATGTAATACAATGCAACTACATTACAGCACTTGCATAAATTGTAAGATGCAATTAGTAAGATGTGCATGCTTAACAATGTAAATATAGAGTGTGAACTCTAAACAGGTTAAGCATGTTTTCTTACAGTTTTGAAAATAAAAGCTAGCCATACTGAACAAATGTGCCAAATGATAAGTAAATGAGGGAGCACTCTGACTGACATGTGTGGCAGTCAGACCAGGTGGCCAGCAGTCGGCCATAGATCACCATGTAATGAGACAAACTGTATTTTACACACATTTAGACCCAATGAACTGAAAATGTGCTGTTTAAGCAATACTGGGGAAACACAAGAAACAATTGTGCCCCCACACGCTGTGTTGGGTGTGGCAAGGGAACAAAAGCCATGAAAACAAAAGATCAGCAGTAACTTTGAGTGTTCAGTCCTACATTAGAGAATAGCCACAACATCAGCGGTAAACACTGAGTGCTCAGTCCTACATTAGACAATAGACACAAGGTCAGCGGTAAACACTGAGGGCCAGATTTACTAAAGGATTGTGACTGCTTTTCTGGCATAGAAAAGGCTGCTAAACGTGTTGGTATTTACGTGCAAATTACTAACCAGTTGCAATGGGTGAAAATCACTATTAAAAAGGAATTTGCGGTGACTACGTCACTTTGCAACTTTTCACTTGATACATAGTAAAATCTGTTCATGCATATGTACACCTGGCGTGAAGGAGGTCAAACAGGGTGGAGATTTTGCTAATGAGGCCAGTTAAGTATTCTGTCTAATTGACTAAACCTTTCAACAACTACGAGTCCCATCTTTGAGTGGGAATGTTTATGACTTCTGAAACCAGGCGGTAAATTTTGCGCCATCCAAGAGTTACCTTCTTTCAGTTTACCTAACACCAAATACTGATGTGACATTACACAAGTTACACAGTCACAGCATAATCACACTACTGGAGGAACTTGAGAAACGTGCACACAAACATCAAATACTCTGTTAACTGTGGTGATGCTGTCAATGTCCTCGCATCCAGACCTTTTCAGTACAGTAGCATGACTTACATGAGAGTTGTTCCATCATACAACAAACAAGTGTTCATATTGAAAAAACACATATCTCATGAAAGTACAGGTTGTGATACAAAATAAATAATCAGAAATGTTTTAGCAAGGTACAGCGGTTCAAATCACAGAAGCTTTATTTTCAGGAGTAGCTCTATGTACAGAACGTGAAAGGATGGAACAAGCGGAATGTATTAGTTGTGCTGTAATAATCTTATTCCAATTGATGTTAATACCAGTTGTTCAGTCGTTAGACCAGCAGGTGTGTTTTTGCCCTTATTATGTTGTAAGAAACCTTTTTGTATGCCGCCTAACATCATGTCATATTTTCTTTACTTCCTACACTGTTATTTTCATTACTCTACACTTAGTAAATACATTTTGAACATGATGTCATTCTAAAACATACGCCTCTCGGTTGGGGTTTAATTTATATATTGCAATATGGCATTATGAAACTGTGCCTCGCTAGCCGTTATCTTTATTACCTGTTCAGTAAATATAATTTTTATTTTTCTTGTGGTTCCCTCTCAACTTACGCCTGGTTGCTCTGTATCCATCTCAGAGCACCTTGAGGGCGTCTCCTACCGCAAAAATTGTGACATGTGGGCGTTTCATTTTTTGATTGTGTAATTAGAACAGGTCTTGGTGGTGTGGTCATTAATATTTCAATGTTTGCAGCCATGAAAGTGTCACTGTATGGTGAATAATGTTGCACTGCGACTATTCCTTAGTAAATTTGGCCCTGAGTGCTCAGTCCTGCATAAGAGAGGCCAGAGCACAAGATCAGCGGTCAATAGTACACATTTATGCAATTCAAAGCATGGAAAATGTCCTGAATATAAACTCTAATCTGTGATCCCCAGCAACAAAGACTAATACCTTTTCCCATCTGCTCATCATTAAATAAAGACTTGGTTCAAATAAGCAATATTTCCACATACAATACAACTGCAGCAGTAAGGTTTCATCGTGAAATCAGGAATTTATGCACTTAAAACTCAATAACAGCAGTGAGGTTTCACTGTGAAATAGGGAAGCAGGTTGGAGCAGGAAACAGGGTCAGCAGGCTACAGCAGACATTTAGCATAGAAAAAATAAAGGGAGAAACATACATCTCAATGCAGAAACTAAAAGAAATGTAAAAAGGACATTTGCATAAAATACCATGGCAAAGGAATCTAGTAATGTTTGGATGGTACAGCTATGTACTGTATAGTATATAGAGTGGCAATACGCTACCAGTGACCCACTGATTTGAACTCATTGTGGTTTTCTGTAAAAGGCAAAACCTTTCACTTAGCTCTGTTTTGATTTTGATGATGATATTATGAATGACTATAACTTTGAGAATCTTCATGGATTCATTGACTATTGTCATGAAATAAGCTTACAACTTTCTTACGAAAATAAAAGCACATAATCCTTTCATTTTGACATAAATAGATAATTGCATTTTGTTAATCTGTTAAGTATGAAAATCATATAAAAACTATATAAAAGTTCAAAAGACCGTAGCACTGCAGTTATTTTCTGGCTACCAGTGTCAGACAGGGTGAATGAAAAGACATTGACGAAAATGACTTATTTTACCCAAGCTGTTTTCTTATTTGTTTCATTATAAATGTATAAAAAACATCCATCAAAAGTGACTTGAGAATGTGGGGTAAGCAACATTATTTCATATGACATTAAGTTGTTTATGGAGATACCACCTGACCTGTGGTTGTATATTTGAAGGATGATGTCTGTGCTGGAAAGACAGAAGAAGCAAGAGTGCCATCACTGTAGTACAGTAATATAAACTCTAGCTGCTGTGTTTAATTAAATATACTCATTCAGCTATTATGCAACACACGTGTATGGCAACCAAACCTGGCTTCTTGTCTTCAGACCATAGCTTGTGATTTTGGCAGCAGATCACATTCTACACAGATGGAGAAAGGAGCAGAGAAACATTACCCTGGGTTTACCCGGGACACATGTTGCTAGAAAAATTAACAATCATGGCAGCCATTAAATATCAGAAACAAGTAAAATTGCTATATTTATTGAAGGCTCCATTTATTTGGTTGATTATAAATGTCAAGGTGGTCAATACAAATGGCAAGGAAAATGTGGAAAGAAACAATGCACAATCCAGTGCGAATCCAGCCAAAGGTGTCTGTGTGGAATGAGATCAGAGATCAGGCGAGAGGGAGAGGGAGAGAGGAAGCAGAGCACACCAGACACATCCTCCCAACCACACTCCGTTATTTAGAGGCATATCATACGTAGAGCCGATTGAAAACTGCCATCTTGTGGTTTGTGTCGCTGCAAGAAATAGTAAAGGATATAGTAATGGATTTTTGAAAACTCAAAATGTAATTTAATTTGTCATTACATTCTCCGCTATGATTGAGCAGCATTAGGCCATTAATACATGTATCCTGCCGATTCTGTCCGTCACCCAATTTAATTGTAAGGGAAGAAAATACAAATAATTCAATTAATTATTATGGGAAGATGATCCGCCAATTGAATACCGACCCTAATTTAAAGTGTATTCCAGTCTTCAGTTACGAGCCGACTGACGTCAATCTCAAACGTAAATAAGAACTAGGAACTCCTCACCTACAGGCACCACTGGGCAACACTTCACAATACTTGCCTATTGAACTCAGGTGTGGAGATGTCTTATGCGCTATCCTTTCAGCACTTTCTTCTAATGACCCCACTAAATATAAATGTACAACTTGAAACAAAATAACAAAATAAAATGAAATCAGCTGTAATCTCGATCGTAACAGGTAGTCTGTAGTAAAAAAAAAAAAAAAAAAAAAACTACATTTATATGTTTCACTAAGTGGCAGTATTGCGCACAGATTTAATGGAAACTAAATGTTTCTGCCTGTAAACCTTGTTGCGTGTTCCAAAAATTCTGTCATTTTAAGAATAGAAGAATTATCTTCTGATTATTGAAGCGATAGTACTACATTTCAAAAGCGTAACCCTCTACGATGATTTAGCGCAAGGGAGGGGGCAGTAACATATAAAAGTTCTACATCTTGGTTTTTCTTCCTTTACTTTAAGGGAGTGGTACAAATGAAAGTAAACAAAACCAATCTTGACAGAGGCAGCCTTCAGGATGTAGTCTATGTTTCACAGTCCGATTTGAATGGAGTGGACTCAATGCCGCGAATCTCCTGAAGCTGTGTTTCTCCTGCTGCGACAGATAAATGGTGTACTTACCATAATTGCTCGTAACTGTATTTACTGTTTGGATTTCCAGTCATTGTTCAGATATGTAAGCGAAACGATTCAAATCGATTGAAGCATCCTAGATAAACGATCATTTACCTGCATCTGGCAGTGCTCACTACACAACAAGACCTTCCCGTTTAACGAAACAAAAAAGTTCCTGGTAAACACGCTTCTTTCCAAATTAAATGGACTGACGGAAAATAAGAACGAAACCACTCCAAACGGAAAGGGACTGTGATCTGGGAAATAGCTGAAATGTTTTTTGCAGGGAGAGTTCTTAACGCGTTTCTAATTAAAGACATGCCAGGGTAATCCACAGGGGACAGGTCCTTACGTCTACAACAGAGAATAAAAAGTGAGCGAGCCTCTAGCGAAAGACCTGATACTTCATCCGTACACACAGAAGTTGCCTAGTGGACTTTTATTGTTTTCCACCCACTTTCAGGTCGCTATCGTACGGGATGACTTCACTTGCATCCAATATATACATATAAGAACCTGTCTCTCACTATTTCACGGTGCAGTGTGTGATCTTGGATTCTCTAATATGCGGAGCAGGACGGCAAGGAAGGTTGAATTTCTCTAGTTCGAATCGTATTTACAATAAAGTCACGGAACGCTCTGGGAGGTCCGCGAGAGAGGACAGGATATACACCTCCAACAACATACAACAAAGGTAATTTAATCATTTATGCGATGGCACTTTTATGTTCTCTTTTAGTATGCCGTAAGTGAAGGCGCAGCTACTTGCAATCTAGACAAGATGAAAGTTGTTTTCTTCGATACAATGCACTCCAGAAAATTAAGAGGAGCTGGTTATATTACCTTACTTCTGGCAAAACCGTACTTACAACTTTATTCCGGTGAGGATAACGTAGCTAATTTATCGTCGTTTCAACTGATTGTAATTAAGCAAATCGGTATTACCTCCTTCGAATATGACAATTATAAAATGACGTTAATTTCTGAAACCAATAAATTGGGATAATGCGTAAAAGTAGATTTGGCTATAAAATTGAATCTTTATGGGGACGGATCTTACAGATTGCTAGTTAATATGAGGACTTGGTCTTACACCCATTCATTAAACACATTTATTAAACTCTTGTTTCAGGAATATAAGAAACGAACTGTAGGCACAAGGGGCTCGCTCTTCTCAAGATTTCAGTAGCAATGAGTGGACTGCGAAAGCCTGCATTTGTTGGACTCGTATTGTTGATCTGCACTGCTGGATACTGCAAGGAGAACACTGTTCCCACGGACACAAGGGAAGACAAAAGCCTTTTCGAACGGATCATGGACATTGTGAGACATGCAAGAGAACATCAGGGGAGGAGCGCGAACACATTGCAGTACACTTCAAAAACACAAGACTACTCAATCGATCCAAAGGAAGTGCATGATTACAAGTCTTATAACGAGGATCAAATTCTTGGTGAGCTCACACTCTTTTATCAACAGCTGGGCGTAACTATGGGTTCCAAAGGGATGGTTGTATAACTTGTCATAAAGTTATAAAGCAGCTTTAGCTGTAAACTTGCCAGGGAAAGAATTTAAATTGCAATTCGGTCAAAATATACATAAAGGTTATGCATTAATCACAGATGATGTTGAAGTTTTACAAATGAAGACAGCCGTGAGCCACCATTATCTTGTCAATCAATCCAAACTAACGAATCACCACATTTTTACTTTCTTCCAGAGATCTTCCCCAGAGATCTGAGAAAGAAGGAAAAGTTTTTAAAACACTTAACAGGTAAGGCATGAGACAACCACCTGTGTGTGAGTTTGCATGTGTGAGCATATGCGCAAATGTGCAAGAGTGTGTTCATGTATGTTTGTGTGTAGCATGGGGGTTCTGGCAGACAGTCGGGCAGAGGGGGAAACTGCAAAAAAAAAAAAAAAAAAGAGAGAGAGAGAAGAAGAGCAGGAGGAAAAGAAGATGGGGGGAGGGTTAAAGAAAGAGTGTCATCAACAGCCTCCATTCAGACTCCCATTCTCTTCTGCTCACAGGTCCTCTGTACTTCAGTCCAAAGTGCAGGAAGCATGTTTACAGACTATACCACAACACCAGAGACTGCACCATACCAGCCTGTAAGTGGCCACAATTTAAACAACACGGTACACGTACTTTATCATAATTCATCATTATCTCAAGCCTCCATTCTAAAATGAGACAAACATACATGTCTCTCTGCATACACAGTAAAAGTGCTGGTGCGGTTCATTATCTTATCATGTTCCTCCAGCAATATCAGCTTTGTAAATATCAGGAAATGAACTAACCGTAATGCTTGAGTCTGGACAACAAAATGAGATTACTGTTATGTATCTGGCTTATAATTTCTGCTTATTGGGGGAAGATAGGGGGTGTCCCTGTGCAGTAAAGTGAAACTGCTTTTGTCCGTTCTCTTTTAGACTACAAGCGATGTGCCCGACTGCTCACAAGGTTAGCAGGAAGCCCAAGATGCACAGAGGGTTAGCTTCTGTAAGTAAGAATCACATTTTGTTTCCAAAACATGGACATGGCTGTTTTGGATGCTACATTTTAACCGTTTGTACTGCTAAAAATGTTGTTGGGCAAATCAATGGATGTGTGGAGCTGTTCTGCTGTACTGTACCTGTTGAGTAAACTGACACTTTTACTTACTGCCAGAATTTCTCTGGACAAATCTCAACCAATAGCATTATGTATCGTTATTACAATACAGTCCTGAAACTTCCACCTTCAGTTAGCACAAGTTTGTTCCCTTAAATTGGCAGTATAGCAAGGGGGCACAGTTGTTTGTATTTCATTACTAGATCATAATACAGTATATTCATGCATGAAAGTTGTTCAGAACCTTACTTACTTTCAAAGTTTGAATAGCTTGACCATAAAAGTATTGTTTTCACTATGCAGCTGTGTATAGGAACAGAGAAGAATCTTTTGGACTAAACTAAGATTTGTTTGTTTGTGAAGGAGCAACTGGTAGTAAATTTGAATTTTTCAGCCTTTTAGAAGTCAGAATGTTAAGGTAGAGTTAACAGAATGTCTTTATATAATCAATCCCAATCTAAGACAGAGGCATAACTCATGTGCTCAGCACCATGCTTTTTCTGCGACTGCAGTGCCATATCTGTAACAGATTATTCTTATAGCATAATTTTCATTGCAATTTCATAAGGAAAGAATTTCAAACTCAGCCAAGTACAAAGTGCACTTAGTTTTACTTCCTCTATATTTCTGATTTCAGCGAAGCCAGACATATTCAAGAACCAAGAAAGAAGTGCCTTGGAGAACCAGAGGAACCCACCAAACACTGACCCTTCATACCATCCGTCATACGCCACTGTCAGCAAAGATTTGTTTTTTACAAAAGGAAAGAATTACTTCCATAGACTGCTTGGTATGTTGTCACTGTGCGTCTTGACAAAGGATAGCTTGATAATAGTTCAAATGGTTCATATGAAGGTATAGTTAAAAAAAGAGAATGAAAACCACATGAAATATGAATAGTGGGTTCCTGTCCTGCTGCCAAAACAACAAACTAGGTCTTATTTTTTCAGAAAAAAAGGGATTTTCTAAGCAACGTTTATGTTACTGTCTGACATGCCTTTCCGGGTTGTATTTTTGTTAACAATATACATTTGTCTCTTCCCAGCACCGGCTCTGTCGGACCACTGCAGTCACTCATTCCTAATGCTGGGATCACACTGAAACCTTTCATTAAATTATTAACTGCATGACAATTTTATGGCCTTTTGTCTTTGCAAGACATTTCAGCAGAGACAGTACAGTAGATTAAAGTGCTGGTTACAGTTTACTTTCTGTAAAACAAAAAACAGCATTTCTGTGAAACTCAATTGAGTGTGGTATATAGTATATTTATACATTCCAGCAATTGTCATAAAATGTATAAACATTCCAGATACCGTGCAATATGTAAATATTGTGTAAATTAAATATATCAACTATAAATTAAAGTGTTTAGCATACAATATCAATTGGGTGTTGAGATGAAATATTTAAATGAAATATATTTAAATAAATTATATGATTGGTACAAATATTAGAAGGATTTTTTTATTGACTGAATTTGCAAGGTTTTGGATTCATCTCTTAATTGAGGTAAAAAAGGGAAAGGGGTCACATTTAGCCTCATTACTATGACATCATAACTATGAGCCAGACAAGGCTGCCACTGTAGTGTTATAGGTCAGCTGCTACTTCTACAAAAACCTACAAAAAAGTGAGACAAGGGTTCCAGAGAACAGGAAGTGTGAAATGATAAGGTTGCCAGAGAACAGGAAGTGTGAAATGATAAGGGTGCCAGAGAACAGGAAGTGTGAAATGATAAGGGTGCCAGAGAACAGGAAGTGTGTAATGATAAGAGTGCCTTCTGCTCTCACTAGTGTAATGAGCATGATCATTCACATGATCTGACAGCACAGCTAATCTAATTGAAATAAAAAAAAAAAAACTGTTTGCCAAACAAGATTTTACAGCTATATATATATAGATTGTATGGGTACAAAATAATGGTTGACATGATCATCTACATTATTTTTTTAGCGGACATTGTGACAACCATATATATATAGATATATATGAGCAAGACCCATAACCCCACATTGCTCCCAGGAGGGATCGGCCTGAGTTGATTGGTTAGCCTAATCAACTGTAAGATGCTTTATAAAAAAAAAAAAGTGTGAGCTAAATGACTGTAATGTAATGAATTTTTAATATAATAGTCTATATGGCAGTCAGTTCGCAAGTAGGAGTTGTCTTTAAGTCGGATGTTCGTAACCTGGAGAGTGTCTGTACCTGTAAATCCATATAGGATAAATTATAAATTAAACATTACTAAAATATTACATATTACACGACTAAAAAAGGACAAATCATAAATAATGGCCTATCTCTAATAATAGCCTGTATCAAAAAAAGTCTTTTCTTCAGTGGAGGTAGATAAAGGCCCCAGCCACTATTTGAGAATTTATGGTATGTAAGTAAATTGTAAAAACTCCCATTCAATAAAAGTGCAACTGATTTGCGATACACAAAGGACACCAACAAATGTGGTTGCCTGACGGCCAGAGTCATATTCATATTACTGAACAGTATTTTATAATCAAAGCATGCCGTTCACCACGGGAGCTCAGTGGTGGCACCCCCATACTGCCGCCTGTTGCTCCTACACTTGCAATTGGACAAGTATACACCTGTTTGCCTTAACCTTGATGCCGCATCATTTTTTCTTGATTTCAATATTCGTGTGTGGCTGTATATACCTGAGAAATTGACAGCCACGTTAACCTCCTGCCATGCCAGGTTTTTTTGTATGTTGCCCCGGTGCCATGGCTGCCTGAAATTATATTTTTTCTTCTCTATTTAGGTGACTAAAGCTTTGATTTCGCATTCCGTCAAGCTTCTTTTTTCCCCTAAGCTTTTTGTCATTGCTTACCAGTTTTTTTATATTTATAATACAGTATGTTTCTGTTTTGTTCTGTTTACAGTTTGTTTTTTAATAACGTAAGTTATTTGAATAAGTGCTCTGAGGAAATGAATCTTTATTTCTCATCACTGTGGTCACAAAGAGCTGCCATTATTGCATTTAAAATGTATTGCTCTGCCCTGCACATTATTTAAAGTATGAAAAGTTGTATAAATGAGGCCCCAGGTTCTTAGAACTGAGATGGGGTTAGTGCCTTTGGTGCCTTCAGAACAGTGGTCCTCATATTACATTGCTTTCCCCTGTTCTCCAGTAATATTGCCAGCACAGCTTTCAGCTCAGCTGGGCCAAGGCAGTTCATTTCTGCATACGACTTCCCAAGGATGACCTATTTTGATGTTGATTTATTCATACTGTATACCAGTGAACACAACGGTCAGTCAGATGGGTCCTGGCAGAAGCCTCAACTAGGAGTACTACAGCCTTAGAGCAGTGCACAGTCACATCAAATTGCAGATTTGATGTCTGTAGTTTCAGTTATAAGTATCCAACCATGCAGGGCAAACAACTGACATGTTGAAATGTCTATTAGTTTACCACTTTACCAGGTGCATTCACCTCTTCTGTCTTTCACTTGCACAAAACAGAGAGGAAATCACTGACTACAATGTTCCTACAAGGGGTACCTGTAAACAGTAATTCTCAGATATCCATATCAGATTATATCTGTTTTTATTCAACATAGGAGAGCAAGCACAAAAACTAGTCTAGAAATGTTTTATAATTGTGTTCAATGCACATTAAACAATGCTCAAATGATTTCTTAAGACATTATACAGAGCTCCATGTAATTTACTGTCACCTGTAGCCTGTTTCGTTAAATTTATTATCATTAAGAAGTGACATGCTTTCAGTCTTTGAGGCAGGTGAAGCATCAGGAGTGGCTCTCCAGAAACACTTTGCAGCATCTAAGACATTGTTCATACACCATCTCAAAATCTTCTTCACTCCCCTAAAACAAACAAAAAAGAGATAAGATCAAACATTGAATATAAAAACATAACTTTTTACATACAAAACTACTTCTGTGGTGGCAGTACCTCAGAAAGATTTACAATATAATACAACTATGCAGAAAGCACAAACAGAATATGTTTGTAATACAATTGAAAACAACTCCCCAGTTTAGATCTCACTGGTGAAAAAGCAAGTAGGAAAACATTTTCTCACTATTAACACATTGCCCATAAGCAACGGAATACAAAGATATTAATTTTCAGAATCTAAATTCTTTTTCTTGATTATCATTTGCTTTAAAAAACAGACCTTATGCATTATAAACCTTATAACATTATGCAGTCTTTTTTCTCTTCCTGAATGTAGTAATTGAAAGTAAACATATCACATTCAGTATACCCTTGACATGGCAGGGGTCTGCCGGCTTCTTTTGGAAATGATTCTCTATGAACAGCTGATTCCCAACAACTCTCTGCCAGTGATCACAAGTACTGGCTGTTACCAACAATTTGATACATGACAGCTGATGTACTGCAAGTACATGTTTATTGTAGTTTGACCTGCTTTGTGTTTTAATGCAGAATGCACATCCATTGAAATTAAGGCCATTTTTACAACACAATATGTTACTGTGGCAGCTAATTGGTAGCATTTATGTGGTCTACCTTTTTTAGCCTTTACTGGAAAATTTGACTTTTGTTCAATTATTTTTCAGCTATATTAGCATTTCTTGCCAAGGTTAGCATACAAATAGAAGTTAAAATACACAAAAAAAGCTTAAAAAAAACCTACTGCAGTCAAAACTAAAACTAGAGCTGAAACTAAAAATTAAACCAAAACTGGGCATTTTCAAAAACTAAACTAGTATTAGAAAACGGACTCTTAAAACTGAAACTAGACTAAACTGAAAATGAAATCTAAATGGAAAATTAAAAAAAGAAAATAAAATTTAAAAAAATGAAAAAAAAATCTAAACTAGAATAATTCTGCTGCATATTGTTCCTTTATCCCCATAATTCATAAATCTGCCAGAACTGTGCTACAGAATATAATTATGCTCATGGGTCATTCCATTTCAAACCAAATGAAGAGAGAGAGATTTGTTACACTTTGATTAAAAATTACCCAGAGTTGATCCACATTTGGATCAGGAGAGGCCAAAACAAGAACCAATGACTTTTCATCAAACCTCTAATACCCAAAATGTTAAGTTTCATTGAAAAAATTTCATTATTTTCTATTACTGTTGTAATAGACACTTGTCTATAAATTTTTTACAAGCTCATCTTCTCCAGTTGATTTCTCAGACCATTGGTGATCTCTATGGAAAAAAATAGAGTACATATTTTTCCCAATGTAATGAAATGAATGCTTCAAATAGAAAATGACTTAATATTAAAATACCCAGTTTGTCCACTAGATGGTGGCAGACTAATCAACAGGGTAACAGCTATGCAAATACAATCAAATGTTTTTTTTTTTTTTCTTCATGAGAAACAGTAAAGATGGCCATAAGGATGGTAGGCTGGCAGGGTGAGCAGGTCTGTTGTTGGTCTTTTTTTGGCTAAGATCCATACATTTACAAATTAGGGACTGCAGTTTTAGTTTATATTTTATTAAACTCATTTTTGAATATGAATATTTTCAAATTGAAAAAAAATACCTACTCAATTTTTCTCCAAAGTGATCATCAATGGTTTGAGAACTTAACTGGAGAGGATGAGTCTGTTAAAACATTTCAGTAACAGATAATCAATACAACGTGGTGTTTTTCATAATGTTTCAAGTTTGGGTATCAGAGGCTGTATCGGATATTGTAGGATGAGATGTAACCAGATATGAGGTGTACAAAGTAGCACCAGGCGATGGAGCTGACATGGGCCTGAACTACCGACACCTTGGCTTGAACCCCTATACCATACCACTGACATGTCGTCCACATAGGGGACTTGCTCCTCACTAGCTAGGTGCATGTACATTAACAAGTGATTTATTTATACCAAGTAACATTTGATTCATTTCATGAATGTTCGTGAAAGGCTCTTTCCATTTTAAAACATTTTGGGATGGCTCAACACACAAAAACAAGTGATTTGTCATCTCAGAGAAACTGAATATCGATATCACAGAAGTATCAGGTTTTAGCTATCACCTAAAACCATGTTTTATGCGCTAGTCAACAAGGTTTACAGCCTCAGACCAACAAAAACACAAATTACACCATATCTGTGTTCGACAAGTCAAACAGGTTAACCTATTGGTCTGGGCGACTGGCTCAGTGAGAGGAAATAGGTGACCTGCACCTGCTTTGGTTCCTATAATACAACATATGTACTTACTTATTTTTACTTGTTGTGCTGGACTGCAGGAATTGTTCTGAAAAGATTTAGGACTTCCTTGTGATTATTTTACTTTACTAGAATTACATTAATTATATATTCTTAAGTTTTTTTAATGTGATAGTTTGCAGGTTTTTATTAGTGTATTTCTTGAAAGTTTCTTGAAAGCGACGGGACTATTTTGTAATCTGTATTTTTCCTGTGTGACAGCTCTACCTTGGCCATAGCCAGTTCCCACAAACAACCAAACATTTGCATTGCTGTGGTGTCTGTAGTCTCTATAGCATATTCCTGCTAACGGCCCATTCGGGGTTCCCACAGAGGGCTGGGACCAGCTGTATCCAGCCACCAACTTGTGTCAACTCTTTGATATGTATGACCACATCCTGTATTTCAACACGACACAAGCTCCAGTCTTCAAAGATTTTTGGCACAGGCGGCCAAAATGTCCGAAGTTCGTCTCTCATTTGTGCATTGAAATAAAACCACCATTCTCTTAAGAGAAGTCATCAGTGTGTTCTGCATCATCTTGCATTTTATTCCATAAGAAAGGGCAAAATAATTTTAACATGATTATGTGATTAGGGGACATCAATAATACATATTGTCTTGAAACTGTCTGTAAAAATCAAAATAATGTTTCTTGAAAGTGTTTGAATTCTGCACATAAAAAACTGTACAAATCCTGCCTCTAAATGGTGAAGAATTCTTTTGAACAAAATCAGACCAGAGTACTTTTAAGAGTGGAGGCCGGAATGTTATTCATTTCACCCCACATGACACATTCTAGCTGGGATGTGCAGAGTCTCCTGTCCAATACTGAACCTCAGAAACTCCAAAACTGCTCAAAGGTCTGAGCTCTGGTCTTTTCATCATGACACATTTCCTTCATAGTTATGCCTTAAAAGATGGCGACTACTGAGGACAGCTTGAATTTCAGAGGTACTCTGACACTTTAATAAATGGGTATCAATGATGTATGTACACTCCAGTGTTTATTTTGCTCAATCCTCCATGAGCACAGTTTATTTCTGAGGACATCTGAGGTCTTGGAACTGCATTTCACAACTACAATGTTCTTATTTAGACCACTGTCCCAGTTGAAGAATATTTTTCAAAAGTTGCCAAAATAAATCAAATGACTAAAGGAAAGGCCCAACTGCCAAGACATCTGAAGAAATTTGAATTGCACAACACCCGTCTGTGACCCAGCTAATCTCATCGCTACTTTCTCTCAAAGACATGGTTCAATTGAAAAATAATCCCTGGATTTATCAGGGCAATAAGGTCTGACACACTCAAATTATACAGCACCGTGATAATGTGGGGACCTTTGTTCTCTGGAAAATGTGGAAAATCCAGGACATCCAAACTGGCTTAATTAGGCTAACCTAAAAGTGTGTTCATAACCCTGCAAACTTCTATGGCTTAAATGTCTTTCTTCAGCCTGCATAATTTGTGAGGTTTACATAAAGAAATACTGTCCTTTGCAGCAAACAATCAACGGAAGAAACTCAGCCTTTCAATCCAGTATGTTCATCTCTACAGAACTCTCATATCTGTGTGTGTTTGTGATGTTGTGCTTCCCCCATGAAAACTTTTTTTTTTTTTTTTTTTTTTTTTTTAACAACAGAAGAAAACTGATAAGATTTACGCCTGGCTGGATTTTATAAAAGCATGAAGCAAACAAGCAAGTTTGCCTGAGCCATGAAATTCCTCTGAGTCCATCGAGATGACTATAGTTCAATCTCTTCTCAGCCTCCTGAGAAAACTCCCATTACACTGCAGAGGCCGCTGCTCCTTTCCAAGACATTAAGCAAGGCCTGCCAATAAAATTCTGATGCACTTCTGAGCCTGAAAATGTTCAGACATCAACCAACTATGCTATGCTAAGGAATCACATAGCAGTTTAAAACATTACTTACATAATAAGGATCTTTGATGATCAGCTGCTTTTGAGGGTCATAGCTTCCAAGGAGCTCTACTTTGGCCTTAGAGCTTTTTACTGCATTTGCTTTCTTGTTGAGATCCCTGCAAGGTGTTGAAACAACAAAAGACATTAATGAGGCTAAACACCGTAACCTCTTTCAAGGTCACTAAGAATTAGCGTTCTCAAGTTCTACACATAAAATATTTGGAGAGCATTATTTTAATTGGAATTTGAAACTGGTGTTATATTTTGGAAAAAGTAAAATAAAATCTTTGACATTGATTGTTAACTGGACCTACCAGGCAAACACAATTTCTGGGTCTTACAGTTACTGTGGAAACACAGAGTATGGCCGTAGTGACACAATGACACAATTCAACAGCAAATGGGAACATTCATCAGAACCACCAGCAGCCTCTGTGACCTCAAACATCTCATCATCAACTATGTGACCCAAAAATATTTATGATTAGGTATGAAATCTGCATAACTGGAAACCTGAGATTACTGTCACACAACGAGAGTAAGTAGAGCCACAAGCCATTTATTGTGTAATTAATACTTACACATTAGTTTAATTATTATATATCATTACAAAAAATTTTTCCTTCAGCTTTATGAATTATAAATCTGAAGTCACTGTATGTGGGCTGAGCAGAGCCTAACGCTGAGGCCCACAGCAGGGCACTGGCAGCAGCACTCACTGCCAAACCTGTGGTGGAGCTCACGCAGTTTCTGCTTTGGGCACAGGCCAAATTACAGCAACACACTGCAACACACAGCTAGCTGCTTGGCCCTCAGCAGCTGTCAGAGATTCATTACAAAATGAAGGATCATACAACTAGACTTTAAAAAAATGATCCTTACGCAGTTGCACTTCATTATTGACCCATGAGTGTGCTAGGTCTTGAATATTCACGATAGATCAGTTTGGATCAGTTTGGCTGAATACTCAAACACGCTCGAACACCTTTATCCATATGCCTCACCAATGTAAAAAGTGCAAAGCAAAACAGATTTTCATGGTGTGCTGCAGGCCTTCATATCTTATTTGATGGTCAAACATATGTGTTCTGTCTTCTTAAATGAGAACCTTAACGTGTAAGCCACCCTAAAAGCCCTGCTGGGGATATCTGACATAATGACCCAGAATGGGTTGACCATGAATGCTGTTCTTTAACATAGCATAGACTGAGCAGGGATCACTAATGCACCAGCTTTCACCAAAACAGCTCATCACACATCAATAACATACACATTTTGGAAGATTTCTTAGACCCAACTAATTCTCAGATAAGTAGAAATGTAAATATTCAAGTAAAACTCATTTGATGTTCAAATTAAGCTTCTGCTAACAGACAAACAACGGCCTATGCACAAATGCGTAACAGTCAAAAGCAAATCAGTCTCTGACTTGGGGTTAGCACAACACTGGAAAATTCATTCTTCCCAAAGTAACAAGAAGCATTCAAGGAACTCAGTAAGCTCCTTACAGACTGGAACCAAAGGAGCACATGATCCTCAAACGTTCAAAGCAGCAAAATATTTTACATTCTGCCTCAGAACAGCTTATGGCTACTCCTGCAAGCATTCACACTTTAACCTCAGTCTATAAAGAGCAAGAGCTGCCGTAACGTTTCAGTTTTCCCTTCAAATTTTTTTTGCATTGGTGGCTAAAGTGGAAGTCAGAAACCTGATGTGAAGCTCCTTACTGCACCTTCTGAGCCTTTCCACTCAGTTTATCACAGCTCAGTAATCACACTGAAAATTTCCTGACTGATGCAAAGATGCTACAACTCCCCCACTGTTCCTTCAAACACTGCATAACTGCAGCTCTCCCACTGTTTCCTCAAACACTGCATAACTATAGCTTTCCCACTGTTCATCCAAACACTGCATAACTACAGCTCTCCCACTGTTCCCCCAAACACTGCGTAACTGTAGCTTTCCCACTGTTCATCCAAACACTGCATAACTACAGCTCTATCACTGTTCATCCAAACACTGCATAACTACAGCTCTCTCACTATTCATCCAAACACTGCATAACTACAGCTCTCCCACTGTTCCCCCAAACACTGCGTAACTGTAGCTTTCCCACTGTTCATCCAAACACTGCATAACTACAGCTCTCTCACTGTTCATCCAAACACTGCATAACTACAGCTCTCCCACTGTTCATCCAAACACTGCATAACTACAGCTCTCCCACTGTTCCCCCAAACACTGCGTAACTGTAGCTTTCCCACTGTTCATCCAAACACTGCATAACTACAGCTCTCTCACTGTTCATCCAAACACTGTGTAACTACAGCTCTCCCACTGTTCATCCAAACACTGTGTAACTACAGCTCTCCCACTGTTCACCCAAACACTGCATAACTACAGCTCTCCCACTGTTCCCCCAATCACTGTGTAACTACAGCTCTCCCACTGTTCCCCCAATCACTGTGTAACTACAGCTCTCCCACTGTTCCCCAATCACTGTGTAACTACAGCTCTCCCACTGTTCCCCCAATCACTGTGTAACTACAGCTCTCCCACTGTTCCCCAAAATACTTTGTAACTACAGCTCTGCCACTGTTTCCCCAAACACTGTGTAACTACAGCTCTCCCACTGTTCCCCCAAACACTGCGTAACTACAGCTCTCCCACTGTAACTACAGCTCTCCCACTGTTCCCCCAAACACTTTGTAACTACAGCTCTCCCACTGTTCACCCAAATTCTGCGTAACTGTAGATTTCGCCCTGTTCCCCCAAACACCGTGTAACTACAGCTCTCCCACTGTTCCCCCAAACACCGTGTAACTACAGCTCTCCCACTGTTCCCCAACACAATGTGAAACTGTTCCCCAAAAAACAGCATGACTACAGCTCTCCCACTGTACCCTATAAATAGAAAATATAATTAGAAAAAATCCCATGGAAGAATACCTACAAATACTCTTTCATCTAAAAGAGTATGCTTTAATGAGTTAATTAAATGCCTGCATAGTATGGCTTTTACAGGTACATTAAAAACATACTAATAATGATGGTGAGACAGTGGGTAAGGGCGAGATACTGAGATCCCCAAAGCAGGAGCCAAACTGCACAATAATACAATCAACTCCACAAATATTGGCACCCTCAAGAAGCGAGGCAAAAACACTCATATAAAACAAACATTTCATAAAATTATTCAAATGTTCCTCAACAATGTTGGGAGAAATTGCTTACCATTTATCAAACAAAAATCATTCCTGCATGACAATTGTTTAATTTTAAGAATAGTGTTCTTTCAAAAAATATTTGGCACCCCTAAAGAGGTACTTCAGTAAATAATACTGAAGAAATTTGGATCTGTGAGGAAATAATTGCTCCTCGTCTCCAGAAACTCCATTGCTGTCTAAGACCATCTCCTGTTTCCCTGGGGTATAAATATGAGGTTACACACAATCCTAATGTCATCCATCCACATGGGCAAAACCAAAGATCTCTCAACTCAAATGAGACAGAAGGTTGTTTACCATCACAGATTAGGAAATGGTTATAAAAAAAAATTACGGTCAGTTGAAATTACCATTAAGTACAATGAGAAAACCATGAAACAGTTCGAAATTTTTGCCTGGAACAGGACACATGAGTATATTGCACAAATGCACAGTGAGAAGGATGATAAAAGTAGGTACACAGGAACCAGATGATTATAGTTCTAACTGCCACTTCCATTACCAGAAGCTTTTTGGAAGTGTTTTACAAAAAGAAGTCCTTCCTAAGAGCAACCCACAAAATCCAGCACCAAGCATCAAATACAACTACAAATGGAATCATGTGTTGAGGCCAGGTAAGACAAAAATCTTTGGTCAGGTACTTTTTGGTCAGGTACACCATCATCACATTTGGGGAAAACAAGGGACTGCATACAAAGAAAAGCACCTGGTACCTGCTGTGAAATATCGAGGTGAATCATTGATGCTTTGGGGCTGTTTAGCTGGTAGTGGTCCAGCGGCTCTTGTGAAGATCAATGGTATGACAAATTCCACTAAATACATGGATATAGCCCAAAATCTGGCTGCCTCTGGCAGAATACTGAAACTTGGCCATGTGTAGACCTTTCAACAAGATAATGACCCCAAACACTCATCAAAATGGAACACAGAAATGGTTGTAGGAACACAAAATCAACGTTTTGTTATGGCCTACTCAGTGTCCAGATTTGAACCCAACTAAAAATCTGTGGTGTGAGCTGAAGAGAAATGTTTTGCATGGAGGAGTGGTCCAAGATCCCTCTACACTCTGAAGTGTATTCCTCAACCTTATTCAGACATTTACAGTTACATTACAGACATTTACATTACAGATATTTGCTCAGTGGTAGTATTCTTGCTATGCTTTCAAGACAAAATTGAGTTCCTAAAAAGAACTTTATTTTGTTCCAGAAACAGTGTACAAATAGAAATATGTGGTTTACCCATTTATCTAAGCCAAATATAACTCATTGAATGTGTGGTTTATTTTATATATTATTTTTTTTCATGATGGATGCCAACAATTCAGGAGTTGACCATATGTGGTGATGATTACTGAACCTCCTTTTCCACTGCTACTCTGTTACATTTCAATGTTGGACAAACATTCACAAGTTTACAAAATGAAAAGTGTAACATTTCTAAGAATTTCTTGATGTGGATTAATTACATACAACAAATAAGCATGTACGTACCTCAGATTGCTTTCATCCATGCAAAGCATGTAATCAAATGACATAAAGTCTTCCTTTGTTACCTAAAAAGACACAAAAAATGAATGGAGAAGGGGAATTACCATTAAGCATTTTAAAGTACAAACAGGGAAGAACAGAAGAATCTAAAAATTGCACATTCTGAGTAACATGTTAGACATGCAGCTGTTTTCAGGACAGGAATTAATTGTGAAATCTGAGAAATCTATGATCAAGGCAAACTTTTCACATAATGAAAGTCGACATGAAAACATACCTACGATTTGTATGGAAAGCACATTTAGAATAAAACTTCAAAACCTTATAAGCCTCTTATTTAAAAAAAAAAGTGCTAGAATCATTTAAGAGTGATGGCTTTGCTTCATGATTATGCATGTGTTAATCGCTTGCAATAAGTGACAGTGGAAATTCTGACTTTGTTTAAGCTTACAAAGTCAGAATTGATTTTGCTGGTAGACTCAAATCTTTCAACTTTGTATTGGATACTCAATCCACTTAGGACTTTCCCAAATAATGAAATACTTCAAAGAGCACTAAGAAAAAAAATCTTCAAATCTATACTCCTCATTTGAAAAAGGAAACAAAAGGGATTAAATCAAGTCAAATAAATGTCACTAAGCATTCACCTTATGGCCAGAGAGAATAAACTACATCTACCACATACTAATTTCACTATTCTAAAAAAATAGTCTGTCACTCCATTTGTATATTATTCTCTATCATATCCACCCATGAAAAATGAATTTCAGCCCAACTAGATTCATAATTTATCTGCAGTGTAGATTCTGTCAAACTCATTGTCCTGGAGGGCCACAGTGTCTGCAGGTTTGTGGTGTGTTTCAGCACTTAATTGAATAATTTAAATCACTGGCTGGCTATAAAGTCCACACACCTGTTTTCCAAGACCTAAAATGGCTGCCTCTCACCCTGCACTGCTCCTCAATGCTACCCCCTCACCTTGAGACTGATTTACCCAACAATGACAAACATATTTGATTTGTATATATCATCATTTCATGTGCATGTAGCAGGGTGATTTTCAGTGGCAAGAACTTGCCCTTCACAAACTTTGCAGAAACCAGTACAAACATACCATGTACCAGTTTTCATTTTTTTTTATTTTTTTTTTTTACATAGGAACTTTCCCTTCACAAACTTGTTATGGACCAGAATGTACGTGCTGGCCACCAAGGTTAGTGTCAGTCTGACTTACAGTTCATGAGAAGATTATTTTTTTGTGTTTTTCCTAAAATTCAAAATGGAAGGAAATATAATATGCCACATATTTTAAGTTTTTTGTTTGTCATTAAGAGTTGGATACGGCAGGGTTGGTTTCATATCACTAAGTCAAAGGGTTCAAAAGTTGGAAATTTGGTTGTTATAGCGCCTCCTTCAGGCATGTTTGCATCAAAATTGCTGTGAGGGTGTAGCTTTGGGTCCTTTATCTTCTTTCCAACTATCATTATGAACAAGAAAACTCTGAAAGACTTCTGGCCATTTTTCATTAAAATAACAAAAGGCTGCCTACATTTCTACATTGATTTGCATGTAGCAGGGTAGTTTTTTGATGTAGGAATCTTCGAAAACTTTGTGGGAACTGGTTCAAGCATACTATGTCCCTAAATTCATATCAATCGGACTCCAGTACCCGAGAAATTTTTTAAGGATTATTATTTTTTTATTATTATTTAAAAATGACTGAAAATGCAGAATATGGAATCACTTGGCAGCCATTTCATTTATCCAATCATGTTTGAATTTTGTACACGTCCTTATCATAGCATTGTCTTGAGACAGGTGGGAGCCAAGTTTCACATTGATTTGCATAAAAATGGCAGACATAGCCTCATTTGCATGTTTCATTGTTTATGGTGCTCATTAATTAGCATGTAGTGTGGCAGTCTTTTAATATAGGAATTTTTCCTTCATAAATTTGTTAGGGACTGGTATGCACTTGCTACTTGCCAAGTTTCATACAGTGCTTACAGTATATTTTAAGAATGTTTTTTTCCCCCAAAATTCAAAATGGTGGAAAATCTAATATGTGTGTTTTCGGTCCAATATTTTTTTTTGTGAGAGTTGTTATGAAAGTTTTTATAAGTTTTTATAGGTTTTTCAGCACCAGAAGACTGAATAATGATTACAATAATAACAGAAAAGGCAGAAACAATAAGGGTTTAGCGCACTTTGTGGACTTGCACCCTAGTACAGCTTGATCTGAGGCTCTTCTACAGGCCATTGCCTGCAGTCAGTGGCCATGGACCCATCTGACTGACACCTCTCTTAAACCCTTACATGAGTCTTAACCTGCCTACTTCCAACACATAAAAAGATGGACCCAGACACGCAGGGTGGAGCCTGATATGTTTGTGTCCAATCAAAAAAATGAAACATCAAGCGGACCCTCAAGAAATTTGCAAGAGTGCAGGAGCTTACAAAATCACTAAAACTGCACATAGTTATGCAAGCACAAACTAATTTACATGTGAGTTTAAATCTAAAATATGTTTTGAATCTAAATCATGGACATTCCACCAGGGCTAATTTCTAAAGGGTCTAATAAAAGAAGGCCGCAAAATACATGTATTCATAAATCTTGAAACTGGAAACTGGAAATTAAGAATGGCACAAGCAGGGAGGGTGAGAGGGGTCTGTCTGTAGACTGCAAGACAGGGGTGGAACATGAAGGGGCTGTAACTTCTAGCACAGTGGTCCCCAACCTTTTTCTTTCCAAGATATAAATTTGAAATCTACATCCATGTAAGATCTACTATCCTCAACACATGCATATATAAACACATGCACACACATACATACCTACCTATTCTTAGTGAGATACTTGTGCTTGTACAGAGTCTGTGAGTGCAGTGAAGTCTGGGTCATAATTTTACATTGCCAGTCTTAGCAGGTCTGTCAGATGGGCATCTGTGAGCCATGCGCAACACTTATTGATTATTTTCATTGGGGAAAAAGCCATCTCACACAGGTGTGTAGAACTGAAGTAGGCTTTTACTTTCAGTGCACGTCGTCAGCAGAGGGTACTTCTCTCTGTTTACAATCCCCCTAAAGTCTTTGTCTTTTGTCCGAACTTTCAATTCAATATCACTGCATGGTGATGATTTCCATGTCAAGTTCAAGGTTTGAACACCAAATGTTGCCTTCAATTCTCCAATGCCTATTTTAAGAAAAGGATTTGACGTAAACATGACTATATCTTGAATCTTGTCCAACTTATGAAAATGTTGATTAAATTCATACTCCGATTTATTTAGGTGCTCACAGAATTGTTTGGGACGGATTCCTTTCTGTCTGACCTGTTGCTGAACTTTCTCCAGATTTTGAAAGTGAACAATGTTGTCGTTTTTCAGCTGGGATGACCACAGGGCCAGTTTAGACTTAAATGCATTGATTGCACTGATCATATGAGACAAGTCTCTGTCCCTCCGCTGCAGTTCAACATTCAACTTGTTCATTTGGACATTATGTCTGTAAGAAAGGCAAGGTCTACCAACAAATTATCATTTGGCAGATCGCTATACACCTCCATTTCTTGACTTTAGGAAAGTGTCTATATCAGGGAGGAGGTTTACCCCTACTCAACCACCTTACATCTGAATGAAGAATGAGGTCACCGTATGCAGTGTAAAGCTCATCGAGCAATGCTTTGAACAGCCGATGGTGCAGCACTTAGGCACGGACAGAGTTAACGAGTCTGGATAACGTAATGGTAGGTTACAAAAGGAGGGAATTCTGAGTGATCTCTACACAGTGCAATAAAGCCGGAATGGACACCTCGCATAGCGGATGCACCACCAGTAGCGATTGAAACAAGTTTTTTGATTGGAATTTTTTTCTCTTTTGACTTCGGTGTAGATATTGTGGCCAGTTGTCCTGGAAGTGAGTGGCAGCAGGGTTAGAAAGTTTTCCTTCGTTGTTGAATCCATGTGAACGAAAGCAATTAATTGCGCAGTATCAGTTATGTCCAATGATTCGTCAAACTTGAAGGAGAAACATTCACACTCCGCAAGAGCTTGGTGAATTTGCTGAACCACGTTTTCAGAAAGGAATTCCACCCTTCTTGCCACCATAGTATCGCCAAGCAGCATGTTCTAGATGGCTGTTGCGATTTCTTCTCTGTTTTTAAAGTCTCTGAGTAAAGTAACTGCAGCTACCGCCATCGCTTTCTTGAGAAATTCACAATCCGTGAAAGGCTTCTTAAGTTTTGCCAGTAGATAGCTAATCCAAAATGAGGTCTCTGTGCTTTCCCATTTGCTACGGGTTTAGAAAAAAGTGACTGCTGGGCTCTCAAAACTGCCTCCACTTTCTTTGTGAGAATTGCGCTATTTAATGAGAAACCATGTTAAATTTTGCCATGCATTGTCATATGATGGCGTTCCAAATTCCCCCGTTAACTCAAAGCTATGCTTTGATGGCATCATGCTCTTGTCTTTGAAATTCGTAAAAAGAATTTTTTTTCCCTTTTCCTGATTAAAATTGTAGATTTTAGCTCTCTTTTTCAACGATCCTTCTCCACTTGTCATTTTTTCATCAACTTCTTTATCAAGGTGAACTGAATGAAAATGAAATCCAGGTAGGAGAGCACTCTTGTTGCAATTGTTGCATTTTGCAGAGAAACTTACACAGCTGACATTAGTGCAATCCATCACTTTAAATAACTGGACATTTTCAGGTTAGGTTCCTTGCATAAGGATACGATACAACGTTTGAGGTGCAAGCCCAAATCTCTAACAATTGATATACAGCTTTTTCGAAAATCTTTCCGTTTGAAAATACAGCTGTGATGTGATTTCTGAGACCTCTACTGAGAGCCCAGTCATCACAGAAACTCACAGCAAACTTAACAACTAAGCTGCACCATTGTTTTGTGCTTAAATATTTTCTTTTCCTTTTAGGAATTACTTTCTTCTAGAAGGAAAATCTGGTAATATTTTACATCCAAGCTCCAAAAAACAGGAATTGGCAGACATAAGAGCAGAATCTAGTTCAGATGGGCAACATTTCCAAAGCCTGATTTTTACATTCATTTAGAGTCTGGGTAATTTCAGGCCCCTTAAATCAATGGAAATGTACACAAGACCCATTCCCTCAGACTGGAGTTGATCTCAGAAGAAGAACAAAAATATTTTAGGTCAGATATTTGGGTAGGTTTTCAAAAAAGACTAATGTTTACCATGACACAAGCTTCAGGGAGACCAAAAGCTTGTCGCAATTAATTTGCGGGATGTGGTGGGTCTGGCATGGGAAGGCCAGGCGCTTCGTTTGAGCCTCCATCCCTGCCTCTGTGAGTTTCTGTATAGACTGGTCAGTTATTAAATCAAAATGAAACATGACTGAAGCTCCCTTCCTTACAGGCAAAGGATCCTTAGAATTGGCAGGAAACAATGTGGGTGCTGGAAATAATTTGTTAAAAAATGAGCAACATATGAGCTCCAGTGACACAGTTGGCTTCCCATGCACATGTAACAAAGCTGGCTGTCGCTTTCACTCAACAGGAGCATGTCACTTTTGCCAAGAGGAGCATAATGCATCTCACCTTCCTGGAGAGGTAAAATGAAGATGATGAAAGAAAGAAAGAAAGAAAGACAGAAAGAAAGAAAGAAAAACATTACATTGTCTCCATGACTGCACTAAATGTAATGATCACTTGTACAAACTTGTAATGAAGATGAAAATCTATGTATGAATCAAAAAATCAGTTTAGCTTCTTGGAGAAAACATATCTGCTAGAAAGAACAAAAGCAATGACCACTTGTCTAAATGGATATTTTATAATCATAATGTCAACGCAGACTGCATGATGACATGAGGGGAATGATTATTCCCAAACACCAGTCCCTGATTGGGTCTGATTCTCAAATGCCAGTCCCTGATTGGGTCTGATTCCCAAACACCAGTCTCTGATTGGGTCTGATTCCCAAACACCAGTTCTCTCAGGGGTAGATCCTGGTGTGGGCAAAGTGGGTAGTCGGCAGGAGCACATGCACTAAAATGTTGGACTTTTTAACTTAATGCGGTATTGAATTTATGTCACAAAGGCCTGTAGAAATATGAAGAATGCTGACACAAACACAAGAACTGACAATGGAGAAAGGTGGGGTGGGTTGACCAAAGGCCACCATCTCACCCTACTGTAGGTCCATAAAAGCGGGGGCTGTTTATCTATTGCCGAATCTCTAACTTAGACCTGTGCTCAGAATGATGCACCATGCAGATTCTGACACAGGCCTACTGTTACCACTTCCTGTGCTCATGATAAAATTTTAAAAGATTTTAGATCACAGCGACTGCACACCACCAAGGTGAATTGGTTTAATCATGACCCTTGATTGATAGGGGATGGGGAGTGTGCCCATTTTCAGAAGAAGAGAAGAGAGGAAGAAGAAAAACAGGTGAAAGATTAAGGGATGCAACTTCATTATCTTTTTCATGTATAAAATGCTATGTGATGAAGGTGTCCATCAAATAATACGTGTTAGCTAGCCAGGTGAGGCACTGCATCAACTGCTATGCTAAAGTTAACAGTTAGCAAGGATTTAGGCCACATTGCATTGGCTGTAATGCCACACAATCTCCTAATTATAATGCGTGGAGTAGCCTGCAGCATAATGAGCAATATCATATGTGCAATTTTGGAAACTTAAGACAGATGGAGCAGGAGGGAGACAATTGTGTGCAATTTAGCTTTATTTGTGCGCTGCTGGAGTAATGATTATTTTCGTTGTTTTACTATGTAAAATATATCACTAACATTTATTTTATTATTATCGAATTATATTATGATTTTTTAGTACTCTGTGTCCTTGTTATAATTATTTGTCATTATTCAATAAAATGTAGAATTTATATTGACATTAGTTGTACAAGTAAATGTTTAGTAAGTGGCAGTTGTCAGTCTGTGTGTCCATGTTGCTGTTAGTGCTACGGGCAGTGGGCACTGTCTGTCTGACTTCGCCCAGGGCAGCATGGGAGCTAGAACCGCCACTGAATTCTCTGATTGGGTGTGATTCCTAACACTAGTCTCTGATTGGATGTGATTAAGCTTTCTGTGCCAGGGCTTGCTAAAATCTAATTGATGGATGTGTGTGTATATATATATATATATATGTTAAGTATGTTATTGTGTCATTGACTAAAGACAATCAAGGGTGTAATTCATACTTGGCTACTAAAATGTAAAGGAAATAGCGAGTGCAGTGAGGTTTGGACGATGCTGTGCCTGTTGAGTAGGGGTTTATTACAATTTTGGTTATTACAAATGTTAAGTAGCTATACAAGACATACATAGACCCACATACATACACTGAAGCAGCATTAAAAATGTGTCCATGTTCGTTTTTATGATGTTTAACTGGTGAGAATTACATTCACGGCAGTGAGAAGACAAAAAGGAAAAAAACGCTAGCTTGGCTAGTATTAGGAAGTTTTGAGGATGTGTTGTATGTATATAGAAACTGTGGAAATGCGTAAGGAAGCAAAAACGGACTTGCTTCATACTACAAGAAACGATAAGTTGCTGGATCTAAAAAGGATAAATCACTGATGAAAAGGTTGGACAATATATAGGATTGAAATGATTTAATAGACTCAAACAAACAAACAGCATGGATGCATTTCAGCGCTGAGGAAGGTTTTGTGCAGAAATGTGTCCATGCTGTTTGTTTGTGAGTCTATTACAACAATTATAACACTTATGCAGCCGCTGTCAAACTTTAATCTGAGTATGCGAAAATCCCTTTTCACCCTTTATTTCCCTGGCTAAAAGACAGTCAATAATAACCTTACAACAAACAATCACCTACAATGATTAATATTAACTCCCTAACAGCATACATTACTGTAAATAGGTTGTCTCGCAATTATCTTTAACACAATATCTTTAAATATACAGCAATATACTAGACTGCACTTCCATGTGTTTTTTAAAATGATATTCACATTAGCCAAAATATAGCAATTTCATGATGCAGACTATATTGAAATAATGCCTTTTATATTAATAATGAATTTCATATGCAAGGACAAAAACTTGGCATTAATCTCTGCGCCCGAAAAATTTGCAAGACAATAAATTGCATGAAAAATGAATGAATAAGTATAGACATGGACACGTCCATGTGGACGAGGAACACTGGCAATGCTATGACTTCAAAGCTGCAGCATCTAAACATTGTTCCTCCTCTCAATCATTTGACATCAGTTATGCCAGGCTTTTGGAAGTTTGTGGTGACAGGTTGGGCTGTACTGTGGTAACTTCTGTTAATACTCTGTGTTAAAGCATGTTTTTTTATATATATATATATATCTGGCCAGCTGGAGTATTTTTTTCCCCCTGAGTAGTGGGTGAAACATAGCAACATATCTACCAAATTTGGTACCTCCAGCTTCTATAGTTTTTGCCATGCAAACTCTTTTAGGGAAGAAAAATAATAAAAATCAGAACAAATACAATAGGGTTCCAGCAGCTTCACTGCTTGGACCCATAAAAATACAAGTAAATCAAACAAGTTTTTCCAAACAATAAACTTTCTACCTATCAGGATATTGGAATTAAGCCATATGATTGGTTGCTAAATTTGTTCTGTATTTTCTGGAAGACAGAATTGGAATCGCAGCCAGCCTTGTATAGCTTCTTTCAAAAAGGGGGATACATTAGAGAGAATATCCTCATTAAAATGTGAGCGATAGGGGTTTCATCTGTATAAAGGAAAATAGATCCTTTTCGAACATTGGGTGGACATTCTCTAATCGTCTTCTGGAAAACAATTTTGGGTTTAAAAAAGGTTTTTGAATTAAGGACGTTTTAAGTGAGAGGTTCAAGGCCCTTAGATTTAACAATTTTAGGCCACCTGATCCATAGTCATTGTAGCAATACATATGTTTAACTTCCGGTTTATCCAGTTTACCATTCCATTCCATATTTGAAGATCTTTTTGCCCATATATTTTGAAGAATGCTTCACTAGGTGCAGACAATGTCATAAACAAATATGGAAATTGAGATATGACTAAGGATTGTAAACCTTTGATTTGATTATTTGACCGTATCTTTAAAGCAAGTATTTGAATTGCCATTATAAACAGATATGGCAATAAAGGACAACCTTACATATGAGGTTGCTATACATAACTTTAGCCAATTTTATTAGAGATTCACCAAAGTTTAAGAAATCTAGGAATTCATAAATAAAATTCAGACAAACTTCATCAAATGCCTTTTCAAAGCCATTTTTGACATTTCATAATTCTCTAGAATTTCCAGTAACTGCCTAATATTGTCCATAAATATTTTCTGACTGGTCATAGTGGACAATATCAGACAAGACACTTTTGATGTGATGGGCTATACATTTTGATACTATTTTAGCATCACAAGTGGACTGAAGTGTAAGAGGTCTCCATATTTTTAGGTAGACTGCGTCTTTATATTGGCCGCCGGTCTCATTTTAGTAATTGTGAAACTAAACCACTGTGTTGGGTCTCAAGACAGTGCACCCTTATTGTATGAGTAACATGTAAGTACTCATTCTTTCATTTGATTGGACAAAGCCTGATACACCTCAATTGGAATGCTGTCAAGGCCATGTGTTTTCCCAAGCTGAAATAACTTTATTGCCTATCTGAGCTCATCTTCTGCAATTAGGCTTTCACAGGACTCTTTTTGTGTGTTTGCAAACGTTACATGAGTTTTTTCAACAAGCATCATTTTGTGGCAATGGTGAAGACTGAAATGAAAACATTTCTGTAGAATGTTTTTCTTCTTCTAATATATAAACTGGGTGCACAAGAGTTTCATGTTGTGATTAGTTTCTGTATATTCATTTTAGATGTGTTTCTGTATTAAAGATACAAGAATTCGTGACATTCTCCCCCTTCTCCATCCATATTGCTTTATTTTTAAAGTATGCATTACTTGATATTTCTTGATGAAGTTCTTCAAGTTCATTCTGTTGATATATTATCAGTGCCATCAATGATTAGTGTGTTTCAATTTCTTTGTTAGTTTTTTCTCTTTCAACCAAACTGCTTTTGTTTAAAAGAAGAGTATTGGATTGTGTGTAAAAGCACATTTAAATGTATCCCACGCAATAAGAGAATCTGCTGAACATATATGAGAAGAAATCTACAATAAAAAATGTTTGTCTTAGTTAAAAAAGTATTGTCCATTCTGATTGGACTTCTGAAGGATTCTGATTCAATTTCCAGTTGTGCTACGAGCCAGTGATCAGATCTCATTTTGTCTTCAATTAATACCTTTTTAATTTTCGATACCAGAGAAAATGAAATTAGGAAGTAGTCGATACGACCAGCTTTATTCTGTCTCCTCCAAGCATATCTGAATAAATCTGTATAATAAGTCTAATATATCTACAAGGTCCATGACATCCATAAAACATGAGATTCCTTTCAAATGCTTGTGTGTGATAATTTGTACAGTGATTTCCTTTCTGGTCTATAGCAGGGTTTAAAATGGTATTATAGTCTCATACCATGATGAGGTAACCGGTTGTGGCTTGTAAACCCATAATTGGTTGTAGCTTGTAATACATTATCACGAATAATCTCTAACAAGTTAATGTCATCATAATTTGGACCATACAAATTAATAAATATGCTTACTATCAATTAATATGGTCAGGATGATCCATTTTTTTCCTGGGGGTCAGTTTGAGAAGATATTACTTTAACATCCAGGTTGTTTTGAACAAGTGTCATAACACCTTTTGAGTTTTTTGTACTGTTGGCAGACAATTCTGGAGAGCGGCACTGTGTATGAGAATGTGTATTAGAATAACAAAGGGATGTCGCCACATCCAACCGAAGCCAAATGGCGCTTTCTGTTATAGCCTTCTATCTGCCTTTTGGGTTCACCACTATCATGTATGGGCCATCACATGCTAACGTCTTTCCCTTAAACTGTATAAATGTTGACAACACAATGTAATCATTGAACATTTTGCTCCATGCTTGTGTTCCCGTGGCCGGCTGTGTGAGTAAAGTATCTGTCTTCAACTGCGAGCATGGGATCCATGTCTTCATTAACAACATGGTTGTTTTACTCATTTTGAGAATTTTTTTATTTACTAACCGTACCATGGGAAAAATTAATTGGTCCCTCCCATTCCTTCTCCCAAACTGTTTCATCTGCAGGTATAGAACATTTCTCTTGTAAACATAAAATACTGTATCCTATTTCATGCTGCCAAATAAGGCAGTGTTTATGCTGCTGATCCATATATCCATGCACATAAACCTTTCCTTTGTACTGTATTGTAACCTGTGACCCTACATCCTCTGCATACAACCAGCTCACAGACGATGTGACAGGGTGATGTCATATCCAAAATAAAAAGCAAGGATATTAGGGCCCATTACCCGCGTGATGGTCCCTTACAATGAGGGGAGGTCCACCGCTCGTGTTGCCAGCAATACACTCTGGCTTCACACAAGTGCTTTATACTGCCCAGACATAATAACCTCCACCCCATCTGCCCCCAAAAAACCAAAAAAAAAAAAAAAAAAACCTTGAACTGTAGAAACAGAAACATCTTATGAGATGAACAACTTTTTGACACTGCCAAAATCTAGCCACATCATTAAAAAAAATTGCTGACATAGTGGTTAGCGACAGCCATGCTCATGAGTCAAGTTCATCATCACAGCAAGCTGGAAAGACGTCACACGAGAAGAGATGCGTAAACACAGACACAGGATCCATATTTTACTGTCCTGATTGTGTCGGAAAATGAATTAAAATGAAATAGCCGAGACTGATTACAAATACTGTCACAAAATGATCAAATTATTGTGCATTAAGGGACTTCACAGCATTATTGATTGTATATCGTACAGACGACAAAATTATCAAATACGATAATTATTGTACGTCTGGCAATGCTGGCCTAAAGTTGCCCATCTGTTTCCTCTGAAAAAAAATGGAAAAACACAGTGCAACTCAAAAAATGTAGGAAATACCTACTTACAGCCATATTATCTTGAAGTCCTTGAAAAGCTGGTTGTTAATATACAGTTTTTCCACTGCCAGTTAGACTTTGTTGTTCTGTGCCATGATGCTTTTCATTACAGGAAAAAGAGCATGTCTCCTTTCCACGGTTTTGGGAGGGAACTGCTCGTACATAGAAAAGGCTGTGCCGTTGAGTTCCCTTTCAGGCTCAAGAACTGACATTTTCATTTTAAAATGGAGAAATGGACCTTTCTGTGGCCAATCCTAACATTCTCTCAATTTCAGCCTCTGCTACCTGCTTGTCATACATCTCAAGTTCATTTTCCATGAGCTGTTTCAGCAGATTTTCAGTCACAGGACAATTTTCATTTTCCTCCTCCTTCACTCCCATTGCAACAACATTGTTTCCTATGCATCTATATTTCAATTCCAGTAGTTCAGCTTTCATTCCTCGTTTTCAGAGTTTTTCTGCTGTTGTTACTCAAGAGTTTTTTTGAGAGCCACATTTTCTTGTTGTAAGTCTTCTGTAAGTTTATTATTGTATTCTACTGCCGTTTCACAGGAATGTAATTGTTCTCTCGGGCACTTTGTTTCATGTTTAGAACTCATTTTAATATAACAACGATCAATAAAACTCTCAAGTTGCTCAATCTCATCGTGTTCCAGTTTGTTTTATGGTTAGGTTTTAGAGTTTAGGTTTAGTAACTTTGTACACATGCTGAAAGTGTCGTATTCAGCACACCACCCACTCCGCCATCTTTTTCTGTTGTTTTGATGTATATGTTTGATACCTGAGACTCTGCATACACCTGCATGACACTTGTGACTTGTCTGGCTTGGTACCTATCCATTTGTGTATTCCCACCGTATCGGGCAGGCTCGAATGAAGCTATGTTTATACATGCTCATACATGCAGGTCATACACACAACATGTCTATATAACCCTGTGTGCACAGAAAAATACACTCACAGACACATTCTTATGCATGCACGCATACATGTTTCCTCACACAACATATACACAAGTATGCATAGAGTTCGGGCAGGTGTTGTACCTGTCTGGCTCTGTGCTCTGTCTCTATGGCGTGTTTTCTGAGGCAGGAGAGAGCCCGGGAATCAGGGCAGCTGCCCGTGTTCCAGTCAGATACAGCTGCACTGTCTATGAGCCACTGCAACAGAAAGCACAGGAACTGCCTCTAATAGAGCCTGGTGTCAGGGGAGGAGAGGAAGCGTACCTGCCGGGCCACGTGGCGCATGGGCACGCCATGCCTCCTCATGCTGGCCTGGCCTCTGTAATCAGGGGGGTTTCCTATCTCATATGTGGAGGTTGCTGCACTGTCTATCCTCCACTACACAAAAAAGGGAAAAAACATGCATGCAGAACAGATAGACAAACACATATTTCAGTATGTACAAGATCATTTTGATACAGGTGAAAAACAAACAAGTGTTTCATTTCCTGTTCTTGAATTATCATTTTGTACTAGTTACTCTGGAGACGCTAGAAGAATGCAAGAAAATCAGTACTCAATTGACAATCAGTTATATAATCAATGAAATCATCTGGAATACACAACTGCAAATCATAATGCAAAATAAGCCCATATATTCACATAACTGGAGATATTTTTCCACTCATTAAAATGAGAATGAAATAAAAGTGTACTCAAAGGCATTGTAATGTTACCATATATTCATTCAATTGCTTTTAAGTCCTGTTTTAAAAAAAATGTACTTCCATTTACCATAAAACTTCCAATGAACACCAGTCTCAAATGAACTCAGGTCACTTATAAACACCAATCGGCATTTCCCACTTTTGTCCTAAATTTAAGCACCAGTATCCAATAATTACCAGGTCAAAGAATGTTACGGCTGTCATAACATACTTGCATAGTCTGTCAGATCAAAGGAATTATTTGAATGATAGAAATAATTCACATGCAAATGTGGTCACTAATGTGAGCATAATTTTGTAAAAACCATTTTATGATGCTTGGAGTCAGCCTACCTTGTGTGGAAAGAGTGAAGAGATGTGTCATTTAAAATGGTAGTACAATAATGACAATAATGTAATAAAATGTTCACACCAATGTCGCAACATTTTACAGACTATGTAACACCTTGTGGCATTATAGGGGATTTGTTACATTTTCAGGCTGATAATCGTATCCAATCTGATAATGTAATACTATAATTATATATATATATATTATAATCATCATTGTCTACATTTTGTGTTTCAAAAATGTAAGAATATCACATCACTCTCTGAATAATACATGCATGTATTGATCTGGCTGTACTCCACAATTTTATATTTGTAATCAAAAAAATCATGTGTGGTAAGAGATTACATCCTCAGCTTGTTTTCAGATTCACCTTTTAGAAAGTAAAGCACTTTTTACACATGGCTCCCACAATTTCAGGTCACCATAATGTTGGGACATACTCATATGTTATAAATGAGTCATTTTTAGACATGGCCAGGTGCTGTGTATCTTCTCTGGTGATTCTTCCACCAGCGCTGAGCAGTGACTCTTGATGGTTTCGCATTTGTACACCAGCTCTTATTGATATAAACACGCAGACCGCCCCTGGGGGTCTTACCGCACAGCACAGCTTGTCTGTCAGCTCGGCAGGTGGTCAGCCCATTAAGCTGGATGGCAGAGTTTGGGATGCAGAGAGACTTCTCATGCAGACATGTTTCAGTGAAAAGAAACACACAACAATCCCTTATCTCACCCTGGGTGCTTCTGTGCAGTCTGATATCGTCCAGCTTGCTGTTGATGGAGTAGACACTGGCAAGGAGAATAGTCGGTAGTGCTGGTCTGGTGGGCTTAGCTTTTAGCCTGATGCGAATACTGGCTCTCTTATCACATTTCTGTTTCCTCTCGGGTTTCTTCTGTTGTTGTTTATGCTGGATGGCTGATCCAGTTGTTACCGCGGTCTTATGGGCCTCTGCTTGTAGCAAACAGAGGCTACTTGCTACTAGGTGTCACCATTGTCCCCACTGGTAACTTTGGCAAGTTGTTTGTGGAATGATTACGGAGTGAGACCAGCATGGTGCGGTCATACTTTTGTACCTTTATGTATCTGCCGCAAGTACATGTTGAATTACTATCAGAACACGAACGAGAACATGAATGAGAAACAACATTTATCACCCGGATGGTTGGACCTGAGGTAGCCACTGCACACATGTGCGCCGCCATCTTGTTTAATCTGTCCATAACAAAGCATGCAAGCAGCACAATTTCGCCTGGAGTGAGGAGTGGCTAAAAAATAGGAGCATCAGTTCTCTCTCTCACTCAATTCTCGCTCCACAACTGCTCCATCTCACAAGCACATGATAACGGCCCACAATGCAACTGAATGTGCAAACAAGTCATTTTATATACATTTTATAAAGCAGTTAAACCATACATTAATAAACTGGCAGGGGGAAACAAAGATCAACATCTATTTTCTTTAATACAATGAAAGTAATCAAAAATATACATGCTTAATAAAGTTACTGATGCAGGTTTTGATTGCAAGTGCAGCTAGGTGATAACTACAACAAAATACATAATGGAATCTTTGAAACGTGCTTCAAAAACACAATGCAGTTCTCTCTGCACATTTGGGAAAAAAATCATAAAATGGGTCGCATAATGTAGTATCACTCAAGTTACTCAATGATGAGTAGGCCTATATTCAAAATGTGTAATATTCAGCCCTCACAATTGTAGGCCTATCGAAATTGTGGATACATTATTTCCATAGTAACCTGACTATAACTACAACCGGTAATTTTGCACACATATATAAATCATTGTATATAAAATTACTGATGGATAAGAATATATACATACATTCATAATACTATATACTTACATACAAAATAGGTTATTCCAACAACCTAACAGCCTACATGCTTTATTTTCATCTGAAGAATTGGAAGCATAATAGCTATCCATAAATGTTTCATCTTATTTATTTAAACAGGCAATAACACATCTTTTTTTGTTCAGTAGCCCTTTCATTTATTTCATTCATGGTATGGTGCCCTGCATGGCTCTAAGTCGACTAAATAATCCCCCATTACTTTTGTTTCAGCAGTCTTTGCGTTACTTATAATTCAATAAAGCTCTTCACTTTTCTTAAGGTATTGACTTACATTTCTTCTTCAGTGGCCAGACATTTAAAATATTTTCTCTCTTGACATGAGTGGGGAACAAGGAAGGAGCAGTAAATATAAAACCCGGAGCGGGGTGGGAGAGGAGTGACTACAAAAACCTGTGTTGGGAGAGAAACTGCTTTTGTTCCACTTCGCTCACTGTTCCGCTTTGTTCCACTTTCCAGATCTCTGCAGGCCGTTTTTGGATTTTTCTTCATTATGGTACAATTATGATCTGTAAAGGTCTTCCTTAGATGACCACCTACTGAACTCATCTGCAAATTCTTACTACTTAATGATTTCCCAAAACACTGATTATGTCTCCAGCTTTCCTTATTTCCCAGCCTTATTGCCAAAGATAATCAAAAGCCTGGAGCGAAGACTAGATATTGAAAGCTGTCTTATACATGCAACGAAGCAACTTAACATTCCTGCCTAATCAGAAACACCAGTGAAGCCAACTGTCCCAAATGTTATGGTACCCTGACACGGGCGATATAACAGATAAAAGGTGCTTTCTAATTTCTGTGGTGAAAACAAAATGTGAAAAAATACCCTTTAATAAAAGCTAGGAATCTGTAATTCACTGTAATATGTGTGATCACTTGATTATGAACCAAAATTGTGGAGTACAGAGCCAGGAAATAACTGTCTGTGTATGTTTTAATACATATTAAACAGATCACAAATACACCCAAACACACACACCCAGACAAATCCTCCTTCCAGCCTGGAAAAGTGTTTTATACAGATGCATTTGCTCACTGAACTGCTTTAGGAGATTAAAAGTCTGGGGATAAAACTTTATGATAAACTTTGGGGCACTAATTATAACGCATATCCCTATAGGACAGTTATCATATGCTGTGCCCCCAACTATATACTCAACTAAAAACTATCTGTGATGACGGTAACATAATCGGGTCCAATGAGACAGTCACTGTCTGAACAGTCCATCACTGCTGCCTCTCAGCATTGCTGGCAGGTAGCTGGGCTGGATGCTCACATGAAGGCTCCTGGCTCTTTGCCTGCTGCTGAGCGTGACTAAATTCTGAAGGCCATGGACAAACTGACTGAGAAAGTTGACACCAGTTTCAGGTTGACGCAGGTTCCACAGGAACCCCTCCCCCTTCAGCAGTTCTCAACAGGAGTGTAGATGTGACTGTGGACTGGCCTTGGACCAGAGAGGCAGCATGGTAGGGAGGTGGTAGGGACGTGGTAGGGACGTGATAGGGAGGTGGCAGGGACGTGGCAGGGAGGTGGCAGGGACGTGGCAGGGAGGTGGCAGGGACGTGGCAGGGACGTGGCAGGGACGTGGCAGGGACGTGATAGGGACGTGGCAGGGACGTGGCAGGGACGTGGGAGGGACGTGGCAGGGACGTGGCAGGGAGGTGGCAGGGAGGTGGCAGGGACGTGGCAGGGAGGTGGGAGGGACGTGGGAGGGACGTGGGAGGGACGTGGCAGGGAGGTGGCAGGGACGTGGCAGGGACGTGGCAGGTTCAGTTTCTAGTAACACATATTTCTGCCCATAACAGTATTACAATGCAGCATGAAAGCATATCTAGAGCTCTATTTTCTAACAAATACTTTAACACCAAAAATGAATCTTTCCATAACAAGAGCAAATCCAATGGGTAGCAAACATAACTTGCTATTCTAAAGAGCGTGTGTTTCTTTGCAGGACACTGCGAGAGATGAGGCCCTAGCATTTATCACAGTTGGTGTGCTGTCTGTTCTACGTGAAGATAGCCCTCAGCAGGGTCCAAACTCAATGCACCTCCAGCCCATCTCAACTGCCATCGTACTTGAGGGAGGAATTGTCATGGACAAGATTAAAGACTTGCCTCAGGCAGTTTGCTTATTTGGGCTCACATATGCTTTGTATTTCGATTTCCCAAAATGCATGGCAAATACACTCAAATTCATTTAAACAGTAATGCTTGGATTAGGAAACAAAACCCTCTCTGACTTTTTTGGCATTTTAAAATACATGTAATGCAGCTGAATCAACCAAATGAGTGTTCTCAATGCATTGTGTTTGAAATTTGTTAAATTTAAATTCTTTAATTTCATTATGAGTGAGTAGAACTAAAAGAGTTAATGTGTGGTTAGTGACTGATTTAAGTAGGGTTCAATTTGAATCAAGCAGTGCATACAGAATGAAACAAGTTATCACAAAACATGGCTTTCAAGTTACATAAACTTAAAAAGTTCATGTTAGTTGTACAAAAGTATTGCACACTCACAATAAACAAGTTATTCCAAATGACCATCTTCAGTTTACTTTATTTTTCTGAGGCGATGAGTTTGCATACTTTTAGTAAAGTAAAGGCAGTTTATATTTTACTGTGTAACGGACACACCCAAGGCTGTTTACATTGAGCTTTTCTCAAGACAAGGCTGTCCTCCTCCCCCTAAACAGTCTATATCTAAACATCTAAACAGTCAATATCATCATATGAAGACAACACTTACTTATGAATATTCAAGACATTTCAAGCAACTAACAATCTTTGAATTCAGTAGTGTTTCTAGGTACAAAATAAACTCCTCTACACTACTGCTGAACAGTAAGGCAAAAGAGATTCCAGTGCACACTAGAATCACATTCCTGGTAGGGATGTCAATTTCATGCAATTCTTTAATTGGTAGTCAAAACCCATTAATTTATTAATAACAATTAACTGATAAACTAAATGTCTACTATAACCCTTAAAAAGAATGACTTAAAAATAGGCCTACCAATAAATAAGGTGTATAGGGCTATATGAGATGTTTAATCAAGACAAGCCACAAAAATCTGTAAAACAGGATTCGCAATGTGCATTAAAGCCATAAATAAAAAAATATACAAACATGGATTCATTGACCATGAAATCTGCGAGGAGGAGGAGGAACACCAACATTTTTACTACAGGCAGGGTAAGCCCCAATGGTGACAAAAGACATTTATTAATGCTGATTAATTTTAATAAAACACATGAACCAATGAATGACTCAGAATACCATTAGCTGTATATCCATGTATCAGAGCGGTTTTATTAGGGTTAACAATTAAAAAGCGCCAACAATCATTAAAATTAACGGCATTATGGATTCATATTCTGCATGAAGGCGCAGTTTGGAAGGCTTCATTGCCTCGTTGCTGAGCACAGCATGGCAAATCACACAGACGGTCTTTGATAGAAAACCAAATTTAAGGTAGGTCGAGTCATAATTTTGAGTAAATGCTCCATACTTTTTTGCCTCTGGCTACTAGTTTGTATCAGTAGTTTTGATGGATGTTTTAAAGAATGAATCCAGACTTACTTGTTTAGAAAAAGCCATGACAAACAAGGACTAAGGACAGTTCAAACTAGCTAGCAGGTGACACTCTGGACGTCAGGAGAAGATGCAACTGAGTCACTGAGTTAGAGTGAGAGTGGGTGCATGGTGTTGGCACGAGGAACATTGTAAGAGCAAGATTGTAGAATCTTATCAACTACATGAGCAGTTCAGTCAAGGGGGCAGCGACCTGGTGACAGCAGGCAGCCTCCTTGCGGCGGACCCATAGTTTGAGTAACGCTGGCCTAGTTTACTAACCACTCCACCTCAGGTTTCAGCTTCTCTCATCAGTGAACCACCAGCGCATGTTGTCAAGTGGATTTTTTTTAGCAAGCATGCCTGTTATTGTATTGCACATTGACTGACAAAAAAAAAACACAACTGATCAACTAACGGGTCTCCGCCAGATGATTCGACTTGTCGTCTTTCAGGGGGCAGCCCTACTATGAAGCCTTACTAGAAATCTAAAAGGATCTGTTGGTCTGCACTGACAACATTTTTTACAAGGTAGAATTTCAACCATTAAGATGATGTTGTACCCCAAATTCATTTCCTTGGTGCTATGATTCCTTTACCCCCTTCATTTTAGTCTAGACTGGATTGTCTCAATCTTAACAGCAATAAACAACCCAGGATGAAACACACCACACTGCAATGTCTGAAATGCGCGGGTGGCCTTGCACTTCCTCACTTTGAGCTGTATCCCAAAGGCTTCCAGTGTATTCAAGTGTGGATTGATCCACTCTCTACTATTCCATGGAGGGAAATTTTCCAGGGTCTGACTGGTGTATTTAGACTACAAAATGTATTTTTCTCAGCCTCAAAAAATGTACCTTAGAATTCAGATTTTGATTTGATTACATTCCAAAAATTAACTTTTATCATACAAATGTGGCAAAAACATTGACAGAATTTAAACATGGCTTTCTTATGTGTAAATTATAATAATTTTTTAAATGTGGAGAATCATGGAAACAAATCAGACCTTATCACATTATTCAGTCAATGCCAAACTAGAAGTGCAGAGTGCCCACCCATTCTGAAGCAGGTCCATTCACATGGTAACTATGAGATAATGGGTCTCACTGTTTGGGAAGGGGCGAAGCCATGAGAAAGAACTGATCTAGCTGAAGACCAATTTGATAAGTTGACTCTGTCTTATGATTATATTTGCACATATGTAGATTTTTTAGTTCCATCACCATGCTTTCAGAACATTGCTTGTTCAGTCTACATGTATGCCTACATGAATTAGATGTGTAAATATTTCATTCAGAAACATCCAGAACAGGAAACATTCTGCAGTTGTTTTTTTTTGTAGCTACCCAAGAGAGTGTCTGGTGTTGGGTGTATGATACAAACAGAAAAGATAAAAGATAAAGCACAAAAGCTGCATGTCTTATTCTCCATTTGTATGTCTTATAATCATATGAATTCAGCCTGCCTATGTGTATATGAGTATGTGAATGATGATAGTTTGCATTGCTGTTAGGCTGTCTGTGCGTTTACCACCAGCTAAGAGACCACATAAGACTCACAGTTTGCCAGCCTCACAAACAGCTCAGCCAGCTCTGTCATGGGAAACAGAGAGACATGCTGAGAGATGTGGCTCCACCAGTGACACGGTTCCAGCCCGCACGGACACCCGGAATGCAACACAGTTTGACACCCGCACTCCCCTGGACTTGTTTAAGCTCTGCCTTTCTACGGATGCAGTCGAGACCCTATGTAGGAACACAAACAAACAAGCTGCTAGGGCACTGGCAAAAGGGCCCAAGTAAATTTGCACTGGTGTTGGACTTCGAGTTCTACATGCACCACTTGTAATGTATTGACTAAGAAGTCAGGTAGAGGAGCATTCAGATGGATCAGGAATGGTGTTTGTGAAGTGGATGGACACACGAGAGGTGTCTGTCTGCACCACCATACATTCAGCCTTCACTGGGAACACCGTAGAGCAGAGGATACAAAAGCAGGGTGTGTGGAGCACTAAGAGCTTTCCACGCCCTTAACCTGTCATTAAATACAATGCGCACATGGGGGGCAGGGATCTGTCTGACCAACTGGCCCAGTACTACAAAGCACAGCACAAAACCATGAGATTAGAAACTGTTTTTGCATTTCTTGGACACTGCTGCCACAGATGCACATCTCATTCACAAAGACCTTTCATTGCAAGGACAACAGGAAGTCATGACACACAAGCAAGTCATGGAGGAGCTCGCTGCATAGTTGTGTGGGGTGTCACAGAAGGTTCCTGCCAATCGAGCCAGCTGTGACCATGTGACTGTGCCTACTGCCACATCTTCTGTGGATGTCAGCAAGGTGCCCTCATATGATCTGTTAGCAGGATGGACTGTGGCAAAAAAAACACTCTGGAAATGCAAGTGTGATGTTCCCATTTGTCTACATACCAAAAACCGTTTTGAGAACAGCACAAAAACTTTTATGTTGTGTATATATTTTATGTTTTATATTGTGTCATACATATATATAGTATAGGTCTGTTGTTTGCAATAAACATTATAAAATTAAAAACTTTTCTCTGTCTTTTACTTGGCTCACTGAATATGGCTTTTTGAAAAGGCATTAGCTAAGGTGGGAGGGGTTGGGCTGTTATCTGAGCTCGGGTGAAAAAAGTCCTCCTACTTACGTCATTCAGGTGTGAATATTCCGCTCACCTCATAAATATTGAATACAGAGAGGCCTTGTGACGAAAGATAAAGTGCCCTCCATACCGTTTGGGACAGAGACACATTTTTTAAAAAGTTGCCTCTATACTCCACAGTTTTACATTTGTAATCAAACAATTCACATGTGGTTTCCTACATTCTCAAATTTTATTTGAGGCCCTTTTTTATACATTTTGGTTTTACCATGTAGAAATTCAGCACTTTTCATATATAGTCCCTCCCTTTTCTGGGCATCATAGTGTTTGGGGAAAAAGAGCTTCAAAGGTGTTTGTGATCACTCAGGTGTGTGTAATTGCTTCGTTAGTGCATATATAAGGGAGCTTTTAGCATCCAGTCTTAGTAACCATAAAGGGACCAAGGAAGACCTCCACAGCTGATAACAGGAGAGTTCTCACCATAATGAAGAAAAATCCCCATACACCTGTGCGACCGATCAGAAACACTTTTCAGGAGCCAGGTGTGGATTTGTCAATGACCACTGTCCACAGAAGACTTCATGAACAGAATACGGAGGCTACACTGCAAGATGCAAACCTGTAGTTAGCCACAAAAACAGGATGGCCAGATTACAGTTTGCTAAAAAGCACTTAAAAGAGCCTGCAGAGTTCTGGAAAAAGGTCTTGTGGACAGATGAGACCAAGATCAATCTGTATCTAAGCGATGGCAAAAGCGAAGTTTGGAGGCGAATCTGTATCGGCATCTGTAAAACATGGTGGGGGTGTTATTGCCTGGGCCTGTATGGCTGCCACAGTTACTGACTCATTCATCTTCACTGATGATGTGACTGCTGATGGCAGCAGCACACTGACTTCTGAGGTGTATAGAAAAATCTTATCAACTCAAGTTCAGGGAAATGCCTCCAAACTCCAAACAAAGGAGTTTCTCAAAGGTAAAAAATGGAAGATTTTTCACTGGCCAAATCAGTCACCTGATCTCAATCCTATTGAGCATGCTTTTCATATGCTGAAGAGGAAACTTAAGGGGACTGGCCCTCAAAACAAGCAGGAGCTGAAAATGGCTGCAGTACAAGCCTGGCAGAGCACCACCAGGGAAGATACTCAACACCTGGTGACTTCAAGCAGTCACTGCATGCAAAGGATATGCAACAAAGTACTAAGCATGACTAATTTACTGTACATACCACCGCTATGTCCCAAATATTATGGCATCCTGAAATGGGGGGGCCTATGTATAAAGAGAACTGTAATTTCTACATCGTAAAACCAGAAAGTATGAAAATACCCTTTAACAAAATCTGAGAATGAGCACTTTAACCACATGTGACCTGTTTGATTACAAATCTAAAACTGTGAAGTGCAGAGGCAAATACAACTAAGGCATGTCTTTGTCCCAAACATTATAGAGGGCAATGTTTGAGAGAAAAAAAAACCCACAGGTGTAGGTTTCTAGCCATTTATTTACATATGTCTTCAATATTTTGGTGTCTTTACAGACCCATTACCTTGATGAACAAATGTGATCAAACAATTCAATTGTGATCAAAACAGTGATCAAAACAATTCAATACTATTGGTTAGGGTGTGTTTTTACAACATTCCTGTACATCATCAAATCTAATGCTTAGTTTGTGTGTTTTTAGAGCAATTTACAAACCCAAGTGATTTAATGTTATTATTTTACCTGTGATTGTGATGAAACAACTCTTTGAAATTACTCTGAGTCAAACTGATTACATTTACACAAATGTTAGAGCAAAGCACAATCACCTAATTTCCTGAATCTATCCTCAATCCCCATGGGGTTAAGATATGTACAACATACTTGCCACAATGTTAAGTCATTATATTAATCAGAATCATAGATAACTAGGGTCTCCTTACTAATGAAATACAGCATTTAATTTAGCTATTTCTGTCATTGTTGTCATACAACCAGTCAGTTCATACAGCCAATGTGCTCCAGCCCTGCAGCCTGGGTGTGAATACCCTTCAATGCCTCTGTGTATGAGCTTACCCGAATGAAATATTGGAGGACCATCAATATTCATCACAAGTTTAAGCCGTGATAAATTCGGAAACATTACAGACTGGACACGATGGAGTACTACTCTGCCCTGTAGCACAGCTACCTCGCCAGCCCTGAAGCCCTCACTGACGGGTAGGTCTCGTCCCACTAAGCTAGCTAACTTGTTTGTTTACTTTTATTTGATATCCAACTAACCATGCGACGATACAATATGTATACAACAGGCTAAACAAAAGGAAGTGGTTTGAACTTATGACAAATTATGTAAAGTTACTTTGGTCACCGCTTGCTAATCAATGTCTTGCTGATTGTGCTTCTCTTGTTTACAATGTTGTACTTCCGGTGATCACCCAGCGAGGGACTTCTTTTTCTGGATTGGACTCTAAAACTTAAATCTAGGAAAGTACATTCGCCCTTGATGTAGCTCGGAATGTTTGAATTTAAATCTTGGATTGTAGATTTCATTAAATATAACTTACTTCTTTTATTTATTTTTTAAATTTATTTTTCTCTCTTTGTCATGTTCCCCTCCTGCAAAGACTGTGGAATGTGTGGTCCCACACCTATAACTCAATGACATAAAGAGGTCATCTGTCTGAAATGTCAGAAGACTGGCTAGTCTTATCAAAAAGATATCTGCGCTTGAGGAGTGAATTAGCAACCTCTATCAAATACATGAGAGTGAACGGTCTCAGGGCTTCAATGAGAACTGGCCTTCCCTCTGGAGAGTGCCTGGCTTGTTAAAGAGGGATGGTCTGCATCCTAGTGCTAAAGGCACCCTCCTGCTATCCCGAAATTTGGATAATGACCTTACACATGCTAACTCCTGACTCGTACCTCTTGAGTATTTAGCCCCCCATCCCTTCCCCTGATCCATAGCTTTCCCGCCCCCATTAAGACTGCTTCTGTTCTACCAACAGAAAGCCACAAATGGGAACAGAATACAGGTAACTTAATTAAAATTCCTCTCATAGAGCTGATTTTACACGGTAACCCACCAAAATTGAACATGGGCCTTCTAAAATATTCAGTCTCTCGCAAACAAGTCCTTCTTTATTAATGACTATCAGTGAATGTAAGCTGAACTCAATGTTTTAACTGAAACATGGCTAAGCACTGATGGCCCATTTGTTCTGAGTGAGGCTTCACCAACAAATTTTAGTTTTTCTCAGTCCATCAGGAAAGGTAAGAAAGGTAGCGGAAAGGAGGAGGCGACAAGCAAGTTAGCTAGCACTAGTCAGCTAGATACAATACCCTACATTTTATACTTCATAACTAGGCTATTCAAATAATAAAATACATATGTAACTAATAGTGCATGCTCTTTTCTGTCAGTGTTACTGTATGACTTTGATATCGTACAATTTAGGGGATTAATGAACCATAAGAATGAACAAGTCTGCCTTTTTATAAGGCAGAGGTCCGACTGGATGATGTCCTTGGAGCAGTAGTTTGAAGGAGGGATGTCACAGTTATGGTGCCGATGAGGAGCTGGAGTGGACAGCTGCTCTGCTGCATTTTCTAGGCTGTGGCTGAGCAGAGACTGCCTGGCCTCCATCCATAGTTGATGTAGCTGAGTGAAATATGTCATGCTAACTGCAGTGATTACAGTAGGCTATACTCATTCATCAAGTGTTGCATGAATCGGGCAATGACTGATTGATTACTTATGACGTATGAATTTGAAAATACATCCCATCACGTTGTATGTGAATTTGTGTTAAATCGGGTGCGTAAAATCTGGGTTTTACTGTACTGAAATGCCAACGCCTCCAAGAGCATTCTAGCAGTCATGTGACCACCTAAACATTGTTCTCTGTTCCTCAGTGACTTCTCAGAAACGTTGCCTATTATTTATTCTGTGACAGGATTATTTTTCAAGGAGATTTTAGCCTAAATGTTGAAAATTCTGCAAATTCTAAAGTCACTGAATTTCATAGCCAACTAGACTCTATGGATTTTGTAGAGCATGTTAGAAGCCCAACCCACAAACATGGTCAAATTTTTTTGATGTAATTCTCATTCGAAGTCTCCCTATAAACATTTTCTCTATTAATGAAATTGCTGTCTCTTATCATTATTTTATTACTTTTACTCTAATGGCATGCAATGTGCTGACAAATACCGTACATACTATTAACAAAGTTACCTTGGCTGTGAAGCAGGAAAGAAATGTATGTCATTTTATAGACATTTCCCACCAGCTTTCTTGTAACTTATAACTTTAACTGGTAGTTTCTGCGCCAAAATGAAGACAACTATTGACTCTGTGGCCCCTCTCAAACAAAAAAGGTCACATCAAAGCCTAAAGCCCCATGGAAAAATGAGACGACAGCACAGTTTAAGAGAAACTGCTGCAAGGAGAAAAACAAAATTATAGATTCATTATACTTTAAAAGGTAGCTATAATCAGTGTATCTGAGCTGCCTGGCAAACATTTTTCTCCACAATTCTCTCCAACAACTATGATAACCCAAGAATATTGTTTTCCATAGTTGAATGTTCCAAAAACCCTACCTGTGCTAAACATTATAAATTATTCTCCACAATTAAGTGTGGTGAATTTACCATGTATTTCAGAGACAAGATAATAAACATTATGATGGGTATATCCACACTGAACTGTGAGCATATTACAAATGAACCCATTTGCAATGTGAGGCATTTCTACACTTTTTTTTACCATGATTGATATTAACTTAGTGATGTTGACCCCATTCCAACCACTTTAAAAAACAATGTTTAGTTGCTTATCAAGGGAGGATATTGATTTTGTCAATTACTCCCATCAGACAGGCTGTTTCCCAACTATACTTAAAACTGCTTCCTTTGAAACAACTTCTGAAGTAAATACCTTGGATTACTCAGCTCTCACTTATTTCAGACTAATCTCAAACCTTCTTTTTCTTGGCAAAATTGTTGGTATTCAGTCAATTAAATTACTTTTTGAACAAGAACAGTATTCCTGAAAAGTTCCAATCTAGCTTTCATTGTATGCACAGCACAGACATCCCTTGTAAATGTCGTAAGAACATCAGAGTCAACTCGGATAACAGGAAACTCTCTGTCCTGGTTCTTTTAGACCTCAGTGCAGCCTTCAATTCAATTGATCACAAAATTTTGCTCAACAGACTGCACAAATGGGTTGGCCTCTCTGGCACTGTTTTAAATTGGTTCAGGGCCTGCCTAACCGACCACACATTCTTTGTTTCCTTGGGTGACTACTCCTCAGGAAATAAGAATGTATCGTGCAGTGTTCCCCAGGGCTCCATTCTTGGGCTTATTCTTTTTTGTCTGTACATGCTGCCATTAGGAGGTATCATCCATAAGCATGGCATCAGATTCCACAGTTATGCAGGTGATACTGTAGACCTCATCCAGATGAGTCAGGTGTTCCTCAAAAGTCAAGATCAAGATGTCATCAAGATATACCATTCATATATGCCATGGCAGGCCCCTCAGTACTAGCTCCATAACCCTGCGAAAGGTGGCGGACGTGTTTGTGAGACCCATCTGCATGGAGCGAAAATGATACAGGCCCCGCCCAGTTGTAAAGGCTGTCTTTTCACAGTCCTCATCTGCCACTTCTTCATATGCCAATAGCCATATGAAAAATCCAAGGTGCACACGCTCACCCTGACATCACCAGTGAGCGCATGTTTTGAACAGTCTCACTGCGGAAGACAGCCCATGTACGCTACGGTACCCCAATACTGTAGGGCTGGAAACACGCAAAGGGCAATAAAACTTAAGCAATAAAAGGACAGACAAATTCTTTCTATCCCTTCCTGTTGCTTCTCCTCTCCTGTCTCTTCTGCACATTCTTGCTTTTCCGCCCTGGCTTGCGGAACGCAAGCAAGCGCTCCAGGCCTGTGCTTCGTCTTGGAGGCAAATGCTAAACCATCCTGCACAGCATGGTGCATTACCGGCCTACTTCATGCAACGGATCCACAGCCATCCTGCGTGGTAACCTGAACACTTGTTTTAGCTTGCTTCACAGCATCTGAAACATCCAAACAACAGCAAACCAAATCATCCAATCCAGATGTGCAAACTTGGACGACGTGCTATTTCAGAAAGTTCAGCAGCAGGATTCCTTCTCCAACAATGGACGGACGAAAGGACAAACCCATTGGACAAATAAACTGAGGTATTTGCTATCCCCAGATAGCAACTACATGTAAGACGGACACACCAGGCACTTGCATTGAAAGTTTCACATTCTGTTTAATTACAATTTAATGTAATTGATATATCTGTATTGTGCTTGTGTATAGTCTGCTTTGTCTACCTGTATTGGCTAGCTAGCTATAGCTAATCACCTTTATACCTGTATCATTTATTATATCTTCCACAAACAGGAATTTATAATTTAACCTTCTTAATCAAGATCTCTGCATGGGATCTCCATAATGACTAACACGATATATACATTTTCCTTCAAATCTGCCACACTAGCTGTGGAATCTGGTTCATTATTGACCGCCTTTTACCATTTGAAAAACATTGCAAAAGTCAGGCCATTTCTCTCTCTTAAGCTGACTCAGAGAAACTAATTTATTCTTTTATTAGAAGCTGGTTAGACTATTGTAATGCTCTCCTCTCTGGTTTAACAAAAAAAGACAATAGATAAATTACAATTAATACAAAATGTTGCTTCCAGAGTTTTCATTAGAACGAAAAAAGAGAATAGATAACAGCAGTACCTGCATTGGCTACATGTTGGTTTTAGAATAAATTTTAAGATTTTACTACTAGCTTTGAAGTCCCTTCATGCTGTTGCCTTTGAGTACATGTTCCACATGACACAAAGATACATTCCTAGTAGATCCCTCTGATCCTATGGCTCCAATGTATTTGTCATTCCTAGAACTATGACAAAATCACATGGTGAGGTAGCCTTTAGCTCCTTTGCCCCTACACTCTGGAACACCTATGTTATATATATATACACACACATATATATATATATATATATAGATATGTTTATTTTACTTCTTTTATGTATATATATAATTTTTGTGTTTTATACAATCGTGTTTTATTACCCTATAATTGCCCTATTTTGTATACATTTTACCTGTCGTAAAATCGTTGTTTATGGCAGTGATGACGAATGAAAGAGTTGTTTTTTTTTTCCCCAAAAATCATGGAAATACAAAGAGTGTTTAAATATATACTAGACATTATGTTTTTACAGTGGAAACTGTAAGATCATGGATGAAATAACAGAACTACTTCAAAATTAATTTATTCCACATTATTACAAGATTGTGTAACTTACGCTCACCTCACTAGGCTGTAACAGACGAATATCAGCATAGCACAACACAGAGCCTGACCATTATATCAAAAGGGAGATGATATCAGCCAAAAAGGGTTATGTACTTTATCGGTACAAGTGCTGCTGATAAGGGGCGGTGTCAAAACATTCAGGATTACCCACGAATACCTGGATAAATCCCTGTCTGTAGCAGTACAAACTGACGACGCCCGCTTTGCATTCGACAACAAGTAAGAAAGCTCGAGAAAGTAAGTAGAAAATTACCTAGCGAGCTTGTTAACCTAGTTTGCTACCCGGTAAGGTGGCAAGGGAGTTCATTTCTGAATGCTGTGTTGTGTAGATTAGCATGCTAGCTGGCACTAGACCATTAGCAAACCACTCAACTGCTGCCAAGAAAGTGATAGCTTAATGCTAGCTCCCCAACATACCCTTTGTGTGAAACAATGACTTCCTGGTTACTCAGATATAATAATGCTAGAACTGACCACTGCTAGAATTCATAAAGCAAAGGTCTCCACAGTTAAACGTTGGATGCTTACAGCCATAGAGTTCTAATCTCATGAACTCTGAGCTTTCAAATTAAGACCCCCAGAGATGAAGAAGCCTGTAAACATTGAAGATTTTTGCTACTGTCACTGTTGTATAACGGCATATTAATACATGCAGGTCAGTTCTAGTGTGATGCATGTAATATTATATCTTATATTTTCCAGTCACCGTTTAATGTTTTTTTTTATTTTATTTCCCTGTCTTATATAGCCATACTTATTTCAATTTTCATGTGTGATAATGCTCTTCTGTAGGTGATACTGCTACTGGGGGGTGGGAAGGGTGGGATGGGGATGGTTTGGAATTGTTAATAAAAAAATGATCACTAAAAAATTTGGTTGTGGCTAATGATATTTACAGCTTCTTATCAGTGTTGTGGTTGCTTCTTCTTTATAATTAGCTAGCCACCACAAGTTCAGGTGGGCGCTGATATTTGCAGGTCAGACTGCACAGTCCCTGGCACACTTTATGTTGTAACTAATACTGCAAATTCATTATGGTTATTTTTGTATGTGGTGAGAGTGTGATAATGCTTTGCTGGCTAAGAACCTTCTGAGGTAACTAGCTAACTCCTGAAAACCTTCCCATAATGTTGAAATTCAACAGAGACGAGGCAAGAGAAAATGGTATTAACTGTATGCAACCAGGGAGATTTCGAAGAGGGCGCTTATTTAATTTGTAGGCATAGTATGTAATTTCAAAACCAAGAAAACTGTCTTATCTGTTTTCAAATTCAGTATCGTTGTTCCTAAACACAAGGCAGACATGCATACAATGCTCTTAGGTGATATTTTTTTCTAACTGCACAACTGACATCACCACATATACAATATTTAACTCTACCTTCTCTCAATTTGCTTCTTCTGTGTCAAATAAACACCATCAATAAACCATAGATTTCTGACAAGCATCTGGTGTGTCTGGCTGTGGAAGCAATTAAACACCCTGGTGATTATTGGAAGTTTTACGGTATTCAAATTCAAACAAACATACTAAAATGTCTTACATTCTTTTCAAAAGAAGTTACTGTTAATGACCTGCAAAATCTTATTCTTGTATGATGCTCATTCAGTATTTCACATTTCAGAGCAGGAGCTTTTTGCATCCATGCTTCTACCCGAGTCCACTTAAGTGTGTCATTTAAGCAGACCAGCTATGGTACTTCTGGGGTGGCCAACCCAGGTCCTGGCAAGCTACAGTGTGTACACTGCTGTTACTCAGCACTTGGTTGCTCAATTAAAACAATTTGTTACACAGTTAAGTCATTTCACCTGGCAACTGTATCACAAGTTAAATTATGCTGTAAGCTTGGTAATTTTACATTACCGGGTTAACACTTACACTGATGAGAGCCAACACTGTACAGAGCCAATATCATCTGTACAGCATGGACTGTAACCCTACCACTGGGCTATGGTTTCTTCAAAGTGGCATTGTTTTTGTACACTGTGGGGGATGGTGAACATGGAAGCAATTTTGCTAATCGAATATTCAGGTAATCTTGATCTCTTAATGAGTGAAAAAGTTCAGCATATTTAAATATAGCCTTCTAATATTTTCCATCAGAATTTTGATGAAAAAAGATATGACACATATTGTTATTGATCAGAGAACATTTTTTAAGGTAAAGTTTTTGACCATTCAAACACTTAATTCCCCAGCCACTTGTATATATGAAGTATGGTACCATTAATTAGTTTACCAATCTGAATGATAATTTTGTACAACATGTTAACCTGAAGTAATGTCTATTTCATAAAAAGGATATTTGCAAAAGGCACAATTACATTAAAAGAAAAATTAATCATTTTCAGGAATATAGCTACCAGAGAAGACTGTTACCTAATCCACTGAATAAAAACTTGACAAAGTCCAGGGACAATGGAAATTGCGGCCCTACTGATAAACTGTAACCCCATATAGCTCTATGCATGTTACTCTGCAACAGGCTATTAATGCATTCAATTTTCATGCAATTGTCTGTTTTTGTGTGGAAAATGTATTGTGATAATACCACTTTTTGGAGCCCTCCATTGTGGGATAGGATTGGTTACTAGTTGCTTCCTTCTGAAGAGGTCTTGCAAGCACCTGTGCAAAGGTTTGTTAAACCTGCATTGACTTAACTTGGTAAACTGATGATGGATCAACTTTGGTGCAAAGGACTAAAGATCAACAGAACCTACTTTGTGACACAGCTCTCTGGTTCTGAACTCATCACTAATTTCAGGCAAACACCATGTGGATCTCAAGGACCAGGGTGGCCACCCCTGTGTTACAACACATTTTATTAACTTCAAAGCACAGTTGTTTCCCATGGTTAAATGTGAAGCGGGCAAGTCATTATTGAGTTTTGTAAACAGTAAAGTAGCTAGCAAACTTACGTTATCAACAACGCCACTGTCTGTTGCCATTTTCCGGAAAACTGCTTCAGCAATTGGGGATCGGCAAATGTTTCCTTATTAGAAAGAAAAAACACAATCCATCTTTGCAGTCTACAGCATTTGAGGTATTCAGTAACTCTGTTTAAACAATGTGACAAATCTGAAAATATTAAAAAACACAACTTCACTCAACTACAGAAATGAATATGAAAAGGTTTCTTACACTTTTAAAACAATGAATATTAACCCACTGGCTTTGTACATTCAATGATGATATGTTAAATCAAACAGCAATCACACCTGTTAACAGAGAATTCTTAAGCTCTTCTTTTGAAACAGAAAGGGTATTTGTTAATGCAGGGAAATGCAGCAGACATCATTGCCATGTACAGTGCATGGCTTGAGACAATATAATCCTCTAATAGACCTGCATAATCGGATGAGCATTAGTTTCTCCAAGCTCACACACACACACACCGCACACACACACACAAACACAAACACAACACACACACACACACACACACACACACACACACACACACACACACGGGTGAGCTCAGACCACAACCTTGAAAACTAATAGGTAATGTAATGACAGTTCTGAAGGCATCCATCAACAAGGAACGAGATAGACAAGCAAGAGAAATGGAAGTACTTCAATGAGGAACTGGGTAGTTCAAATCACTATGACTTTACAAATTAATCGTTAATTATAGCATACAACAGATACCTGATAGTTATTTATTTGTAAGTACACAACATGGACGATACGTGGCTGTCTAGCTAACTGATTACTCCCCACGCCGACCTGAGAATGCCAAAGGTTTTTGAGAACTGGAAACTAGATGCAAGTCCTATTTAAAGTCCCTCTAACGTTAAGGTTGACTAGCGTCACTTCGCTGTGAGTGGGTGGGTAGGAGGGGCCCTTCAACTTCCACGTGCAAGCTGCATATTGAACAGGTAGACTACAGATACCTGGAGGAATTTCAGTGCAAGTAATCGAGGGGTCTGCTCCAAGTGCAGATTTTTCGATAAGGTTTTTTTTTTTCTTCTATGCGAACCCGAGGTCGCGACATCAGCGATAACATAACTGGCTACCTCTCTTCTTAAATGTTGCCTGACGCCATATACTAATACGAATCTTTATACAGCTGTGCAAGTCAAACAAAACTTCAAATTAGTGTAACTCGTTTAATTAAGGATTGCCAACTAAGGTCATTCCGTATTTAACAAACTAATAGCGGACAGACCATTGATTCCAATTGTATTTTTAGATTTGCACGAAGATATACCTCTGGCTAGATAGTAAACCCGACATTCATCATTGTTGTGTACCAAGTGTCACTCTTGACATTTTATTGGTTCGACATAACTAACACTTGTGTATTAGATACGTTATTCACCCTACACAGGGACAAGCAGCACTTTCTTACCCAAGCATACGAACAAGACCGACTTTCCGCTGGTAGCAGCCATGTTACTCAGTCTGAATGGTCATGGTGATACACCGCTACGTCATTAAGGACCTTGCATCTTCTAAGTGCGTCTGAAACTCTGCCTGATTCAATCGCACATATAAACATTTGTATTTTCAGACAAATGTTAGCCGAAGGGCTGTTAGATAACCATGTATTTTTTAGATATTAATACACTGCGTCAAACCAGAACTCAATAATGTTGGCACCTGCTTAAACGGTATCTCATCAAAGTTAAAGGCCCCTTTATGGGAAAAAAACTTTTGCTTTAAGGGTATTTCACTCCAATCCGAAAAAAATGCTTGCTTCTATGCGCTCACTCGACCTCCAATGGAGGATGGAATCCCAGAAAAGTCCCGGATGTATGATGGCTGCCACCGGAAGGGTGATTCCATTCCAGTTTAACCAAGGAGCCAGCTTTCAGCCCTCAACCTAAGCACCAGAAAAAGTGTCACCATCTAGCAGGTTGCGGGCAGAAACAGTGTTTTCCCATTGGAATCCATTCATTTTTGGCAGCATACATGAAAAAATACAAAATACATGTGAAAATACATTATATTTACCCTCATATAATGATATTCAAACTTAGCTAACAGTGTGTGAGAAACTTGGTCATAGTTTAGCTTGCTGGTCTCAGTTGTGGGCTTGACAGGCAGGAAAACTTATTACATGGAAGCAGAATCTTTGTGCCTGTCTTGGGGAAAGTATACCAAAACGGGAACAATTACTGCTATGATTGCATTAATAAAGACTGTTTATATGTGCTTGTTTAGTTGTTGGGTTTGGAATTTGGGTTCTTGCAGTAGGTTATGTCATATATTTTTATATTTTGGATTGCAGAGATTTATGGAAATCATGCATACGATGTCTGGGTGAGAATCATTTTGTAAATTGTAGTACACTGTTTTTGTATAACTTGTAAATGTGGTTCGCAGTGTTCATGACCTGTCCTACACATCCCTTTTTATGTTTAATTTAATTTTATAGCGTATGTGTTTTCACTATTATTTTTTGTGGGTAATTGTGAATTCTAATTGAAATTTAGGAACATTTAAGTATGGCATTGTGCCATTTATTTAAGACAATAGTGGGTGTAATTCATATTTGGCAACTAAAAATTTTAAAGGAAATAGTGAGTGTGGTGAGGTTTGGGTGACACTGTGGCTGTTGAGTGGGCATTTATTACAAATGTATTATAAATGTTAAGTAGCTACACAGGACATGCATACATTCATACATTGAAACAGCATTTGAAATGCATCCATGTTAGTTTTATGATGTGAAAATTACTTTCATGGCAGTGAGAAGACAAAAAAGAAAAAGGCTAGCTTGGCTTGTATTAAGACGTCTTGACGATGTGTTGCTATACAGCTTCAGCCTATGTAATCCTATATAGTAACTGTGGAAATGCGTAAGGAAGCAAAAATGGACTGGCCTCATACTACAAAAAAACGATAAGGTGCTGGATCTAAAAAGGATAAATCATTGATGAAACATTAGCATTAAAATGTTTCAACTGACTCTCAAACAGACAGCACAGACGCATTTAAGCACTGATGATGGTTGTGTGCAGAAACGTGTCCATGCTGTTGATTGGAGTCTATTACAACATTTTTTATGCAAATGCTGTCTACCTGTAGTCTGAGTATGCAAAAACCCCTTTTTACCCTTTATATCCTAAAAGATAGTAATAACCTTACAACATTCACCTACATCTGTGAATGTTAATTCCTTAACAGCATGCATTACTGTAAATAGGCTATCTCGCAATTACCTTCACGATGTATTTAAATATACCGCAGTACTCTAGACCGCAATTATGGAATTGCCTTTATTGAAATAATATTAATACAGTAAGTAGCCAAAATACAGCCATTTCGTGATGTAGACTACATCAAAAGAATGCAAGAACAAAAACTCGGCATTAATCTCAAATCCTTGTTCCTTTACTCTAAAAATAAATGTATCAGTTGTCCTGGGCTATGCTTTCCTAAGACGCGATGCTCCCAATGGGAAAAGAGTGGGGAGCCTCCAAGAGGGTTTGCAAGAAACGTGTTCAACAGGTCATCGCTTTGTGTCTTTTTCTTTGAGTATGACACTAGAGACAACTACGCATCCGCAATGAGTGGCCATTATTACAATTCCTGGTTCTGAGGTTATCTCCATTGACTTATATAGGAGTCACTGTCTATATGTTTATATACTCTAATGATATGGTCACACTTGGCTTCCAACATGAAATATCCGCGCGAATTTCCATTCAAGTCAATGGAAGGAGGCGTCAACTGTCAACGCTTCCGGGAGCAGATTTCTGCTCTTGACGCGGGGCGGGGCTTTGTTGCTCAACTGTGGTGAACTTTTGAGAATTGTTGTTTGACCCCGACAGGCATTAAGTTATCGTGTTTGGCAGATATTTAAAAATAGTTTAGAATGTTAACATATGCCCATGTTCGGAAATAGGATGTCTATCAATATGAATCTCATCGTTGGACATAAAATTAGCTAGCCTATGTTGCTCTCTAACGTTACCATCTGCTGAACAAAACTATAATTGAGTCGTGCAGGCCCGAAACAATTGAATTAACGGAGTCTGTGTCTCCGCCCACAATTCGCGACGCTAAACAGATTTTAAAAGCCAAGTGTGACCGTACCTTAAGACAGGGGTCGGGATCCTATGGCTTGCCAGCCAAATGTGGCTCTTTCGAAGACGGCATATGGCTCGCAGACAATTTTGAGCTGACATTTTCAACACGATTAAACGATTAAAAATAATACATAATTATACTGTGTCATTTTAAAGTAAAACATTAAAAAAATGTAAAGAAAAAAAATTAAAAGAAATTACAGTTGTGAAAATAAAATTAAAAATATAAAATATTCTGATCTATTTTAATCTGTCGACACGAAAACTCAATTTTCATTGGATAATGCGGCACGACACGGCTCGTTGTAAGGTCAAGAATACACTTCCCTCCGTCTCGTCAGATACCCAGGTAGTTTATCTGCATCGAACCGTGAAGATGGAAAAGATGTTGGAAAGAAAAAAAGATGAGGATAACTGTACGTTCCAGGCCGCTTGGACAGAGGATTTTGCCTTTGTCGAGAGGGCAGGATCTGGGGTATGTCTAAAATGCAATGATAAAATTGCATCGATGAAACGGTCAAATGTAAAGTGGCACTTCGATACACACCATACTTCATTTGCAAAGAAATATCAGGCTGGGGACAGCAGGAAAGAGGCATGCGAAGAGCTACAGCGGACAGTGCAAACCATTCAGCAGCAACTCCGTGTGTGGCCCAAGCAAGGTGACGGGAATTCGGCTAGCTTCGCTGGTGCTTTGGTAATAGTAAGGAATGGAAAACCATTCACAGAGGGCGAGTATGCCACAAGATTCATGCTTCATGTGGCCAATGAACTGTTTGATGACTTCTCAAATAAAGACGGGATAATCAAACGAATAACAGACATGCCTCTGTTAGCAAAAACTGTTCGTGATCGTACCACCATGATAGCAAATCAAGTCGAGGAAACACAAATTAAGGACATAAACTGAAGGACATATTTTTCTCTCGTTTTAGATGAGTCAACAGACGTTAGCCATTTATCTCAGTTTAGTATAATTGCGAGGTATGCTGCAGGTGACACGCTGCGTGAGGAAAGTTTTGCTGTTTTGCCAAAGAAAGGGTCAACAAGAGGGGAGGATTTAATTCAAGTCTTTCATGGAGTTCGCTAAAGAAAACAAAATCTAGCGATGAATAAACGTATTTCTGTGTGTACTGACAGCGCACCCGGTATGTTGGGGGGAAACAGGATATGTAGCGCATATTCGTGAACATGAAAATGGATCCATCCTTAGTTTTCATGGCATTCTGCACCAGGATGTGCTTTGTGCTCAAACGTGTGGCGAGCAGCTTGGCAAGGTGATGTCGCTGGTCATTCGAGTGGTCGACTTTATTGTTGCCCGAGCTTTAAATGATCGCCGGTTTAAAGCACTGTTTGGCGAAGTTGGGAATAATCTACCCGGTCTACTACACCGGAATGTGCGTTGGTTGCCAACCGCAGGCCGTCTTCTGAACTTTGAAAAACTGACAATTTAGAGATGCGTGCTTAGCAAGTGACCCCACTCAACATTTTGATCTCCAGCTGGCTCTACGTCCAATCTCCTGCAGTCATTCAAAGCGCGTTTTAGAGAATTTCGTGACTGCACCGATCTTACTAAATTCATCACTCATCCACATGAGTGTGCAGTGGACAAAGCCGACCTGACATGCATCCCCGGGGTCTCCGTCAGAGACTTTGAGCTGGAAGTTGCTGACCTGAAGGCGTCAGACATGTGGGTGTGTAAGTTCAAGTCAATTAATGGAGAGTTGGAAAGACTTGCGCGACAGTGAGCAGAGCTGGCGAGTGAACACAAATGAACAGAAATGAAAAAAAAAAAAAATCAAGCTGAAGACCAGCTGATCCTTAAACCTTGGAACGAGCTTCCTGTTACATACCACACAATGCAGCGTGAGAGTATTGCCGTATTGACCATGTTTGGCTGTAGATATGCATGTGAGCAGTCTTTCTCGCATATTATGAGAAACATTAAGACCAACCTACGCTCACGTTTAACTGATGGAAGCCTCGACGCTTGCTTTAACCTCACCACATATGAACCAGACTACAAGGCCATCAGCAAAACCATGCAGCACCAGAAGTCGCATTAATGGTAAGACGTATTTAGTTTATTATTGGTTAGCTACAGTATAACCACAATATTATTAAGAATTTTTATAAGTACTCAGAGACGTGCTATACTTTAAAAATGTATGTCTTCCTTAAAAAATGCACGCATAAATTTGCATTCAATTTTATTAAATATTATATGGCTCACATGGACATACATTTAGAAATATCTGGCATTAATGGCTCTCCCAGCCAAAAAGGTTCCCGATCCCTGCTCTAAGGGGTCTATTCAGACTCGCGCTCAGCCCGACTTGAGCGCTTTTTTTGACCCGCTGCGCGCCTTTTTAGTGTCTCTTCGTATTTCTGACCATGAACTTTTAAGCGTGCTTAGGAAACTTGAGCGCTTGGGGTGAAGATTAATAGAAATTGGGGCGTTTCTCATTAAAATACCCTCTACGCTGATTCAGACTTTGACTTAAGCGGATTTCCAGGGTGCGTATCCTACGCGCTTCTCAACCCAGTATTAAGTCTTGCACTCCTATCGATCAGACTTTATTACATTTTTTTCAGTGTTGCAGTATGCATGAGGTAGGATAGCTCTTGAAATCATTTAAATTATTTCTGGATAATAGGCGAAAGTATTGCTCTGACCGTCGCCAATTATTGAGTTGTTGAATTTGAAATGCATGGCTGCATTTCGATATGTGTTCCTCAGTCCGCACGTCTCAGATAAATATAAACGGATTAACGCTTTTGGCGTGTTGTGCTTTTTAACCCATGAACCCACCGACAATAATTCACAGATCTCAAGATTTACCATATGCAAAACAGGTGTAATCATCATGTCAATAAAAACTCTAGAACAAGGTAATTATTCACCTTAGATACTCATTACATTATGAAATATGATATCAAGCAATGTCTATCGATAAATAACGCTGTAAAAATGTATGCCAGTTAATTAAACCGGCGTTGTTTCAATCAAATGAAACATTGTGCTAACCTAAAGTCTGAAGCTGATGTGACACTCAATGTAATCAAGGAAGGTGACACAAAACCGAAATCAACGGGGTTATTTAAGTTCTTCAATCACTGGCGATTTTGCAGTGCAAATATACATCGCTTCCGTGGACTATAGCAGCAGGCGTTCAGTACGATAAACATGTTGTTAACCATGTTTTTATCAAATTATTAGAGCAGCTTTTTATTTCACATTTTTTTTTAATTTCACCATGCTCTTTCCGTCTTGACCAATTTTAAAGACTGTCGGGAGATATTGTGGCTGTTCGCTGCCATCCGTGTTTTACCTCATCCACGTTCGCCACTGCCACGCTCTGATTCGCCAAGCAAAATTACCCAGGTGGTCTCGACAGGACAGAGTGCATACAGGAAATGGGTACTTGATGGTTCGATTCAAATGAATGAATATAATCTTTCAGCACGAGTAACTGTTTATTGCAGGGGTCGGCAACTCGCGGCTTGCCAGCCGCATGCGGTTCTTTGCCTCCCCCGCTGTGGCTCCCGCCAGTTTGGGGGGAAAAAAGTAGTAAAGAATTTTGAAAAATGAAATCAGCTATTTTTATATGTATTTTCGCTATACTCTGAAGAATTAAATTGAGTATTAATAAAACTAAAATTTTATTTCGTAAATATTATTATGTCCCAAAATATGTGTCACACCCTGCATCCACCACCAAAACCTCTCATCCTCCCGCGCGCTCTTCCTGCAGGTGACTTATTTTCAATTCCAGACCCCCAGTTAGCTAACCATGGATCAACCCAAAAAAAGAAAAGTCTTGGAGGAAAATCGAGTGTTTAATTGTGTATATTTGCAGCGAGCAATCACCACAATGCAAACCGCATTTGGGGAAAGACTCGGTGAATTCAGAAAGGAAACACACTAATGTTCCACGTGACGCCGCTATACATCGACCCATCACAACTGAACATGTCATCGTTCATAGCAGTAAATCATGCCGATCTTGAACCTGAACTTGCAGACATAGCTGATAAAGACTTATGGATGGCCAAATTCAAAAGAATGATCGCTGATCTGGAGGATGTAGCCCGACAGCGGGCTATTCTCGCTCAGGAGCACAAATGGAGTGAGATTGAGAGCCTCCCCAAAGCCGACAAACTATTATTTGACACGTGGAATGCCATTCCTGACACGTATGTGAACATGAAAAAGTATGCTTTTGGAGCCCTCTCCATCTTTGGATTCATATACTTATGTGAGCAGGTTTTCTCTAACATGAACTGCATTAAACCCAAACACCGCTCTCGCCTCACTGATGACAGCCTGCAGTCCTGCATGAAGATCAAAGTCACATTTCACAGCCCCAAGACGAGAAGCTCTGCAGTAACATTCAGAAACAGAAATCACACTAAAAAGGTGAGAACAGTGTAATTAATGTTATCATTTTTCTACAGCTATATTTTATCTGTTTTCGACACTGAGCTAGTTTTACTTTATGCCCATGCAGGCTGAACGGTAGTTCGTTGCCCGCGGCGTGATGAAAAACAGAAGGGGAAGACGGTGTACACTGAAATGGACTAAAGTCATAATTACGTACAAGCTGTTTTCATGTTTATTCTTTTTATTTTAAAATTATCTGGCCACTGCTATATGTTTTATTTATTTTCAAAGTGGGATATTTTTATTTGATTAATTTTCCACAAGGAGAGGACTCAAATAGCCCTGCACAATTGTGCTTTATTTTAACGTAGCCTGCACGTACCAGTGTTGTGTTTTTATTCTCTTCAAACTTTTCTCAAACAAAGTTCTTCTATATAGCCTTCTTCTATAACCATCTTATTTTGCCAATGTCATTGTAGTAAATATATATATAGTATATATATATATATACTATATAAAACTAGCGCTTATTCACTTTACTAAGCGATCCCCCGCTCCCGGCTCCTGCGGTATAGCCTATGTGTTTTGTACACGTATTATTATTATGCATGTACTAAGAACATTATTAATGATAACGGACCGGGCGTGGCCGCATAAACCAGGTAGGAATGAATAAGTATTTTCCACGTAAAGGAACAGTCACACTTGGCTTCTGAAATTCGCTAAGATGCGCAAATTGTGGGAGGAGACGCAAACTCTGTTAATTCAGTTAATTTCGGCATGCGCGATTCAGTTATAGTTTTTCCATCAGCAGATGGTAACGTTAGATAGCAACATAGGCTGCCATCAGTGGCGGCTGCTGGTCTTTCAAAGAGGGGAAGCTCATTGTCGGCTTACATGATAAAATTTGTCAATTTATTTATACGCCACTTAACCTTGCATATGCACTCGAATGTTCATTGCTCTTTTCATGCCTTTTATATGCCCGGTCAAAGTTAGACAGATCCCCAAAACCCCATTTTGACCAGACAAGACATCCCTGAGATGGTTTCATCAAGAGGCATGGCCAACAGTACAATTTCTTTGTCACAGCACTTCCGGTCAGGCAGCTAACTTTGTCATACCAGGGGCTTCATTTATAAAACTTTGCGTACTTTCTTGCCTAAATAGTTACGTACGCCAGAACTCACGAGTTTGAGTATGCAAAAAAAATTCTGATTTATAGGCCTAAAACTTGCGTACGCAACACATACGCATGTCTTCACTTATAAATCACAACTAAGCCACAGCCACACCCTGAAACGCCCACATTTAAGCATATATGGTGCTCCGGAAGTCGAAATCAATTAGGTAAGATCTATAAATAATGTGTAGAACAGAGCAATTTTAAATGCAATAATGGCAGTGAACAGGGGGGAAAGAAACAGCGAAAGAAGCTGCGAAATCGAAGCTTTAGTCGCCTAAACAAAGATTAGAAAAAAATATAATTTCAGGTGGCCACGGTAACAAATACAAAAACACCTTGCATGGCAGGAGGTTACCGCGGCTGTCAATTTCTCAGGCATAGAGAGGCGCACGCAGGTCAAAATAAATAAAAGATGGTCCGACATCAAGCATGAGGCTTCTACTTGCCCAACTGCAAGTATATGGGCAACGGGCAGCGGTATGGAGGGTGCCACCACTGAGCTCCGTCAATGAGTGGCTGGCTACGATTATCGGAGCTGATTTCCAACTTTACTGTTCATCAGAGTGAACGAATCATGACGAGACCCTGGCCATCGGGCAACCACATATGTCGGTGTTATTTGTGTCTCCCAAATCACTTGCACGTTTATTAACTGGAGATTATTATGATTTACGTACACCTATTCATACACTGACTGCGCCCTTTTTGCAATGTGAGAGCAGTGGATTGCATCGGTGACAGGGAAAACCGGTCATCGCTGCAAATTGATTTTTGATGTTTCCTCTGTGTAGTGGAATTTGATATACATCGAACTCAGGGACCATCCATGGTATGACATGGACTGAATGAGAGTTTGGGATATACACGACCGGTCCGCTATTTCCCGCTGGACACTCCCCGTGGCCAAGAACCCGAGTTGACAGGATTTGCAGGTGGGCAGGTATTGAATGGTTGCTACGTGTAGGGCGCTCCAGCACCGGCATCAATTCAGCACAGAGTTCCAAGAGTACAGTCATGTTAAGCGAAATCGACTCATGAGCCAGTCGTCGTCGTGGGCAAAACAGAAGTCGGAACAGTCCCTGAAGACACGTTCCGTCGCACCATTCAGTTCACAATATCCTCATTGCCAAGGCAGTCATGGTCATGCTGTCTTGCTATCCTCACACGCTTTAAGTCTATTAATGTGAATAAAATACATTGACTAATAATGATTATTAGTGATTGCTGATTGTTCATATCTGTTAATCTGTTAATTTATTATTTATGGCCAAAACAACATTGGTTACGAATAATAATGTGATCCTAATTAATCATCAAGAAAAAGGAAACTATAGTGCAAATTTCTTTTGGTCTCTAGGGTGTGCTATTTAGAGCAAATATGTGCCCTAAATGTGCGTACGCCAGGGTCAAACGTATCGTACCGGTACGCAAATTCTCATGTCAAGTAGAAGTTTTATAAATCCCAAATTGTGCGTGAAAATCGGCGTACGCACGCTTTGGAGCGTTTTTTGTGCCTATGCACGGTTTATAAATGAAGCCCCAGGAGAGCTGAAAAGATGTTACCTTTCCCTACTTTTTGCACCAAATCAATCTCAGGTGTTGATCTGCCCTGCTGTTTAATTCTAAGTTTCTCCTTGTAAGGAAGACTATCAAACGGCTTTGCCAAATCAGGTCGACAGTATTAGCATTGTCTGCCATCGTGTGCACCTTGCTAGGTAGCTAGTTCATTCCAACCTAGCCAACAGTTTGACTGATTGAACGATCTAACGAAACGATATTAAACTCGAACAAGGAAATGTTGAAATTTTGTTAAACCTGAAACAAGGAAATACTATGAGTGTGTTTTTTTTACAGTGTAAGAAATGAACAAGTAATTTCGCCAAGCAAATACCAACAAATGGGTTGCAGTCTGTCTTTTGACTTCATTTGCAAAATACGCAATGGGACTGAGCTGAGCCGTCAAGTGACGGTGTATATCTCAAAATAGCTGTCAATCAAAACGGGATTCAGCCTTTCGACTGATCCTCCAATCATCATGCGGAAGCTCAGCGTCCTGGCCAGCCGAGGCCCGCCCACAGCGCCATTCACCCCCAGAGACGCTGAGCGTCCGGGGGCGGGACAAAATCGTGGCATTTATCCAATGACCGTTGAGTTTCGAGGCAATGAAAAAAAAAACAACTGTTCAATGCAGTCCCATTGAAGTGCATGGACGCTCCCCCTCTACGGGCAAATGCATTGACCATAGACCGTACAAGAAAACGGCGCAGTTAAACAACAGTCAGTCAATTTGTTTTAAGTAGCTGATTCTGAACGAACTCGTGTTCTAACGCATTTGTAGTCAATGAAATGTTACCACAATCGTACATATTTGACGATTTAATTTTTGACATTTTTGACATTTGACAGTTTCCTCATTAATGTAAATTGCCCGATTACTGTTTACTGTTCTGGCGCTAATATTTAGGTGTTGGTAAGGTAAATCCCTTGTCATGTTTTAGAACTTTTCGATGGTGAAATATTCTGTGGGATGGTCATTTAATCTGACTGGTCGTGAGCACATAATGTCACGCAGAAATGTGAAAAGACTTCCGCGGTAGGATACATCGATGTAAAGAGAAAAAAGAAGGAAAGGAGGAGGCGAGATTGCGCTTTGGAACAGTGGAGGAAAGGAGGACACATAATCAGCTTCTGGGGCACGGAGGAAAGGAGGGGAGGAAAGGAGGAGACGAATTTGGCTGCGTTCCAATTCTCAAATTCGTCTCCTCCTTTCCTCCTTTCCTCCACTCGTTTCCTCCCCTCCTTTCCTCCACATATTTCCGGCATACTTCCGGGGTAGGAAAGGAGGGGAGGAAAGGAGGAGACGAGAAAAAGTATTGGAACGCAGCCTTTGAGTATTGGAAGGCAGCCTCCGAGTCCTTCGAAATTATTACTTCATCAATAGCCGACGTCGACTTTGATGACGGGCGAATCGGATTAGCTGTTCCAACTTTCGATTCATTTCCTCCTTTCCTCCACTCGTTTCCTCCCCTCCTTTCCTCCACATATTTCCGGCATACTTCCGGGGTAGGAAAGGAGGGGAGGAAAGGAGGAGAGGAAAGGAGGAGACGAGAAAAAGTATTGGAACGCAGCCACGGGGTGCGTTCCAGTATTTTTCCTCGTCTCCTCCTTTCCTCCACTCGTTTTCTCCCCTCCTTTCCTACCCCGGAAATATGCCGGAAATATGAGGAGGGGAGGAAACGAGTGGAGGAAAGGAGGGCTGCGTTCCAATACTCAAATTTGTCTCCTCCTTTCCTCCACATACTTCCGGCATATTTCTTGGGTAGGAAAGGAGGGGAGAAAAAGTATTAAAACGTAGTCACGAGTATATATATTATAATGATTGTAGACAAATATTTGAATTATACACCTGATACAGCATAACAATAATACAGTAGGAGAGATTAAACTTGGGAATAATGATAAAGAAAATTAACTAAATGGGTTCTCATGTAAATGTAATTATTTTTCTCTCCATCTATGGGATGTGGCCTGTGTAAACTGTTGATCATCACGATTCCATATTACTTCACTTACCAATCAGAAACCTGTGTTGGTTGTTCAGCTAATGGAATAATCAAGCTACAGAATTTTCTTGATATCAGACGGGTATATAAGACATGGACAGACAAGCCACAGACAGATGACTTCAAGCTTTTTGCTTTCAAGACACTTCACAGTGATAAATTCAGAGACTCGTATTAATCCTTCTCAAAACCAACAGCCTTCTTAAATGCTTTTCCAAACACTTTAAAGCTTTGTAAAGGCTATTTTTAGATGATATATAATATATATTTATATTACATTATTTTTATAGCATATATGCACCACAAACATTGAGTAGTGGCGCTTCCAAAAGGAAAGCCAAAAGAGAAATGGAGGCTAGGGAGGCAGTTTTACCTCTGTGTTCCGGTCCTTGTAAACTTTTTTAAAAAGTCTTCTGATACTATATCTAATGATGACAGCAATACTACTCTTAGCTGTGGAGAAACTGGCACAGACTGACACAGACTAGGGACGCTCCGCACAGACTTTCACGTCCACCTCGCTGTGAGGAAGTGGGGGAGTGCACAGGGGCAGTTGGGCTTTTGCACATCGTATGGGCAGTTCATAAATTCACAAACTAATTTTAAAATAAATAATTTATTTTTCAGCTGTGCCAGTATACTTGCTGGGTGTCATTCCTGGAAAGCAAAAAGAGAATGTTAAAATGACGTGGCATTGTAATGTATGTTTTGCTTGTTGATGTGCTATGCTAATCCAGCTGCGAAAGCATGTTGGCGGGTGCACATAGTAAAATGTGGTTTGTATGTTGTGTAGTTAGTCAGCATATGTGTGTAAACAGCAACATTCGTACATTATAACTGAGATGTGTTACTCACCAGGGGAAGAGCATGTAGGACACCAATTGCCAAAAGAGTTGCGCACTCTACTCAGGGGTTTTATAGGATTATGGGAAAGGTAGTCCTCTATGGTGTAATTATAGGGGGAAGTTTATTTTGAGTTTGTGATATATGTGATCCTAACTTAGGATTCTGGATGTAATATTGTGTATGGTCCAGTTGTAGAAAATTGGTAAATGGTTGGGGAATACCAAAATGGAAATTTATGGTTTATCTGCATTAATTGATTTTTTTTTTTTTATCTGTGCTAAGAGTTGGTTCAGCCCAGGGCAGGGCTAACTCTATTTAAGCACTTGAGCTGCTACCAGTTTGGAGAGGCTGAGCAGGATTTATTTTGTTGCCAGCCATAATGAGGAGATGGGGGGACAGTTGCCCAATGTCTGTTTTTCCTTATGTTGTAAATAGTTGTCTTTCCTGGTTATATGTTGTACAGCACAAATAACTGTCTCATCTATTTCACCCCAGTTCCTTTTGTGTGCCCTCTCTTACTGCTCGCCGCCGTCCTGTAACACCTCTCCCGAGCCATCCTCTATGGACGGACCTCTAACAGGTTCTAAGGGTACACACAAACCATCATCTCCTCCGCTGAAGCAGTTGGCCAGTTCACAAGAGTCAAATCAGGAACCAGGCCATTTCTGGTGCTATGAGATCACTGACTCTGTGTTGTGGCTCAACATTTCCAGTGACATTGTTCCGTCTCTACTTATTGAAAGGAAAAGGAAAAGTCCCATTCCAGGGGTCTTTTTTATAACACTTTGTGTACCTTTGTGCCAAAATAGTTACATACGGCAAAATCTTTTAGTTTGCGTGTGCAATAAAAAAATTCTGAAAACTTGCATAGGTAACACATATGCATGTCGTCAGTTATAAATCATAACTAATCCTACAAATGTGTGAACGCGCGCAACAACCACACCCTGAAACACCCACATTTAAGCATATATGGCACTCCAGAAGTAGAAATCAATTATGCAAGATCTATAAATAATGTGCAGGAGAGAGCAATGCATTTTAAATGTAATAATGACAGTGAATATGGAAAGAAACTCCTCGGAATGCGAAAATAGAGATTACAAAAAATATAATTTCAGGCAGCCGCAGCACAGGGGTAGCATACAAAAAAACCTTACATGGCAGGAGTTTTTTTTTTTTTACCATGGCTGTCAATTCCTCAGGTATAGACCAAGGGGCCAGCTTTCAGTTCTCAAGCTGAGCACCAGAAAAAGTGTCGCCATCCAGCAGGTTGCGGGTAGAAACAGTGTTTTCCCATTGGAATTCATTCATTTTCAGCAGCATATAAAAATATTTATCCTCATATTATTGTAGGGATTTGTTGTAGTATTCCTTGCATAGGGCGCCAAAAGTGTAAGGAATTTGTTTGCTATGCCTCACAACAAAGGGCGTCACTTACATGGAGGGAATTCTATAACATATTAGAATAATGGTGTAATTATGATAAATCCGTTTCATATGTCAGTCTCATAAAATATACCAGTCTCATCATATAGCTAAAAATATGCAATTTTAAATCAATAATTATAATTAAAAATACTATATTAATAACTAATCATAATCAAATCACAACATTATTGGTTCAGTTATAACTGAATTAATAACGTTAATGATTGATCAAAGGTGAAGGCATTTGGAGTTCTTCGGAGCTGCAGCAGTTAGCAAACATTCAATATATATGCAATATTAATAAACACACAACCTTGGAATATAACAAAGTTTATTGAACACATGTACTAAACAGCAAAGCATGATTTATTACAATGTAACAATAAACAGTGTGTGTGTGTGTGTGTGTGTGTGTGTGTGTGTGTGTGCATATGGTGCAGGAATGTTCGCGTTGGTGTGTGTGGTGGTAGGAATGTTCTTCTATGTGTGGGGGTCGCGCAGCCTTGGGTGTGTGCGCCATGCACACGTGTTCATGGAGAACAAAGGAAAAGAGATGGTGGGAGTTTTAAACTTCGCTGAAGCTAAGCATTCTTGGAAAATGACACATGCAGTGTGCTAAAAATGTGTATGATCATGAAGATCACAAATGCCAAGTTGTTGTAGGTCAGTAGCTAAATAGATCACATGCAAAACCTAGTTTGAGTGAGATATTTACCTACGAACGCTGCACGGTGCTTGGCTAGGAGCCAGCTAAACAATGATCCAATACAACAATGAAAGAGATAATAGATAAGAACATCAAACAACACAGTTCATTACACCCAGTTATGAATATAACAGTGTGTAGTTAAGCTATGATGTGAAGCGGTGACGCGAGGCAGGAGCGAGAGAGTTTCTGGGGTGTTGGTCTGTTTTATTACCTATGTTTTATTGCTTTTAACGTAGTTACGCTGTAGTCAGCTGTCTTTGGAATTTAGCTGTGGAATTATGAGAAACGTATTTCAGTAGTCCCTAAGTAATGATATTCAAACATAGTTCAAAATGAAGTCTGGAGGACATTGTATTCCAGGAGTTTGTCTGTTTTTTTACAATGCATGTAAAAAGATAGACATTTTTATGTCCCCAAAAATGTTGTGATGTCATTTGCACGCTTATAATATGCACAGAGCTGGGTGCGAGGAATTTGGAAATAGTTATCCATAAAAATCCATAATTGCCTTTATTGAAATCATATTAATATAGACAATAGCCAAAATACAGCTATTTCGTGATATAGACTACATCAGAATAATGCATTTTACATTTATCATGAATTTCACAAGCAAGAACAAAAACTCGGCATTAATCTCTGCTGGAAGACAAATTCTTGTTTATTTAATCTAAAAATAAATTTGTCAGATGTCATGGACTATGCATTTCTAAGACACAATGCTCCTAATGTGGATACGTTTTTGGAGGAGTGTAAAGCCCAGCTAGCTAAGGAAAAGGGTGGGGGGGAGGGCTAACAAGAAACATGTTCAACACGTCATTGCTTTGCGTCTTTTTCTTTGAGCATGTGACAGAGGAGACAACTGCGCAGTTGCAATGGGTGGCCATAATTACACTTCCTGGTTCTGAGATTGTCTCCATATAAGTCCTTGACTTATATAGTCTCTACATGTTTATATACTCTAAGGTATATACTCTAAAGTGTAGATTGAAATCAAGAAAAAATTATGTGTCATGGAGGTTAAGGCAAACAGGCATATACTGGCCCATCTGCAAGTGTAGGAGAAACAGGCGGCAGTATGGGGGTGCCACCACTGAGCTCCCTCGCTGTGCGGCTAGCTGTGATAATCAGAGTTGATTTTTGAAAAAATACTGTTAATCACTAGGAACGAATCATGGCATGACCCTGGCCATTGAGCAACCACATGTTTTGGTGTCATTTTTGCATTGCTACTCAGTTGCACTTTTATTGAATGGAAGTTCTTACAATTTACTTACACATATTCGTCCACTGATGGTGCAAAGTGAGTGCAGGCAATTGCACCGGTTACATTGGGAAAATCAGTCATCGCAGTAAATTGCTTTTTGATGTTTGGTTTCTCACCGGCTGTGTAGGGGAATCATATGTACCTTGAGCTCAGATGAATGATGCCATCCAACACTCTTGGTATGACATAACTGAGTGAGGGCTGGGACATACCTGACCAGTCCGCTATTTTCTGCTGGAAAATTCCTGTGGCCAAGAACCCCAGAGTTGACAGGATTTGCAGATGGCCAGGTATTGGCTGGTTGCAATGCATATGACACTCCAGCGCTGGCCCCAGTTCAGCAGAGTTCCAAGAGTACAGCTCGTATTAAGCGAAACCAAATCATAAGCCAGTCATCATCATCATCATCATAATGAAAAAAATTATCGACAGATTGAAACCATTTGTGGATGTAACAAATGCTGCCCGGTGACAATGATGATGACAGAGGTGAGGAGGAGGATAGTGATTAATTGTACAGTATCTAGAGGCTTGCATTTTCCATGGGAAGCTGTGATTTAAATTTTTTACAGTGCATCTTTCTTTGAGAAATATTTTGTCTACAAGTAGCCCAACGGTATATACACTCCCTTTCCCTTTTCCCTTCCCATTCCCTTTATCTTTCCCAATAATTAAAATGTTTGTTGCCATGATACCATATGTTATTATCTGATGTATTATTTTCCATCTGATAGCTTAAAGATATTACCGTATGTTGTTTTTTTATTTGCCTGCTTTCATGGTCATCACCATATCATTGTAATCTGACACAAACTGCCTGTATTACACCAAATCATTTTTATTCTTTAAATACAGTATAGTATAGGCTATATTCAAGTAGCTGGTACAGAGCCCATCCCCGGATTATGAACAAGATCAGTTCCAAAGTCTGTCTTTAAGTCAGATTTGTATGTTAGTTGGAACAGGTACATACGGTTCATATTTAGTGTCAGTGAGTCAAATGTTTGTCTTACTATACAGTATATTTTACCTTCCAAATACAGTAAAGCATTTTACAATAATACAGTACATACTGTTAATAAATTGTTTACCTTCTTTATACAAACATTTTACCAAAAGTGTGCTTAAAACTGCTCAATTGAGGAAGTATGGATTTATTTGTAGACTTTGTCTCCAGAGCAAATTTCTCAATGAATGGAGGCAGAATGTTTTCATTAGTTGTGCATGCATTCCCTATTACGAACCATTGTATTTAACTCAATTTTTTATATAATAGGCTATAGTCTATTGCTATATTGCAAGTAGGAGTTGTCTGTAAGTTGGAGGTTCGTAACCCAGAGACTGCCTGTACCCATAAATCCGTATAGGATAAATAAGAAATGAACCACGACTACAATAGTACAAAATACACTACTAAAAAAGGACAAATCATAAATAATGACCTGTCTCTAATAATAGCCTGTCTCAAACCTGCTGCTTTCTTTAGTCGAGGTAAATAAAGGCCCTAGCAACTATTTGAGAATTTATAGCATGTTTCTCCTATCTGCATGTTCAAGTAAGAGAAAGCATACTAAACAGATGGTTTATGAAGACAGCCACAGACTCTTCTCATAGAACCACAGGTAACGTCTGTTATTATTATGCGTATTTGATCATTGTGACATAACACCCATCTGGGTGAAGCGTCGGAGCTTCAGTACATTTTCAAAGCAATTGCTTCAATTGTGCCAAGTGTTTCAGAAGCGTCGGTTTCATCACCACTACAGAACAGGCTGGGCAGGCAAACAGATGCAAGAAAAGGCTCATAGCACAACAGAGGATAAATTCAACTGAGACAAACTCACAACAGACACAGAAACACAAAGAGTTTAGATACAAAAATAATGAAGGCTAAACAAGGAACAGGTGTGTGAACAGGCAGGTGAAACAGGGCAGGTAATCAGACAATTAGCAATAAATCAATGAAACAATTAAGCAGGGAACAGAGGGCGGAAAAACCACGTGTGAACCGTAAACACAAGCACATGGCACAGAAGGGGGAAAACAAGGAAGTAAAAAAAACTGAAAACAGCAAAAGGAAACAGAATACGTGACAGATTTACTGACAAAACCAGAGGGATGAATACTGTTCTGTCACCAAAGGGAGTCTTTAGAGTGATGTGTATTTAGAGTGAGGTCTCATCATCTACACTTAAATCCTTCGTGCACATTTTCATTGAGATTTACGGTAAGCCTCTTGTCATGAAACTGCACGAGGGGATGAGGGTTCAAAACGCACTTTTGGTTCAAGATATTTAAAGTCCAAGAAAAATGGGTTCTATAACTTTATTAACTATGATCTGATCAGGTCTATTGACATTAAAAATAATGTGTTAACTAATTAGAAAGTTTTATTCTGAACAGCGTAGCCCGTAACATTCATAAAATGTTTGCCACAGGCCCTGGGAGACCGGGGCTTGAGTCCCAACTCCGGTCCTTCTATCTATGCCTCCTCTTCTCTCGGCCATTTTCCCTTTAAAAAAGTATACCACTTTTTAAAAAGCAATAAAATAAAGAAATAAAATGGTTATGGGCAACCACTACGAGATCCTTGAAAAGCACCATCCTAGGTATTCTCACAGTAAGTTCTGTGCATTTTTATTGTAGCAATTTGGAATTATGGGGTGACAGAGTTCTTCACCATGCCCAAAGGTATACATGCCACGTTTTGAAAGGTCATAAACTTATCAAATCTAATAGTTATGGGCAACCTCTACTAGATACTTCCCATATATTCCCACAGTGGGTTTTGTGCATTTTTAGAGTAGCAATTGGGAATTATGGAGCACCAAATCTTCCAATAAGCACATTCAGCTGTATATGTGCCACTTTTCACAAGGCCATAAAATTGACAAATGAAATTATGGGCAAACACTACTAGTTCTCTTGTTTTGCATCACTGGAATAAAGAGGGAAATAACTACTTAAATCAACATACTTGTTAGCCTCTCATTGCAAGTTTGCAACAAATGTTACAACACAATCACACAGTTTATTATTTCCATGCGGAACAGATTTGCTACTATATGCAGTTCTGCTGATACATAACAGGAATACAATTATATTTGTTGATTTGTATGTTTATTTGTAAGTCATGAGTGAGCTGTTCTATCATGGGTCATTGAATTACTGAGATGTGTTTGTTAACCCCTCCAGAGAGACGGGCAACAGACTCAGCAGTTGAATCAGAAAACAGTGTATGTTCCTGTGCAGAGAGTAGAGAATGCAAACGTGGTGTGTCACCTTGATGAGATTAAGTTCTGGGAAGTATTAACATAAAACAGGGTAATGTGCAAAAAGTATTGTCACGCTGGATAATACCTGTGCATTCAGCATGGCAAATGGTATTTCTTTCTCCACCACAGCGCAATTGCACCATTCGTTCCCTATATATATATCTATATATATATGTCAGTGGCGGTCGGTGAGCTGGAAACAGCTCAAACCTCACCTTTAAATCTATCATTAATTTCAGCCTGTTCCCGTTAATCCGCCTTGATTAACAATAAACCTAGCGATTCGCGGAATAATCATCACCAATCGCGTAAACAGAGTACATGATTATCAATTACATTTTGTGATGGAGTTGCTGTTTTCGCAAACTAGTTGAGGCCTATGTGCTAAACTTTATTGAGCATTCCACTCAACAGAGATGCATTATACAGATAATGTTTTCTGTAATCTAAAGGTGTATTCTCAGAAATTGAGATCGATTTTAATATCTTTACTTCCATTTTATACATTTGAATCGTAACACAAGAAAGCTACAATGTAAAACACATTAAGGTATTAGTTTTTCAATTCGTATTTAGATGATTGTCATCCTTGTTAGACAATTTAAGTTTGACTGCAGCACACAAGCTTCAGACAATCCATGGTGTTTTGCGAGCATTTAAATGGCAGAATCTTGCAAATCAGACGAGCGCATTTGACATGAACAATCGCTGACGTCGGGCAGAGAGCGAAAAGTGCAATTACGTGTTGGTTTTTACAAATTTTAAACAGTTCAGTAAAGACAAATAATACTATCACTAAATGACACTGGTAACCATTTACTCTATTTACACGATTAGTGTTAATTATTCTGCGAATCACTAGATTTTTTTGTTAATCAAGGTGGATTAACGGGAACCGGTTGAAATTAATAATAGATTTAAAGGAGAGGTTTGAGCTTCCCCTATTTGCAACTCACCGGCCGCCACTGATATATGTATGTGTGTGTATAAATAATTTTTTTTTTTTGCGTTATATCCGCCACTGTTTGCTTGAGTGCATTTGCTGGACCCTTTCCAATGCCGTCGATTGACCTGCTCTCGCAAATTAAACTTCTAAATTAATTTAACTTAAACATCTAGCATCAACGTATGGACACCTTAAACAACGTGGATCTGCAGACATGGATCTACAAGACCTAATAATTATTAATAAAAATTAATATGAAAATCCCAAACAAACATAACTAAACCGAGGCTATGGCATCCCTTGGTTCGACTGTCTCTCCCATCCACGCTGATGGCGACTCTATTCTGAGAAACGTGAAAGTAGAGATTCCAACTACTATAGTCAATTGTATTCCTGGGGCCACAGCTACCGACACTGAAGCAAACCTTAAAGTGCTGGCTAAAGGTAATCGTAATTTCTCTAAAATTGGTAATCACGTCAGCACTAACATTGTCCACATGCAGCAATCGTAAATAACAAAGATAAATATTAAATCAGTGTGTAAGCTTGCAAATACAGCAGATTAACGTCACTAAATTGTTGTTTGTCTGAGTGGTGCCCCACCAACAATGTGGGCTATGTAGACAACTGGCAAACCATTTTTGGAGAAGCCTGGTCTTTATAAAAGAAATGGAATCCACCCCACACGGGAGGGTGCTGCTCTTCTTTGTAAAAAGTTGGTTCATAATCCATGACTCACCAGAGCCAAGGCCTGGCAGCAGATTTTCTGTCCTACACAGACTTCTGCTTTTTTCCCTGAACAATCTCTCAAGTTAAGATTCATAGAGACAGTGTCTGTTCCCAGACCTTCAGTTAAAAACTCCTTTAAGTGCTCTACGAGAGACTCTTACTCTGAAAATTTGATAAACATTTAACTGAATAAGCCAGTATTGAATAACTTCAAACGGTCCTAAAGATTAGGTTAATGAATGTAAGATCCCTGACACCGAAGGCTGCACTAGTGAATGAGTTAATTACTGATCACCAATTTGATATTGTATGTTTAACTGAAACTTGCCTTAAGCCAAATGACTTTATTGACATAAATTAATCAACCCTTCCTCACTACAATAACACTACAATGTCCCCAGATCTACTGGCAGAGGTGGTGGTGGCTGCTGTGCATAGTTCTAAGCTCAGTGCTACCTTTAAACCTGCCTACCTTCAATTCATTTGAACTGCTAGTAATTAGCTTTGCACATCCTGACAAGACAGCAATTAATGTGTTTACCCTTGTAATAGGTAATAGACCACCAGGGCCCTATACCCTTTTTTATCAGAATTCGCAGACTTTTTTTCCAGCCTCATTGTTAGTACTGTCTAGGAGAACAATCTCATCTGATACTGCTGGCTCCTTTTTTCACGCTCTCCCTGGCTTGTACAATCATAGCCATAATGAGTTCCCTAATGTAAGCTCTAACCCAAATCTGGCTAATATTAATAAACTCTCGGATGGCATTAATTCTACTCTGTGTAAAACTCTAGATGCTGTTGCACCCCTTAAAAAGAAAAAACTCCCTCTGAAAAAGATGCACCATGGTATAGTGGCCGAACACGTGCTCTTAAGCAAGCTACACGGAAGCTTGAAAGAAATTAGGGTTCAACAAAATTACAAGTCTTTCTTATGGCATGGAAAGATGGCTTCTTCAGCTATAAACGTGCCCTCTAAGCTACGAGAGAGTCTTATTTTTCTGTACTTACACAGAAAAATAAGGGTAATCCCAGATACCTGTTTGACACTGTTGCCAGACTAACTAAAAGCAGTGCATTGGCTGACCACTATTTTCCTAAAATTCACAGTAGTAATGACTTTATTAATTTCTTCAACAGCAAAACCATTAAGATCAGAGAGGCAATAGCAAAGCTTCCCTCTGCTCCTGTCTCCAACCTGGCTTCTTCAATCTCCAATGCAGCAAACCTGTTCTTTTATGCCCATCCAATGCTTAGATTCCTTCACACCCACTAATTTCAAAGAATTCTCTTCCTAGTCAGCACTAGCAACAGCTCCACTTGTACGGAATACCACAAGGATCCATGCTTGGACCTCTGTTGTTCTCCTTCTGTATTTTACCTCTTGGCAATATTATCCATAAATATGGAATTAATTTATAATAAAACTGAAATGCTGCTAATTGGCCCAAAGTCCATCAGGAGTAGGTTCTCTGACATCACTCTGCACCTTGATGGTGTCTCTGTGGCATCAAGTGCAGTCACCAGAGACCTTTGCGTCATTATTGATCCTGAGTTATCCCTTGAAACACATGAAAAACACCTCTAAAATTGCTTACTTCCATCTGAGGAGCATAGCCAAAATCAGGAAGATTCTGTCAGGTCAGGATGCAGAAAAGTTAGTCCATGCTTTTGTTACATCTAGACTGGACTATTGCAATTGACTCTTGTCAGGATGTGCAAATGCCTCCCTAAAGCCACTCCAGCTGGTTCAAAATGCAGCTGCCTGAATCCTAATAAAAATAAAATGCTTTCAGCACATCACCCCAGTTCTAGCTTCTCTTCACTGGCTACCCATCAAATTTCGCATTGACTTCAAAATACTACTTCTCACATTTAAGGTTTTGAGTGGCCTCAGCCCTCCCTACCTCAAGGACCTTCTCCACCCTTATATTCCCCAGCGGTCACTTCGCTTCCAAAATGCAGGATTTCTCATTGTTCCGAGAGTGGGTAAAAGTCCCATAGGCACCAGAGCCTTTTCATATTGAGCCCCTCTCCTATGGAACAACTTACCCACTGAACTTTGGGGAGCAGACTCTCACTCTTCCTTTAAGGCTAAGCTCAAAACATACCTATACAGTAAATCCTTTAGTTGAGGGACACGGCCTGGTGTTAGCATGGATTATAGAGTCTCTGGTGGAACTGAGTGGTCATTGTTGTCATTACACCATGGAATAGAGACTGTGTTAAGCTGCTCTGCCATGGTCTGTCTGGTGTTGACTGCCTTAGGATCACCCTCATGACTGTGCTGACCCCATGCCCTACGTCTCTTTGGTGTGCTGCCACAGTGTTAGTCTGCTGGTAGTTTTTCTTTGCTGCACATGGGCACCTCTTTCCCCCCTCCTCTCCTTTCCTGTTTCTCTGATTTTCCCTCCATGAATTTTACCATCCACTAATCAACGGTTTACTCTGTTTTTCTCTCCCTGCTCTGGGCACCTGCCTGGAGCTGAAGCCCAAACACAGCAGCCCACCCCTGGCTCAGCCGTCTTCCTGTCCTGCCCATCCCGCCCTCTCTGTGCCAAGAACTGGACCTTACTTATCATATTTACTGTTATAACTGCAATAACTGCAGATCTGTTTATTCTAACTAAACTGTCATCACTGTTATTGTACTTGTTGGTCCTGGTATCATTTCAATTACCATTTGAATCAGTAAGAGTTATGTCAGCCATCTCCACTCTCCTGTCTACCTGTTGTACACCCTGCACCAGCCAGAAGCAGATGAGCTCCCCTCTGAGCCAGGTACCGCTCAGGGTTTCTTCCTGTTTGTCAGGGAGTTTTTCCTTGCCACTGTTCCCTTGGCTTGCTCTGATTGGGTTTCAGGGATCGATTGTAAAGCTGCTTTGTGACAACTTTTTGTAAAAAGCGGTATACAAATTGAATTGAAGTGAATTGAATAGAATAGAATATAGGTCTCTACAGTGCTGTGAAAAAGTATTTGCCCCCTTACAGATTTCTTGTTTTTGCTTTTTTGTCACACTTAAATGTTTCAGATCATCAAAAAAACTTTAATATCAGACAAAGAACCCGAGTAAATACAAAATTCAGCTTTTAAATGATGATTTCATTTATTAAGGGAAAAAATGAAACCAACCTGACCCTACGTGAAAAAGTAATTGCCCCCCCAACCCCCCACCCCTTGTTAAATCATGAATTAACTGTGATTGACCACATTTTGTGGAGAGCTGAGTTCAGTCATTTCAATAGAAACTGTATGACAACATGAAGTGGGCTAAAATATCTCAAAAAACAAAACATCATGCCCCAATCTAAAGAAATTCAAGAACAGATGAGAAACAAAGTCACTGACATCTGTCAGTCTGGAATAAATCAGTCTGTAAATAATCTGGGTTAAAACATGTCAGATGCTAATTTTCATTTTTATGCTGATGACACTGTTATATACTGCTGTGCGTCAACTCTTATACAGGCCATTGAATATTTGCAAAATGCCTTTATTGTTGTCCAAAATACCCTTCTTCAGTTGAAACTGGTTCTTAATGCAGATAAGACCAAACAAAATGTTGTTTACTGGCACTAAGAATAGGCCACAAAATACCCCTTTGATGGTCACTGTGGAGGGAAGTGAAATAGAGGTTGTAAACTCTTATAAATATCTGGGTATTTTGATTGATGACTCCCTCACATTTAAGCCACATGTGTAGTACTTGGTAAAAAAAGTTGAGGCTAACACTGTGTTTTTATTTTCAAAATAAGTTGTTTTTCTTTTAATGTAAAAAAGTGACCACTTTTTACCTGTGTTGGACTATGGTGATCTTTTATATATGCACATCTCTGTTCAGTGTCTTCATATGGTTGACACAGCTTACCATGCTTCCCTGAGGTTCATTACAAACTGTAAAGCTCTGTCTCACCACTGTGAGTTATACTCACGGGTAGGATGGCCTGCTTTGGCCACCCGTGGGCTCTGTCACTGGTACACCTTTATATATGAGGCAATTCTTGGTTTGCTTCCATACTACAGTTAAGGTCAAAATTATTAGCCCCCCTTATGAAATCAAATAAAACTTTCCTTCCAATGACATGGGCCATAACCTTAAGTGTTTATAGTTTGTGTGTCGGCAAGAATAAATACAACATCTGCATAAGGTCAAATGAACATTTTTATTGGTTTGCTGAACTGAAACAAGAAAAATGCAATGGTCAAAATTATTAGCCCTCTGACAACTAATAGTCAATAATGTAGCCTTTCTGATGCAAAACTGACAACAACCTCTTCTGGTAGTTTCTAACTAAGTTGGCACATGTCTTCTCAGGGATTTCAGCCCATTGTTCCTTGGCAAATTGTTCAAGATCATGCAAATTGCTTGGCATCCGAGCATGGACCTGAACCTTGAGCTCCCTCCACAGATTCTCGATGGGATTGAGATCAGGGCTCTGAGAGGGCCACTCCGGAACCTTGATTTTGGTGTCTTTCAAAATGTTTTTGACTAACTTTGATGTATGCTTCGGGGTCATTGTCTTGTTGGAAGACCCAGCGATGACCTAACCCTAGACTGGCTGCAGATGTCTTGATGTTAGCCTTCAAAATACCCACATAATCCTCTTTTTTCATGGTCCCATGCACCCAAACAAGGTTTCCTGTCCCTGAAGCTGCAAAACAGCCCCACAGCATTATGTTGCCACCACTGTGCTTCACTATGGGGACAGTATTTTTAGGGTTGAAGGCCTCGCCCTTCCTTCGCCACACAAAAGCAGCATCCATATGCCCAAACAGCTCAAGTTTCAGCAGACCAAAGGACAGACTTCCAAAACTCACCCTTATGTTTCAGATTGTCTCTGGCAAAATTCAGTCGGGCTTTAATGTGCCGCTGTGAGAGCAATGGGGTTTTTCTTGCACGATGACCACAAAGTCTACCACGATGAAGAACCCTCACAACAGTCTTGCGTGAAACATCAAGTCCAGAGGAAGCCAGTTCAGCAGCAATGATCTTTGCAGAGGTCTGGGGATTCTTGTTGACATCTCTGATTACTTTTCGCTGCAAAGTTTTGGAAATCTTGCGTTTTCTACCATGGCCAGGTTTATTTTTTAACAGACTTTGTTTCTTTGCGCTTTGCAATGATGCAAAGCACAGCTGTTCTAGAAACCATGAAACACTTGAAAATGGCAGTATATCCTTCCCCCTGAAGATGAAGATCCAGTATTTTCTGTCTGAGGTCCAGACTGATTTCTTTGCTTTTTGGCATGATGATATTGCTTCTTACAAAGATTATAGAGCAACCCTGGAGTATCCCCTTCATTCAAGTGGTCAAGTGATACTAACTCTGCTTCTTGAAGTCACTTAAATAAGGTTCAGTGCTAATTGATTGCTCAGGTGTGTTTTCAAACCTAATCGACTGCTCAGGTGTGGTTTCAAACCCAGTTATTTTGTATTGAAAGCACAAAATCACATGGGGGCTAATAATTTTGACCATTACATTTTTTGCTTTTTTCTTGTTTCAGTTCAGCAAACCAATAAAAATATTCATTTGACCATATGCAGATGTTGTCTTTGTTCTTGCAGACACACACACACTATAAACACTTAAGGTTATGGCCCATGTCATAGGAAGGAAAGAGTTTTATTTGATTTCAGGGGGGCTAATAATTTTGACCTTAACTGTACCTATGTGTCTGTATCACGCAGAAAACTGTCCGGACAATACTCTTTGCGTTCTCAAGACTTTTTTATGCTTCTGTCCTAAATGCCCATACGGAAATTGTGTGTCTTTTGTGTATTCTGCACCTTCAGCATGGCATACATTGCAAAAACACTTGAAACTCAACTAAATAATTTCATTACATGCTTTTAAATCCAAAATGAAGGACTTACAGACTGATTCCCTTCGATGTCAATGTTTTCAAATTTACCTGGTTACAAAACAGACTCCTTCAAATTTCTCTTTTGAAATGAGAGCGCCCTGTGCCTGATTTTTAGTACTAATTAATTTGTCTCCTTTTGTGTTTTGTGTCTGTAACTATGTATTTTTATTTATTTATGCCGCTGCCTGTCTTGGCCGGGTCTCCTTTGAAAAAGAGATTTTTAATCTCAATGGGACTTTCCTGGTTAAATAAAGGTTAAATAAAAATAAATAAATAAAATCAGCTGCCACTACGCTGGAATGATAGCGCCACCTGCTAGGGCCCTTACACCATCAAGGAGCACTTCAGGTCGGTGAACTACAGAGTTGGCGAAGAAAGCCGCAGCAGGTGTACCACATCATAAAAATCACATAAAGAGATAGGTGGCTGGCCCCACGGTTCCGGCAGCTGCACTGTTCACCACAGAAGAAACCAGCCCATCACCTCGTGACCTGGTGCACGTGGGACTTGACCTGAGCCCCTGCCAGGGACAGGAGGTAAGGGACGTCATCGACCACTTCGGTTAATGTTTTCTCTGCCACCCCAGGTCACACCTCTCTTGTGGAACACCGCATCAGAACCCCAGAGCGCACTGCGGTGAACGTGTAGCCTTATCAGATATCCGAGGTGGGAAAGGCGGCTGTGTGGAGGAGATCAAGAGGATGAAGCAGATGGGGGACATCAAGGAGGCATGCAGTCCGTGGTCAAGTCCCAGTGTACTGGTGCTGAACCTGATGAACCCCTACGGTTCTGCAATGACTTCAGGCAACTAAACGCTGTCTCAGAGTTTGATGCTTATCCCATGCCCCGAGCGGACGAGCTGATTTAGGAGTTGGGTGAGTCTTGTTTTATAACAACACTTGATTTAACAAAAGGTTATTGACAAGTTCCTCTCACCCAACCAGATCGTGAGAAGACCACCTTCTCCAGTCCAATTGTAAAGTACCAGTACCGGCTACTCCCATTCAGTCTGCAGTCTGTAAGGGAATGGCACAGGAAAAGAACATCAACTCCAGAGTGACACAATGGTTTCTCGCTCTCCAACCCTACTCTTTCAAGGTGGTTCATCGACCTGGTTCATGCCATGGCAACGCTGACGGCATGTCCAAGCTGTATGCCCTCTGGGCCACGCTGGCCCCGTCGGCAGTTTAGGGGTGGCATAGGGGTGGCCCCGCCGGTAAACAGATCCCCGCCTCGGCTAAGCTGCCTAAACCGCCAAATTTTCACCCTTAACCTCTTGTATTTGCGTTTCTCTGTGCCACCCACCGTGCCGACTCCCCTACAGGCACCACAATATATATAATATTTTGCCCCCCAAAAATGTCCCCAGCCCACCCTTTCATCAAGGAGCTTATTTGACGATTACAACACTAAACAAGGAGAAACAGGAATATTCAGGATCACAGATGAATGAAATGGATTACCCAGTAAAAGCAGGTCATGGAGGTCTGACAAATTGAAACAAGTTTAAACTAAGAAGTTTTAACTAAGAAGAGTTAGCCTTCAATTATGACCTCAGTAGTATTCAAATAGGCATTGTATACAAGAAAGAAACTGAAATGTAGACAAATGGCTCTTTGTTGCAAGGGCTTATTGCATACTACTGCAACTCTAAGACAACCCTCTTTTTATTTGAGTGGCTGATGTTGTCAATAGTAATGAGAAAAAGAGAAACCATAAGTTTACCTCCATTTGCAGCATCCAGTGGCCTGACTGTTTCATTTGTGGATAATATTATTGTCACAGACAGGTACTTTTTTGCCATAATTTCACACAGACTTTCACATAGACCATCTTTACTTATTAGAAACTTTGGATCAGCATAACACCAAACAAAGGTATTGAACAATGAAAAAAATGTGGTTGTAATTTTTGCTCACAGAGGCTTGTGCTCATGCCTTCAGCTCCATCTTTAAATAGGGCACGTAGCATCAATTACCTACACTGATCACCTCAACAAAACACGCAATAATGTCTAAAATATTGAATTCCTTCTGATGCAATAAATATGTCATAGTATATTACCAGTATAACCCCATCATCAGTAATCAAACAAAAATACCACCTGTTTTAATAAAATTACATTACATTACATTACAGGCATTTGGCAGACGCTCTTATCCAGAGCAACTTACAACACAAAGTGCATTTCTTTGGGAACAAGATTATTAAAGTGCTAGGGAAGGGTACAACTCTCAAGTACCAGTAGGGTTAGAAGGGCTGAACCCTATGGAGGACCTGTTGAGGGAAAAAGAAAACATAATTAATAAACTCTCTGGATATAAATAGCTCTGGAACAACAATTGTAATAACCCTAAGGTAGCTACAGCAAACAACTAAGGCTAAGTCGGAGAGCTAGGGAGAGAAGGAGAGAGGTGCATCTTGAAGAGGTGAGTCTTCAGTCTGCGCTTGAAGGTGGGCAGACTATCTGCTGTTCTGACCACCGTGGGAAGGTCATTCCACCAGCGGGGAGCCAGAACAGACAGCAGACGTGACCGGGAGGTGCAGGCATTGAGAGGAGGGGGCACCAGGCGTGCTGAAGACGCAGAACGGAGTGCGCGAGCAGGTGTGTAGGGTCTGATAAGCTTCTGAAGATAGGATGGAGCCATCCCCTTGACAGCCTGGAAGGCAAGCACCAAAGTCTTGAATCTGATGCGAGCCAAGACAGGTAGCCAATGGAGGTCGGCGAGGAGCGGAGTGACTTGGGTGCGTCTGGGAAGGTTGAAGACCAGATGAGCAGCAGCATTCTGGATGAGCTGCAAAGGTCGGATGGAAGATGCTGGAAGGCCAGCAAGGAGGGAGTTGCAGTAGTCCAGGCAGGAGAGTACCGTCGCTTGGACAAGCAGCTGTGTGGAGTAGGTGGGGAGAAAGGGGCGGATTCTCCTGATGTTCTACAGGAAAAATCTGCACGCCCAACTCACCACTGCGATGTTCTCGGAGAGGGTCAGCTTGTTGTTGAATACCACTCCGAGGTTCTTAGCACTGGAAGACGGTGACAGGATGGTGTCACCCAGGGAGATGGAGAGGTCCAGCGAAGGAGAAGAAGGAGCAGGAAAGAAGAGGAGCTCTGACTTGTCTGGGTTGAGCTTAAGATGGTGGGTGTCCATCCAGCTCTGAATATCCAGGAGACAAGCAGAGATCCGAGCGGAGACCTGTGAGTCAGAGGGAGAGAATGAGAGAAAGAGTTGGGTGTCATCGGCATAACAATGATAGGACAAGCCATGGGCAGAGATGACAGGTCCAAGAGAACGGGTATAGAGAGTGAAGAGCAGTGGACCCAGAACAGAGCCTTGAGGAACTCCTGTGGCAAGCGGATGGGGTGCCGATACTGCACTGTCCCAGGCAACCTGAAATGAGCGACCGGAAAGGTAGGACTCAATCCAGTCAAGGGCGGTTCAACCGATCCCCAAAGCAGCCAGCGAGGACAGGAGGATGGAGAGGTTGACGGTGTCGAAGGCAGCCAACAGGTCCAGGAGAATAAGAACGGAAGAAAGGGAGGCTGCCCGTGCAGTGTGGAGAGCTTCACTGACAGAGAAAAGTGCAGTCTCAGTCGAGTGACCAGGTCTGAAGCCAGACTGGTGGGGGTCCAGCAGGCTATTCTGAGAAAGGAAGAGAGACAGTTGATTAGAGGCAGCACGCTCAAGAGTTTTGGAGAGGAAAGGGAGAAGGGACACAGGGCGGTAGTTATGGATAACAGAAGGGTCCATGGTGGGTTTCTTCAATAACGGTGTGATGTAAGCCCGCTTGAAGGAAGAGGGGAAGCAGCCAGTAGACAAGGAGGAGTTTACAAGGTGGGTGATGAATGGGAGGATGGCTGGGGTGATAGTCTGGAGGAGGGGTGAAGGGATGGGATCAAGAACACAGGTGGTAGGACGATGGGAAAGGAGAAGCTTGGAGACCTCAGTGTCGGTAAGAGGAGAGAAGGTGGAAAAGGACCAGGAAGATGTGGAGGGGGAAGAGGGGGGAGGGGGAGAGACAGGCAGAAAGGTGTTGCAAATGTCTGCAATCTTACCAACAAAGTAAGATGCAATGTCATCTGCAGAGAAGCAGGATTGAGGTTGAGGAGGAGGGGGGCTGAGGAGAGAGGAGAGAAGGGAGAAAAGCTGTCGAGGATTAGAGGAGGAGTTGTGAATCTTTGATTGAAAGAAATTAGCTTTAGCGGTGGAGATAGAATAGGAGAAAGCAGAGAGGAGAGACTTGTAGGACAAGATCATGTGAATGCTTGAGATAGTGGGCCTACATTAAAGGAACGTACTATTTAACAGATCATCGGAATCAGAGGCTGGTATGTGGGCAGTGGCTGGTGCAACTACATGTAAGATACACACACATCACACATCAGACAGTCGCATTGAAAGTTTCACATTCTGTTTAATGTCAATGTAATGCAATGTCAATATCTACATAATTGTGTATAACCATGCATTGTCTGAGACTTTCGGTTGAACGATGTAGTGGAAGGACGTGTGGTGTATGCCTCCATATCATGTCAGTATATTTTCCTAATTCCTAAAAGTCTATCTTTTAAGTCCACTTTCGGTGCAACAGTTTTTGTTTGTAATTCTGCACCAGAATGAGCATAACTACACGAGCAGCTTGAAAAAACCAGGCACAACAAACTTCTCTTCATTTTGGAGACGACGCTAGCAAGATGGCTACCAGGCCCGCTCCACTCACGCTGGAAGCGCTCGTTATTGAGTCAGAAAAATCCAGAAAAAGTATGGCTGAACGAGGTCCTCGCACCGATTAATTCATCCCTAGACTTAATCACTACCACTGTGGCCAAACACACCTCCACCATTTCAGAGATGGAAACAGCCCTGTCGTCCCACTCGGATAGCATCACAAGCCTGGAGCAAGAAGTAGCCAAGCTGCGGACCAAGCTGACCTCGTTAACAGAGGAAAAAGGCACACTTCAAGCGGCTTTGGAAGACCTGATTTCTCGCTTAAGGTGTCAGAATTTGAGAGTGATTGGTCTGCCCGAGGACATTGAAGGCAACAACCTGAGACAGTTCATGGCAGATTTATTCAAGGAGGTAACCGGGGACGCGCTGCCTAACTCCTACCCAGAACTGGACCGGGCTCATCGCAGCCTCCGTCCCAAGCCCCGACAAGGATCCCGCCCTGTGATAGTGCGTTTTCATCACTACATCGAGAAGGAGAGAGTGCTTCAGTGGGCGAAGGAACATCGCGACATGACATACCAGGGTCACAGCATCAAGTTTTATGAGGATTTCAGTGCGGCTGTGACAAAGAGGCGGGCCGCCTTCAACCAGGTGAAATCCTCACTGTTTCGGAAAGGGATATGATTCGGCATGATCTACCCTGCCCGCCTGCGCATTACTTTCAACGGCGTGAATCATATCTTTCACTCCCCAGAGCAAGCTGAACTGTTCTATCGAGAGCGCATTTAGGACTTGAGAAGACATTACTCGAGTAAGAGGTATCGCCATCAATGCTCTTGACTCAATACACTTTACTTCGTAATGCTGTTAACAAGCATTTCTCCAATGGAAATTAGACGCAGAGATAATAGCGTATCATTTCTCAAGCATTACCAGTGCTTGGCTGTCACACTCTTCCTTGCCCGTTTTCACTCCTCTTTGAAATATGTTGCTAGCTAATGTTAACTGTTTAAAATGTTCACAAGATGTAAATTTCAGATCACCAGGAGGCGAGATCCACTGCATAGTAAATCGGTTGTGTACAACTCAATCTTGCAACTCATAAAGTTCTGTTATGATGAGTTTAGGTTATGTATTACTGATTTTGGATTTGGATTACATTTTTGTCAAATTAATGTCTGTTTTTGGGGAATGTGTTGTTTATTGCTTTTCATTGGGAGGCTACTTTCTTTTTTCTTATCTTTTGGATGCCTCTGGGATGTTCACCTCACATCTGCTCTCATTATCAAGATTTTTTCTACTCGAGTTGCAATCCCTCTGGATGTGATCGATGGTTAATCCAAATATACAGTGGGTACGGAAAGTATTCAGACCCCTTTACATTTTTCACTCTTTGTTTTATTGCAGCCATTTGCTAAAATCAAAAACGTTCATTTTATTTCTCATTAATGTACACTCAGCACCCCATCTTGACAGAAAAAAGAGAAATGTAGAAATTTTTGCAAGAAAGACAAGGACCCAAAAGAATGTGGTAGCTGGAGACCAATAAGCTTGTTGAATTCAGATGTAAAGCTTTTAGCCAAAGTTTTAGCTTGTCGTCTACATCCTTGTCTACCTGACATTATTTCAGAAAACCAAATGGGGTTTGTCAGAGGACGACAACTATCATCTAACCTTAGAAGACTGTTAAATATTGTGCTTTCTCCCGACAATGCTCGAGCTGCCGAAATGGTTCTTGCATTGGACATGAAGAAAGCCTTCCATCGGTTTGAATGGGATTATCTGTTTTTTGTTTTGGGGAAATTTGGTTTTGGGTCTAAATTTATTTCTTGGATACAACTTTTATATTCTGCCCCTACTGCTTGTGTAACAACTAGCTCACAAAGGTCTGACTATTTCCCTTTAACAAGAGGGACCCGTCAGGGTTGCCCAATGTCCCCCCTGCTCTTCGCCCTTGCAGTGGAGCCTCTCTCCATTGCTCTCAAATCTTCCTCTCTCTTTACTGGTATTTATAAATCTGGACTAGAACACTGAATATCTTTATGCCGATGATTTTGTTATATGTCACAGACCCGGTTAAGAGTGTAGATAGTATTTTGCAAATTTTGACGACCTTCGGGTCATTCTCGGGCTATAAATTAAACATCAGCAAAATGTTTTCCTATTAATGAAGCAGCCAAACAAGGGTCAATTCTACTTGTGCCCGTCTTAACCTTATTCAATTGAAAGTCCTACATAGGATCCATTACACGAACGCTAAGCTCAGTAGGCTTTTCCCAGGTACAGGTGACGCTTGTGATAGAAGTGGCTGGTCGCCAGCAGATCATACTCATACGTTTTTCTCTTGTCCAAAATTAACAGAGTTCTGGTCCTGTTTCTTTAAAACGTTAGGCGAAGCCCTTAATATCACATTGGAACATTCTTCGTTGATAGCCATTTTTGGAGTACCCCCCATACTAAACAATCTGACAAGGATACATTCTGACGTTGTTGCTTTTGCTTCTCTTATAGCCCGCAGACAAATTTTGTTACAATGGAAAAGCGCCAACCCTCCTTCTCCTACATCTTGGCTGAGTGACTTAATATCCTTTCTATCATTAGAAAATGTGAAATATTCCATTAGAGGCTCGACCGCTAACTTTTACAAAAGATGGCAGGCTGTCATCTCATGTGTAAATACTCTTACTTCTCTGGACCCCAACTGATTCTGTACATCCAGTGAGGTGGGCACCCTGAGCATCCCTCTTATTTTACGTTCCTCCATGTTTTATTTCAACTTATTTATTTATTTTACGTTTTGTTGTTTTTTGTGATCTGGTTATTTTTTTTTAGCTGTTTATATATCTTTTTCCCTCTCCTTTTTTTCTTTTTTCTTTCTTTTGTTTAGTTTTTAATTTTTTATGTTTTAACTTTATTTATTTATGTATTTATGTATGTATGTATGTATGTATGTATGTATGTATGTATGTATGTAATTTTGGGGGTGGGTGGGTGGCTTGTTGAAGGAAGGTGTTGCTTTGTTCCTGTTATAGTGCACCTTCTCAAAAAAGGGGGAAAAATGACTGTGGAACACAGACTTGTACGTTGAGCTTGTTTTATGTATGACATTGGTTCCCAATAAAAAATGTAGACAAAAATGTCACTCAGTACATATTTTTTTCTGAACGGTTGTTGGTATAGTTTTATTTATAAACTTAAAATTCTTCTTCACTGTCAGTTTTGAGAACGCAATGACTACTGTAGTGTGCATACTTCGTTTTTCGGTCCTCCCACGTATGCAAAGAGAACTTACAGTGAATTCTATGCGTACTTGCTTGGATGCATAACTTAATTTGGGACGCACTTGATCAGGTGACCGTCTTTACTTTCCTTAGAGTGATAGAAACTGTCTAGTTAGGACTTTCACTGTTGTTTAATGAATATATTTTATTAACTGTTGTGTTTGTGTTGATGTCCTAAGAACATGAGCTGTAGTCAAACCAATCTGAGCATAATGCCTTGAACTGTTATGAATTAATAGTTGTTGTATCTTTAATTCTAGATTAGTGTTTCAATAGTTATGATTCATAATTATAAAAATGAGACTGATTTCCATGTGAGTCTACTTGCCCTAATAATTAGGGCTACCACACTATCTTATGAATATCATATACCGTCTTTACATGCTCTAAAATGTATGTAGTTGTTACATATTTATTGGTGTAATTTTCTTTAAATATGCAAACGTATTCAAAAATACTGAAGTATTATTGGCTGGTATTATTGGTATTCTTTCCCTCTGTCGGCAGGGCTTTTGTTGATGGGATATTTCTGAAAGTTTGGTTGTCTTAATTTAATGGCAAGCCATTACAGACAAAACATTGTAGAATAATCATCTGTACATGTTTTTTTTACCTCTAGACATGGCAAAACCATACCTGTCCACAGGGCATATTTGTTTGTGTTGACATGTGCAAAAGTGTCACGTTACCTAGTTCTAAAAGTCTGCTGCTTAGCAGAGAAAACTTAAATTTTGAAAGTTGATCACAAAAACGGGTGACATAGCCATGTGCAAACTCTACCGTATAATTCACAAACTTGGATAGTTTCTGCTACAATAAAGTGGCTTTAGCTTATGTTACCATATACTGGAAGTATATTATAAAAAAACATACACTGCAATCTATGTGTAAGTGCCGATTTGTTCAGCTGAATGTTTTTATGTTTTTAATATATTTAAATCAATCAGATTTCATTTTTATCCAATTGATCTGGTTATAATACTGATAAATGATTTTTAAAGATCAAATAGTAGTTGTAATTATAGGCAATACAATGAAATTTTAATATTCACTTTTGTGCAAAACATTACTGGGCTGTCAAGTTTTCAGGAGGTGTGTCATTTCTCATTAGAATTATTCCATCTCCTATTATAGATCCTCCTACTATTCTGCTCTGCAGGGTATGGCTGCGTAAGCCAGGTCAGAATATTAATAAGTATTAATAAATATTTTTGGTGTAACTACTTGTATGGAAAAAGTGCTGTGTGTTCCCAAGTCAGAATTCCTCCCAAGTGTCTGAAAAGCACCTAGGGTTATGGTACATTAAAACCAGCTGTTTTAGAGGCATTGGTTTAAGTCCTGTGCCCTTAATTCATCAGGCTGTTACTTTGTTTTGCAATCACACTTCAAGTTAGCTTTCAGCTCTTAAACACTGCAGTATGCTTTGTGACTGTATCACTGCACACTTGAGCCATCTGTTTGTGGCCAGTGCTGAATTTGTCCTTAAGGTTTTCCTGTATAATGCTATCACCATTTACTATATTTACACCTAACACTGAATATACATTTTGAAGTATGCTTGAGTCTTACAATAATCAGCATTAATTGCAACAGACGTTCACATTCTTGTCTGGCTGGAAGATGAATTACTGATCTCTCATTATCTCTACCAAGTATCAATTAAGGAATAATTGTAGTTTAACAAACATTAGCATTTTTCATTGTTTTTTAGCTTTATTTACTCATCAAGATGTAATTCATCCTCTAGACCTGCGTAAACATCCATTATTGGTACAGTTGTAATCACAAAAATTGTATTCTCATTGTAAATCGTAACTGCTTTGCTGGGAGATCAGTTTTATCAGAGAGACAGAGGGCATTAAGTATGCAGTATATACAAAGCATGTTTCAGGCATGTTTCAACCAACTGAAAAACGTTTGATGTACAGTCAGGTCCAGAATTAATGGCACTCTTGGCAAAGATGGACTGGAAAGACAATATAAAAAAAATTAATGAGCTAGAATCTATATTCAAAAAAACAATTTAAAAACATACTCCACAATTGAAATGCATTTGTGTCCTAAAATAGTTGATATAAATTTCGTGGTAAGCTTCAGTTTCAGAAAGATAGGGGCTAAAATTATTTGCACATTATGCTATGAAGCTTAGCTAAAGTTTGTTGTTGATGGAATTATGGTAAGATTCAGTCTTTCTACCTCAAGTGTGACCCGTCAAGGTCATGAGAACCATGGTACATTTCTGTGCATTACAGCAGCCACTTGTATTTAAAGGATTTTCAAATGGGCTTTTGTGTATTAGTTCTGTGGTTGAAGGAATACTGTTCTTCAAATGAATTGGAGGAGTCATACACCTTCAGCTCTCTGCATCCCAGCAGCTCCGTAGCTGCACCTCTGTCTGTCTGATCAGAGGTGTCACACACCTACAGCTCTGTCCACTCGAAATGGGCAGGAAAGGGTTTCTATGCTGATATCAACAATTTCTGTTGAGACTGGGTTGCAAAAGTCAGGTATGAAAATAAAACACAGAAAAAACTTAACCATATCAATCAATGCATTCATATAACAATATCCTGTGTCATCCAAAGAAAAAGGTGAAAAACACCTTTGGGTGAAAAACATGGGTCTTGAAATGAATACTGTACACATAATTACTGATTAGAGGAAAATAATGTCAGAAAGAAAAATGTATTAGTGCCACAGCACAGCAATCACATCCCAATTTCCTGTGATCAGTCTAATGAGTGACTCAGAATGTCTCATTTCCCTGAGAGCAGCTCACGTATAACAAGACGCACAATTAAAACGCACAATTAAGCCAGAATGTATGAATAGAATATATTCTAATTATCTGATCAAAGTATGGTCTCACTTAACCTCTCTCATCCCAGATGCTAAGAGAAATTCATTGTTGGGAAAGATGGATCAGAATTGACCCTTTAATATGCATCATGTTTGTTTAATGAATGAATTAATCAATAATTCAGAATAAAAGATCAAAGGTCGATGAGCTTTACACCGATGAGTCAATACACTGATGATCCTGTGTGGTCCAAACTGACCAAAGTCTCCAAAAATTTTAATGATGGTTGTGGGACAAATGTGTTGCAACAAAATGCATCACAATGCACCCTGCTGTATATGGGGTCAGACTGGTCAGAACGCCCATGCTAACCCCTGTCCGCTGTCAAAAGCACCTACAATGGACACATGAGCATTAGAACTGGAGCAATGGAAGAAAGTCACCTGATCTGATGAGTCGGTGGAGGGAGTGTGATGCTGGGAAACCCTGAGTACGGGCATTCATGTGGATGTCAGTTTGTCATATACATGGTATTCCCTGATGGCAGTGGCCTCTTTCAGCATGGTAATGTGCCCTGCCACACTGAACACATGGTCTGGGAATGATTTGACGAATGTGCTGCCCTGGCCACCAAATTCCTCAGATCTCATTCCGATTGAGCATCTGTGGGATGTGCTGGAACAGCAAGTCCGATCTGTGGCGGCTCCACCTCTCAAACTATACGACTTAAAGGATCTGCTGCTAATGTCTTGGTGAACAGATGAGTTTCAATGTAGACCAACTGATTACATGCACATTCCCTGAACCAAAGCCTCCACATATCTCTAAGACAGATAGCGGAAATAGAACAAATGATTTATTACACACACATGCACACACAAACAAACACACACACTAAATGTGACCAAATGAGCAGGTAAAGCACAGTGAAGTGCCATTTACCACTGCAAATACCACCACAGGCAGTGTGAAAAAGGGGCAATGGTCCAGTAGCCATGGTGGAGACAGGAAGAGAAAGAACACAGACCAGCTGGAAAAGAACTGTTTGAAAATGCGTAGTCAACCAAATGAAGGGTAAAAGTAAATTAACTGAAGGGAAAACACTGTGGCACCCAGTGCCAGACAAATTGTACATTCAATAACAAAAACAAAAAAGACATGAAGGGCCGTTCAGTGAAGCCCAGCCCTTTGCCATACAACGAGTGAAGTGGGCCTCTATCTATAGCCCTCTATCTAGTCAGATGACTCACTCAGTTCAAGAACAACAGCACAGACTGTGGGTTTTTCAGATCCATTCAGCATTAGACTAAGCAGAGTGTGGATGGAAGCAAATCAGTTACATTAAAAGCTAGGCAAACAGAGAAAGAAAGTTATGTCAGACAAAGTAGCAGATGTAATTCTGAATAAAAAAACAACCATTCAGCACTAACAGTAGTTCAAAAACACAAATGCAACTCACAATACTGTCCAGGTTGTTCAAATTTGCATACAGGGCAAAAGCAACTCTGTGTTTGTTTTAACTCGATGCATTGAATAGCATGAGTGATGCTGTGCCTACTTTTCTTGACACACACAGCACAGACCTAGTTTAAAACTCTGCCATAATAGGTGTGTTTAATAATGAGACATTTCATTACATTGCTGTTAATTTAAAAAACTTTGTAATGTGCCTTCACGCACGTTTGTGTTTCCACAGGGGCATCTCTGTGGCAAAGTGACAGAATGAAATTATAAGTAAAAATATAGCCGTAAGCAGCGATCAACGGGGTCCAAGCAGTCCAGCAGGGCAGAGTCACCATGGCAACTTGATCTGATCATATTGAAAGCGTGGCTGTAAGCACTGATCGGAAGTTTTATGTGATAAGAATCATTTTTAAAAGGCAAACACATCAACAGTTATTAGTTTTTGTTTATTGCAGTGCCCCCCAGAGGTCATATGACACCATTTTGTTTTGGACATCCTTACAATAGAGTTCCGAGTCCAGCTACAAAGTTTGGTGCCAATGCATCATAGAGTTGCCAAGATATGACCTCACTACCTGTTTGCTGATTTTGATTGGCTGTAACGGACAAATGCTTTGTGAGGGTTGGTCTGAAGATCATCTGTGCCAATTTTGGGGAAGATTGGACAAAATTTGTGGCCTGTGAAAATTTCTAAAACTTTTTCATAAAATCCAATATAGCGGAAAATCTGTCATGACAAATAATTTTCATCCAGGGCACAAAAAACAAAAAAGTTCAGGGTATGAGGGGTCTATTCAGACCTGCGCTGCGCGCCTTTTCAGTGTCTGTTCATATTCTGACCTTGAACATTTAGGCGTGCTTGGGAGACTTGCGTGTTTGGGGTGGAGATTCATTCAAATCGGGGCGTTTCTCATTAAAATACCCTCTACGCGGATTCAGACTTTGACTTAAGCGGATTTTAAGGGTGCGTATCTTACGTGCATCACAACCCTGTATTAAGTCGTGCACTCCTATCGGTCAGACTTTAAAATTACATTTTTTTCCAGTGTTGCCGTATTGCATGGAGTAGGATAACTCTTGAAATCATTTAAATTATTTCTGGATAACAGGCGCACGTAAAAGTATGGCTCTCACCATCGCCATCAATTGAGTTGTTGAATTTGAAATGCTGCATTTCGGTCCCTGTTCCTCAGTCCGCGCGTCTCAAATAAATATAAACTCATTAACGCTTTTGGCGTATTGTGCTTTTTAAACTCTATAAACCCACGGACAATAATTCACAGGTCTCAAGACTTACCATATGCCAATACAAATATAATCATCAGGTCAAGTAAAACTAACTCTATAACAAATTCATTATTCACCTTAGATACTCGGTACATTGTAAAGTATGATATCAAGCAATGTTTATCGTTTAACGATAGATCATGCTGTAAAATGTATGCAAATCAAGTAAACCGTCGTTGTTTATCAGACCTCAGTGATTTTGTTTACTTCATTCACCTAAGATCGAATGAAACATTTTGCTAACCTAAAGTAAGAAGCTGAGGTGACACTTTAATCAAGGAAGGTAACACAAAACAGAAATCAACTGGGTAACGCAAGTTGTTCAGTTAAAACACCGGCGACTTTGCAGTGCAAATATACATCGATTTTCCCTGTACTATAGTTGAAACTGTGGTCTCAAGCAGCAGGCGTGCAGTACGATAAACATGTAGTTTACCGTGTATTTATCAAATTACAGGGAGTTTATTTCACATGAGAATCCAACCGTGCTTTTTCTGTCTTGAACAAATTTAAAGACGGTCAGGAGTGTTATGCTGACAATCGTGTTTTACCTCATCCACGTTCCTCACTGCCACGCTCTGATTCGCCAAGGAAAATCACCCAGGTGGTCTCGGCAGGACGGAGTGCATACACGAAAATTGAACCAGCAACGACTGAAATGAATGAATATAATCTTTCAGCACGAGTAACTGTTTGTTTATTGGATAGATTGATATAACGAACTGAGAGGCTGATAACAGCCAAATGTGAGAAGCCGACACTCTGTTCACCTTACATTAGGGCTGCGTTCCAATCCGAAAAAATGCTTGCTTCTTCGTGCTCACTTCCCTTCAATCAAGGGGGGAATCCCCAAAAAGTCCCGTATGCAAGATGGCTGCCACCGTGAGGGCGATTCCAATCCAGATTTGTTGAGGGAAGGGCGAATTTTCATTTGCTCAAGCCCTCGGTTTCACTCCCTCCAACGGAGCCAACAAAAATCATCCCTCCAAGCGTTGATATTGCCCAGAATGCACGGCGATGCTTGCTCGCTTGCCCACGTGTTAAACTTTATTTGAATATTATGCTCTTGCTACCAAAGAACAAGCAAATTTAAAAACGTTTACCAAGTTCAAAGACCTCTGTTGCCGATCGATTATACAATCCATTCGCTAAAATGCTATGTTGTTGGTGGTGGTCGTTATTTAAATCTTACAGATTCAAAGGAAATGCCCAACACTCAATAGCCGCTTATCAAGTTCATTGGTAGTCCAAAAAAAATATACGTTTTGACCATGAAGTTTTAATCATAAGCTCTCATAACCTGGTGGAGGCATAGCTGCCGTAGCCATGTATTTTGTTAAGAATAACCTAAATTTTCTGAATCTTTAAATGTAACAGTTATGCTACCTTTAGCTTCAATCATTCGCACAGCATGAAATAGAATCTTCTGTTGAGCACGAATTGTTTTTAAATCGCCATTTAAACATACCGGTATAATTGCCTATGTATATCGTAGCATAATTCCGGGTTTATTCGTCTGATATTGATATTGATTTTTATTTTTTGTTCATCATTTTACCTGTCTCTACACATATGTACTTTTAAACCCTGTTACACCTTACACTTATTTATCATTACTTGGTTACTGTTGCAGTTAGTTACTGATCTGTTTTACCATATTTTCTTGTTACCGATTTTATTAATTATCTGTACTTGTCTATGGGAATCACTTCGGGATTCACCCTGCTCAAAAGGTGTTACACAAATAATTATAGTAACTATTGTTATGATTGTGGTAATTATTCAATATGATTATTAAATTGTGCATACAAATAAGTGGTTTCACATTGGAAAAGCTTGGCAACTTTATTGAAAATAACATCACATCTATTAATAGTAAATAAAAACATCGATTTAAAATGATTTTATGCTCATGGAAAATATAAGGATTTTGTCATGGGGAATATGCTAGATATGTAGGCATATCTAGCTAACATGTATCTTCACTGTCTAACTATATTAATGGTTAAGTTGCATAACGTAGCCTAGAGAGAACTCTCTCCGTCTTTAGATTGGTTTTGCGGTGGAGAATTTAACTGGAACAGGTACTGCAGCCTGCAAGGGAAACATCGCGGCAATCCAGTCCTTGCAAAAGAACACAAAGTGAGGAAGAACCGCGAGGGTCATTCCAATTCGAAAAGCCATGAACCCTCCCCTCCATTGCTCCCCCTCGCTCGGGAAGGGCTCCCTCACCTGCTACGTCACTGGAGGGCTCACTCGATTTGAGGGAAGAAGTGAAGGGAGGATTTTATTTCGGATTGGAACGCAGCCTATATATCCAGCATTGCAATCCGTCATAAGTCTTGTCAGTCGTTTGTCTGATTAACTTTCAAAATTGAAGTTTTCTCTGCTATGCTGCAGACTCTTAGTACTTGATAACGTACCTCCGAGAAAAACATTGGTAGGCCATCAAGTTGTTGTGGGGGGCGTGTCGTTTTCCAGGCGAAATTAGCATTATTCAAGCTCCTATATTGATCCTGAAAGAGATACTCCACCCAAACTTATCTATAATAAATTAAGATAAGAATCACTTCAGGTCTTGTTGATCAGCCTCAATGCTGTTGGTAATACTGCATTACATATGTCCATTTCATAGAATGCAAATATATAATCAAGACTTCTTGGAAAAATATGACACTTAAAAATTTTGATATGGACTCTAGCCCTATGAAATGTCATATGCCACGTAGCACTACCATGGCAATGGGGGTGAATCAGACAACCCTGAAGTGATTCTAACACTATAATTTTGGATGAATTTCATAAAAGCATGACATTTGGCTTATTTTCAGTATGGACGTGGAAGACGTGGACCCACCTGGCGAAGACGCTCTTGGGTCTTTGGAATGCTGGAAGTAAAGAGGTCCCGTCGACGTCCTGTCTTAAAGCTGGTGGAAAATCAATCCAGGATGTGATTACTCACCACAATAATCAGAAAATATATCAGACCTGGAAGTGAGGTGATGAGTGATTCCTGGCATGCCTACAACAGATTGTCACGTAAAGGACACATTCACTATCAGGTGAATCACCACAGACATTCTGTACTCCCTGGAAGTGGTGCTCACACACAGCACATTGAGTTTCAAAAAAGACATCTACAGATAGAGGGGAAGCCTGCCAGAGAGGGCCTTTAAAATGAATTTATGGTTCATAGAATGGAACCACTGGATTGGAAAGGAGCATAGAAAAAGCATTCCTGGATGCTTATTTAAAGACATAAGAGCATGTTACAAAGTGTAACAACCCTACTGAAGTGTGACAGAAGCTGATAATTGATGAGGTAATTGACTGATTGAGTTTCTCTTGTTACTTATGCTAATTAAAAAAACGTGATCTCATAAGTTACACAGGGTACAACTTCAACTTTCAACATAATATTAATTTCTTGATTGTTAATAATTGTTCAGGGTCGCAACAATTTAAACTTCATGCACATCCTGTTACTTTCTGCTGTGCCTTTGTTATACTATGGGATTAAAGATTTCTTTTTGTATGGTACAGTTGCATCTTACTCACTGGGTAATTTGACATGTGTTACTTAGTAATGCTGTGGAACTTATAAGGTTCAAGTTTGTGTTCATTACATGGGAAAGGGCATAATCTATTATAAATTGTATGACAAGAGCCTGTTAATAGAATGGAAACAAACAAGGCTTCCTTTTACAGTGCAGGTTCATCTTACTAACTGGGTAATTTGACATGTTTTACTTAGTAATGTTGTGGAACTTATATGGTACAAATTCATTTATCTGCATAGACAATGGAATGTTCTATTATGAAGGATTTGGTACGAACACGGTAAAACCGTGGAAACAAACAATACCTCCTTTTACGGTCCAGGTTCAGCTTACTTACTGGTTAATTACTTGATAATGTCCAGGAACATATGTGGTTCAAGTTTGTGGTGATTGCATGGAAAAGGGTATAATCTATTACAAATTATATGGCAACAGCCTGGTAATAGCATGGAAACAAACAAGGCTTCCTTTTACAGTGCAGTTTCAGTTTATTGACAGGGAAATTTGACATGTTTTACTTGGTAATGTTGTGGAGCATATCGTTGAAGTTTGTGTTCACTGCATGGAAAAGGGCATAATCTATTACAAATTGTATAGCAAGAATTTGCCTGGTAGTACCATGGGAACAAACAAGGCTTCCTTTTATGGTACAGTTTCAGCATACTTAATGAGTAATTTGTCACATTTTACTAAGTAATGTCATGGAACATGAATGGAACAAATTCATTTAATAATTGGATAGACAGTGGAATATTGTATGACAAAGGATTTAATAAGAACATCGTAATAGCATAAAAACAAACGAGGCTTCCTTTTACAGTACAGTTTCAGTGTACTTGTTGGGTAAGTTCTAAAACCATTTGCAAGAACGTATCTAATACTTAAGAAGATATACTTTGCCACGACACCAGAGGAAAATTGTTCCTGCAGGATGATAACAGGTAATACAGGCAAAATTTTTCAACTTAAATAGAATCAATTCCATATTTTATGCAATTATATCTGAGTTATTATCATCCTAAACTTGTTAGCTACATGGTACTTAGTTGAAAAGATGAGTAGTAGTGGAGATTTTTTTCTTAGTGTTTCAGTTGTAGTTTCTCAGTATTTACCTACTGGTTACCAGTAGTAATTACCCAATGATATGCTGTAATTTCAGTATATTTTACCAGGTAAATACTTTGTACTTCGGCTGTAGTTTCTTTGTATTTACCTTCTTTTACTAGTGTAAATTACACAAGAACATTCTATGTCTTACCTTACATTTACTGGGTTATTACCTGGTAATTAGCGCACTGCTAAATATTTTAAGTAAATACTTTGTACTTCGGCTGTTGTTTCTTCGTAATTACCTTCTTTTACTGGTGGTAATTACACAAGAAGATGCTATGAATTACCATACATTTATCTGGTAAATACCTGGTAATTAGGGGACTGTAAAAGGAAGGGTTACCCTAAATTGATTTTATTGTAGGCTAAGTGGACTCATTTGGGCCTAGTTTTCACAATTTGTACAACTTGAACCACATTTGCGATAGAGAGACGTTAACTTTGTAACATATGATGATTTAAAGTGATATATCAACATACATTAGCTCATGATGAATGAATTTGAATTATGATGAATAGTAAATTGTTCACTAGCTGGGGAACACTTCCTAGCTTTACTAGAAAGCTAGACCACTCCTATTGTAACCGGGCCGTTTACAAGGGTATTGCTAAGAAGATGGAAGAAAATGGCTACAACCAAATTTGGCAGCAATGCCAGTGTAAAATCAAACGTTTCAAGCTAGCATACCATAAAGCCAAAGACAACAATAGCAAGTCTGAAAGGGACAGGATAACTTGCTCATTTTATGATGAGTTGGACGGAGTGTTGCATGACTGTCTATTGTTTTGCCCTATGGAAACAGATGTGTTGGATTCTGCTGACAGCTATACCTCCCCCTGTACCAACATTATAAGATGTGTGTTCAACACAAGTCTTGTTTGCTTACTTCATGCTTACATGTTCCAGACATTGCAGTGCTACTGTAAGAGTTGTGTTCCATAAAGTCCTTTATATGATAATATTGTCTTATATTTCACAGTATATTGCCAGATAAGGCAATACATTGTGTCAATTTATTTGTTGCTAGTTTTATAGAATATGGAGTTATATGCCTCGGTTTATTTTGTCAGACTTTTACAAGGTTATGTGTTGATGGTTATCTTCGCAAGCAGCACCAGTAACAGTTCTTGGGTTGATCTTCCTGTCTGATTACCTTTGACAACTGTAAACTGTCTACCCTCAATATTTTATGTGTGGTGCTACATTAACTCATTGTTCAGAGGGTTAAAAAGTGGCCAATGACACAAAGATGCGCTGCTAGAGAGAAATGGAAGGATGCACCTGGAGGCGCATCCTTCCATTGAAGTGTGTGGAGCTCAAAACGTCTTTCCTTAGCGCATGTCTGTGTGAATGGCCACCTTGTCGCTCTTTGCACTAAATAAGTTAAAGGTTGGCTGCTGCCCAGCACAGATAATCAACTTTGTAAGAACAAAGGGGTGTACTACAAGGCTGGCCAACTGAGTTAGCTGGCTGTCTTGTGCTGAGTAAAACCTGGAACCCCCAAATCTGGAACATGGACTGAAGGAAAAAACACTGTTAGGGGTTTTACTCAGCACAAGTTTGGCAGGTAAGTCAGCCAGATTCGTAGTACACAGGTGAATTTACAAGGATGGGATTCTGAATGTTCTTACAATCACATTAGGAATGCATTGTGTTCTTTAACAGCAATTGGACAAGTTTCTCAAAGAGTACTGCTTTATTAGAAATACAAATGTCCAATGAAGGAAAGGTGATTGGTATAGTGTTTGCAACACTCAAAGCAAACAAATGCTCACTGCAGTAAACCCTGACATTTCTGACAACACTAATCATTCTGCTCAGAAAAATAGTGAGAAAGGGCCCATCTCACAACAATTGGTTGTTTTCTCTCAGTTACTGGAATATCAGGTGCACTAACTTCTGCAGGCTCCTCAGTGAGCTGCAACCAAGCATCCAAAAAGTCGTCTCCTTGAAATGCACACAAATTATGCAGTTCACAGCAGCTGCTGACAATAGTTGGGGCCTTCAAAATGTCAACTTCCAATTTCTTCAGTAAACACCTCCATCTCCTCTTCAACTGTCCATTTACATTTACATTTATTCATTTAGCTGACGCTTTTATCCAAAGTAACGTACAAACAGTCATCAGCCATTTGAAAAATGCATCTTTCAATAATGCTACAGCAACTCTATTAATGAAATCTAAGTCATAAACAGTATAGCAAGGAACAATGGTACATAGCCAAGTAAAATATATACAATTATAAATTATAATATTAGTGTTATACAATAAAAGTAATAAACATAAAACATGAATATAAATCAAAATACATTTACATTACAAGGATGCATAATACATAATAGTTAATACATAATGCAAACAAATAATTATAAAAAATATAAAAGTTATTAATACACAATATAAACACATAATACACAATTATATATAAATATAATACAAAATAGGCAAACAAAACGATCTGTATGAGGGTGATATCCAGGTTTCTGTTAGGTTTCCAAAGGCACATTCTACTGTCATTCGCGCACAGCTCAGTCTGTAGTTCAAGTTCCTCTCTTCTCTGTTGAGATGTTGAGATGTATATTGTTTAATTAAAGACACAAAACCAACAGAAGGCAAGTAAAAATTTCAATTTAATTTAAACCCACAGTTTTGTAGCCCTTATAATAGGGAGAAGATAAGAGGTCCTCTTAAAATGGGTCTATGACGAAACCTAGAAGAAAAGTATCAAACTAAAGAAACAAACACTCAGTCCCAAAAAAAAACAATGATTTTTTTACGCTCAGTCCATACAAAAACAAAATGGTGTTACACCACCCAAATGACACAAAAAAAAAACAATTCCGCCTACTCACAATTTACAATCAACTGCCTTCCTACATTCCCACATATAAACAGTAGCAGTGGGTAGATCTGATTTGTTTCCAAAACAAAAACCAAAATACATTTAATTCAAAGTTCAGTGTTCCATCTTGGCAACCGCGGAGCAATTCAATGCCCGATTTGATGACCACCCAGCACCAGTATGCCAAGAAGACAAGACCCCCACCACCTAGTGTAGTGTGCTACCAAGTAAATGCAAACTATACAGACCACAACGCACACAAGTAGCTAGGTAAGTAGCTCTTCTTCAACTGCATGGTTTGGTGTAAATGCATTTGCTGTTTGTTTAAAAGAATATTGAAAGTGTCACACCACATGCAAAAATTTGCTAGTCACTGGTCATCTGTGAATATCCCAAGGACTACTGTCTCCCACCAATACTGAGAATGAGGTCTAACCCACATCATTCTTTGGGGTCTTGTGGCTATCACAGCAGCAGCGAAAGCCACAGCTTTCCTACATTCTTCCTTTTTCATCTTGTCCTGCCCTTTTTTGCAAGTCACAAATTACCTTGTCCGGCCAACCTCAACAGCTGGAATAGCCCATACATGTATATTAGCTCTTGAAACATTTTTGTATTCTTAGATAGCCTGTGTGAAACAAATCTGGTGCCAGACTGAGGTAATAACTAAGCACAGGGTCCTTTGACCTTCCAGCAGAAGTGACGTAGGCAGTAATGGCTTCTGAACACAAGAGGAAGTCAATGGGGGCAACTACAGAATCAGGAAGTGTAATTTGGCCACCAACGGACATGTCTGTCTTGTGTCACATGCTCAAATAGAAAGACACAAAGCAATGACATGTTGAGCAAGTTACTTGAAAGCCTTCCCCCCACCTTTCCTCATTGCTAGCTGAGTTTTCCATTCCGCTAAATGTATCCACCTTGGGAGCATCGCGCCTCAGAAAACCCATGGCCTGCAACAACTGAGAAATTGATTTTTAAAGTAAATCAACAAGCATTTGCTTATTCACTCATTTTTTCTTGCAATTCATTATTTTACAGAGTTTTTGGCAGCAGAGATTAATACAGAGTTGTCATCCTTGCATATGAAATTTGTGATTAATATAAATATATATAAACATAGTTGATATAGTCAACATCATGAAATTGCTGTATTTTGGCTAAGGTCTATATGGATATGATTTCAACAGACACTTGCGGAAGTGCAGACTAGTATACTGCAGTATATTTAAATATATTGTGAATATAATTGCAAGACAGCCTATTAACAGTAATGTATGCTGTTAAGGAATTAAGATTAATCGATGTGTCAGTGATTGTTTGTTGTAAGGTTATTGTTGACTGTCTTTTATTTCGTAGTAAAAAGGGTAAAAACAGTTTTACACTCAGATTACGGTTTTACTCAGATTAAAGTTGGACAACATTAGCATTAAAATGTTGTAATATACTCATTAACAAACAGCATGGACACGTTTTGGCACACAGCTTTCTTCAGCACTGAAACCTGTCCGTGCTGTTTGCTTGTTTGTTTGAGAGCCTATTAAAACATTTTAATTCTGATGTTGTCCAACCTTTTCCTCTGCGATTTATCTTTGGATCCAGCACCTTTTTGTTTCTCATACTAGGAGGCCAGATGAATCGAAAATGAATGGACCCACAGGGGACTTAATCCATCCCACAGGGTCAATTATATTATATATACAAACCACAGAATGAGGAGATGGCGGGAAACCTTCCTGTACACAAATGTAAGCGCGGCTCCAGGACAGTAATTGCAGTCTGTATTCACACATTGCTTTATGACTGTTTATGACTGTTGGCTAATCCCAGGTATAATCTCAGACAGATAAGAATCACAAATGAGCATCACAGCAGTGTGGGGAGCAATCCTAGAAGGCAGGATTACACAGTCTACCTGGTTACTGTAGAACATTATGCATCAGCTGTGGAGCGGAATGCTCATGAAAACATCACTGGTGTGAATGATTCTGGATAACCCATATTTAAGGAGAGCCTTTCAGCAGCATATGTAAGTGGTCAGGTGTGTCATCATGGCCCTTGGGGTGAACCCCACTGTTTTATGCAGGTTATGATGACTGCCTGGGATGTAGTGGCCACGACCATCTCTGTCCATCATCTTCCATGTGTTACAGATTCTGAAAAATCCTCCAACGGGGACAGACCATGGAGAGGTCACAGCAGCCACATGGAGATGGTTCGGGGTCACACTTGAGCCCATTGGTGGGAGGCAGTCAGTCGTGCCTCCCAGGCACATATAAAACCGCGAGTGAGCCAGCACCTGCTGCTGTGGCCACAGGAGTTTGCATGGCTAGTGACAGAGCAGCTGAATCGCGCCCTTTATATACCCATTTGGGTTAATACATTCACAGATCTTATTGGCACACATGATGACAGGTAATTGAGTCACTAATCTCTAATCACAGGGATCCTGTCTGAGGTATTGAATGGATCCTTATGGCTTTGGCAATCATGATGGTACACTTTATATGCCTTTCCCTAATTGTGCAGAATGCTTACCCAAGATTGTGCATGCTTTCACATTGTTTGCCAGCAACAGATATTTTACATTACACACATCTTGCAAAACAATCAGTTGTTTGCATAATATGCACTGGGATATGAGTATTTTTGGCGTGAACACTGCCAACACTGGAACATGGTAAATTCAACAATATGAGGCCACATATTTCACTGATCAAAGGAAATGTTTCTGACTGAGCCCTTATGAAATGCGATTACCTGGCAAATGCATGTCAGCTGTAACACTATAGCTACAGTATATGAGGTGGTTGATAAGAATGATCTCTGTATGATCTGACATCAGGCACATCGTATTCTGGAAATACAGACAATTGTTATGTGTATGTATACAATGAGATGTTTATTTTGATCTAAAGTTGAACCAGAATGTCAGGTACATGTTTGCAAAGTCCTGTGTTTGTGTAGGTTCTTGGACTTGGAGCTCATATCTAGCTTAAAATGGCCTTACCTTGTACAAGCCCTGTGATTGGCTAAGGCATGGTGTGTGGGTCCAGCATCGGTCAAAAGCTCTGATAGTGCCACTTCATCAATAGTCAGTGGTGATTTTGATGATGGGGAAATCAGATTAGCTGTTCCAATTTTTGTTTCATCATCTCATTTACTCCTCTCCTCCACCCATTTCCTCCTCTCCTCCACTCATTCCCTCCTCCTACTTCTGAGGTAGGAGACAAGAAAAGCATTGGAACAAACCCGAAATGTGAAACCACGGATAATTGTTTGACTCTACTGTTGCTCATTTTTGGCAGTTGTCAGCATAAGAGAAGTTCTGTATTAAAGCAATGACTCAGTAATGACTAGGATTATTTATTGCCAATCTTTTTGTAGAGACACTCAAGGCAATAAATTAAACTAAACTCCCCTGTAGGCTGTGTCCCCAGTAGTAGATGTAGGACCTGTTTTCATTTAGTTACTGTATATAAACACTTTCACAAGGTACATAACCGACTGGCAAAGTAGTATGTGATATCCAGACAGACAAGTCATTTATTTCCATGCAGTTTAAGCAATGTGGTGTAAAGTGTTAAACGATACACCAATTTATTTTGGGCATGTATTTAGCTAATTAAATAAATCCCAATGTTGAATTTTCTTCAACTTCAACTGATCTTACATCCTATTCATAAAAATTAAAAGCCATTGTAGTTTGCTGAAAGTCACACAGAAAGCTCAGAGCGTTAGCCATTGGACTACTTGGACATCTATGGAGTGGGGGAAGATGCACTGGAACGGCTCAGAATGTTTCGAAACGTTGGCACAGCTGGTGATACAGCATAAAGAACAGGTCCTTGTCAAGAGAGGATTCCATTCTATTGCTGGTCTACTCAACACCATCGGCACAATAGACTGCACATACATGCGCATTAAGTCACCCTCTCCAGGGGCCTCGTTTATAAACCGTGCGTACGCACAAAAAACGCTCCAAAACGTGCGTACGCCGATTTTCACGCACAATTTGGGATTTATAAAACTTCTACTTGACGTGAGCTTGTGCGTACCGGTACGATACGTTTGACCCATGCGTACGCACATTTAGGGCACATATTTGCTCTAAATAGCACACCCTAGAGACCAAAAGAAATTTGCACTATATTTTTCTTTTTCCTGATAATTAATTAGGATCACATTATTATTCGTAACCAATGTTGTTTTGGCCATAAATGATAAATTAACAGATTTATCAGCAATCACTAATAATCATTATTTGTCAATGTATTTTGTTCACATTAATAGACTTAAAACGTGTAAGGATAGCAAGACAGCATGACCATGGCTGCCTTGGCAATACGAGGATATTGTGAACTGAATGTTGCGACGGAACGTGTTTTCAGGGACTGCTCCGACTTTTTTTTTGCCCACGATGACGATTGGCTCATGAGTCGATTTCGCTTAACATAACTGTACTCTTGGAACTCTGTGCTGAATTGAGGCCGATGCTGGAGCGCCCTACACGTAGAAACCATTCAATACCTGCCCACCTGAAAATCCTGTGTGGATTTTCAGCTACGGGGAGTGTCCAGCGGGAAATAGCGGACCGGTCGGATATATCCCAGCCCTCATTCAGTCCATGTCATACCATGGATGGTCCCTGAGTTTGATGTATATCAAATTCCACTATACAGAGGAAACATCAAAAATCAATTTGCAGCGATGACCGGTTTTCCCTATGTAACCAGTGCAATCGACTGCTCTCACATTGCAATAAGGGCACAGTCAGTGTATGAATAGGTGTACGTAAATCATAAGATTCTCCATTTAATAAGCGTGCAAGTTATTTGCGATACAAAAATAACACCGACATATGTGGTTGCCCGATGGCCAGGGTCTCGTCATGATTCGTTCACTCTGATGAACAGTAAAGTTGGAAATCAACTCCGATAATCGTAGCCAGCCACTCATCGACGGAGCTCAGTGGTGGCACCCTCCATACCGCCGCCCGTTGCCCATATACTTGCAGCTGGGCAAGTAGAAGCCTGTTTGCCTCAAGCTTGATGTCGGACCATCTTTCATTGAATTTGATCTGCGTGTGGCTCTCTATACCTGAGAAATTGACAGCCGCTATAACCTCCTGCCATGCAAGGTGTTTTTGTTTTTGTTACCCCAGTGCTGTGGCCACCTGAAATTATATTTTTTTCTAATCTCTGTTTAGGACACTAAAGCTTCGATCTCGCAGCTTCTTTTGCAGTTTCTTTGTTTCCCCTGTTAGCTGCCTTTATTGCATGTAAAATGTATTGCTCTGTTCTACACATTATTTATAGATCTTACTTAATTGATTTCGACCTCCGGAGCACCATATATCCTTAAATGTGGGCGTTTCAGGGTGTGGTTGTGGCGCGCGTTCACGCACGCACAATTGTAGGATTAGTTGTGATTTATAACAGAGACATGCGTATGTGTTGGGTACGCAAGTTTTATAAATCAGAATTTTTTTTTCCGTACTGTGGCGCCGGGAGAGGTGGAGGGAGGAGCGAGCGCCTCAGCTCCTCCCACTGTACTGCTGTCAGTCTCCTGGTTCCCTCCCTCAGCCTGAAGAGGAACTGGAGCTGAAACAGCAGAGGCCTCACAAACAGGCAGGCTCACCTGAGAGTGATTCCTAATCAACTCAGCTGTGAGCACTTGCCTCCAATTAGGCCTTCTATTTAAGCACAGCCTGAGAGGCTGCAGGGACTTTTTGGATGATTTGGACTTTTGTGTTTGGGATGGCTGTCCTGATTTTGTGTTTGGACCTTATTTTATGTAAAGATCATTTGTATAGTTTCCTTTTCCCCTAAAAGGGGTAAATAACTGGCCTTTGGCCCTTTTTTTTTGGTTCAACTTTTGTTGTGTTTTCCTCCACTCACCACTCGGCACAGTGGCCACACCTGCCACTGTGTCACAGTACGCAAACTCGTGGGTTTTGGCGTACGTAACTATTTAGGCACGAAAGTACGCAAAGTTTTATAAATGAGGCCCCAGATCTGTTCCCATATCTCAGCTGAAAGCAATAATACTCCATAAATGTACAACTCATCTGCGACTCCCAGAACCACCTTCTGACTGTGGTCTCCCGCTTCCCAGGAGGTGCACATGACTCCTAGATTTTACAAAACAGTTCTGTGGGTATATGCCTCGAACAAGGAGCTGCTGGAGACACATGGCTCATTGGTACACATTTTTTAAGAAAAATTTGAGAAAAAACTTAGGTAGATATTGGTGAATGAGGCCCAATGTTCCAATGTTAAGCCTGTATTTTGCTTATTTGATCATGGTGATGTAACACCCATCTGGATAAATGTTTCGAAAAAACAAGAAGCCTTGATTTCGCCATCACTGGAGACCACTGTTGAGGGAATGCTGCAGGCTGGCTGGACAGAAGCAAAGGAGCATGGGCAGTGGAGCTGCAGTGTGCTGTGCCGAGCAGGAGGCACAGTGGGGCTGGGCCCTGGTGGAGTAACGAACGTGTGCTTTCAGGGTGTTACAAGTGTCTGTGCATGCCCTATTTCTGACCCTGTCCAGCCAAGCAGTGTGGGAGACCTGTTGCTGCACTTTCAGTTTGTCCATAACTGCCATGGAGTGAGGCTGAGAGCAACAACAGCAGCAGAAATCTGGAGGTGGGGGTCCAGAGGCTGACTGCAAAGGACACCTGGCATAGAGGTGCAGGCCTACCTGCGTTCCCACCCTTATTTTTCTTTTTGTTGTAGTGTGAATGCATGTTTGGACCTACCCCTGCCGAGTTCGTCATCCCCTTCAGGGGGCTGACAGGGGTTCCTCCTGTGCCTTGAGGAAAGGATTGCTCCACATCTGCAGAGAAGCTGTCAATGAGACAGCAAGAAGAATATGCAGAGTTTAAACCTTGTTTTACCATATAGATTAGAAGATTTGGTATTCTCTGGTATCCCCCTCCAACATTCTGACCAAGCTCTGTCTTGGTCCTATTGGCATTTTTACCATCTATATTTTCCTATCTATATCAGAAAAGCAATCCCAGACTACTCTGAAATGCATCTTAACAGCCCAATAACTGCAATTTACTCACTGTGGAGTCCTATTTTCATCACCTGCATGGGGTCTCATTGTCAAAGATTTCTGACATGACATCTCACCCCTTTTTTATATTTCCAGCTAAGATCACCACAAGCATATGGGATACCTTGGAATGTGCCATGGACAACACAGATGAATTCTGTTTTGTAAGCTGGGGCTATAAAGATGTGTCTTGTTTCTGGAAGATTGTATGTTCCGTACTATCGAAGCTGTTTGGTATTGTAGTACTAGGGTCCCCCAAACTCCTGATTCTTAATTACTTTTCTTCACTAGATAATTTCAATACAAAAAACATATGTCTTTAGCAGGCTTAACAGCAGCAACACAATGCTAGCAATGAACTGGAACTCTCCAAACATTTTGTTATTGTAACAAATCAGGCTGGATTCAAATGCAGATAATGTAAACCAGAGTTTATTGTCAAGCTATCACCAGTTTGGAAAATGACCGTCAAGCCATTACGGCACTTAAAATTTTGGTGCGCAGATACAAAAGAGATTCCAGTAGGACAATAACATGCTGCTCTCACTGAAGCAGCTGACACAGATGAACAATCTTGTCTATTCAAGTATTTTATGACCTGATATTTCTTTATGAATAAGTTCAAAACTATTTGATTCATCCGAGCTACAGGCCCTCATGTGGTGCTGCAAGCCATTTTCCCCTATACAACAAGCATTACTGGCAACTTTGGTGGTCAATTAATAAAACTCTATACACTAGAATGAGCTGTTCTTGTGTTTCCTGATGGTTGAGCCCTCCCCCTGTATGAATCAGTCAGTGTTTTGCGCAAACCATTTGATATGGCTTAGCTAAAGGCCCTCAAATGTGGTGCCACAAGCCGTTTTTGCATTTATAATGGGCATGACTGGCAAGTTTGGTGGTCAGTTAATAAAAATCTATATAGTAGAATGAGCTGATCTTGAGAATGCTGATGGCTGGGCCCTCCCCCTGTATGAGTCAGTCAGTGTTTTGCACAAACGATTTGATTTGGTTGAACTACAGGCCCTCAAACATGGTGCCACAAAACATTTTTGCATTCACAAGGCATGATTGGCAACTTTGTTGGTCAGTTAATAAATATGTACAGTAGAATGACCTATTTTTGAGAATGCCCACACCTGGACACTCTCATTGTACAGTTAAGTTGATTTTTTGCACAATTTTATATGGCTGAGGTAACAACTACTTTATATGGCTGAGGTACTCAAATATTGTGCTGCTAGCAGCTCTTAACTCAACAATATGAATTATTGAATTTTGATTGTCATTTGATAAAAAATGTATGTACAATATAAAAGTTGTAATTTAAATATGAGTAATAAAATACCTTTAAGAGAACCTTAGATAAGAAACGTATGCAATAAACATTATTTGAAACAAATCATGAAATAATCCAGAAACCTAAAAATCTAGAGAGATAAAAAAAAAAAATGTAAAAAGAAAGAAATAGCAGGTCAGAAAATAAAATGAAAGGCAAGACTGTTCGTATGTGTCAACCGTTTCAGTGAGAGCAGCACGTTATTGTTGTACCGTAATGTCTTGTGTGTTTGCACACAAATATTTTAGGCGGCGATAGCTTGACCGTAATTTTCCGAATTGGTGGTAGTTTGACCGCAGTAGTACAGTTGCAAGGTTCAGCACTAAAACTTTTCAATGACAGGTAACAATGCAGCTCGTAGCTATGAACCCAGTGCTTTGAGATTGCGTGTTCCCAAAGTGGCATAGTTTGTGCTCCAAATTGCGTTCTGAGCTGAGAGAATGTTCTGGTGTCGCGTCTTAGCCTACCCCAAAAACACGAGTTACGTTGGATGCGCTGTCGGGAGCAAAGCCTCACCACCGATGAAGATAGTTGGGAGTTTAATGTTGTTCTCGAGCACCTATGAACCTGACCGACTGCCAAACAGAGGCCCTCGGAAACAACTGACAATTAGCAGACAAATACAAGTACGAAGCAGGGAGAAAGTTTCTCCTAACATGGCAAGACAGGCTTGGGGCTGACGATGCCTAGCCTTCGGCGCTACCTGTTGCAAGTCTCACATTAAAGCAGTATTGACGATAATGCTTCTTCACTAGCAGGACAGCTAACATTGAACCATATTTTAATATTTCGGTTATATCTTTAATGACCAAAAGATCAACGAGTCAGAAATATGACTTGACAGGAAGGCTAGTCAGCTGAATAACAATAACTAAATGTCTGCACCATTACCAGCTATGTAGCTATCTTCGGTAATGTAGCCACGTATCAGCCACTGTTATCTCGTTTTGTCATACAAAAAAATGACTTGATTTCAGAGAGATACAAGCAATCAAAAGCCCTATACGCAAGAAGCCTATTCATGAGACATATCGTGTAATTAAACTACTGTTAATAGAGAGCAAAACGCTGGTGCACTGAATGATCCATGGAGGAAACAATATCAATGTTAGCGCTCTAACGAACTTAGCAGAAAAACAGAAGCTATTCAGTCTGCTACAATGTCAGTAAATTGAAATTTAATATTTCGAGGTCAATCAATTGCAAACATGGCATTAGTACAAGGACATTATTTTCATTCATTAAAAGGAAATAGAGGTGTAATTTAAAAGACACATTAAGGCTGTTATAGACCGACAGCTGCCTACACTAAGAGAAGGTGATAAACCTATATAGTCGTAATTAATAGTAATTTCCTGTTAAGACCACACCCACTTCCGGTTTCTATCCAAAACAGATACAGATAATTTTGTGGTTAAACGAATACAGATATACAGATATAGGAATACAATCTCAGTAATATAAAACAGCTTTCTGGAAGCAAACAAAAAGTCTAGAAAATGAGTGGTGTCTGGCAGGATGAAAAGTGTAGCGAAACAAGTCTGGATTCATTAACCTAAAAACATCCACAATCCCACAGCCATCAGCACAACGCCTCAAAGCTGAAGAGGACAAAGCCTGCCCCTTGCTCTCTTCCCCCAAGGAGTGGTCCTTATCATGTTCCCACACTGTCTTAAAGTCACCCCCTATCAAAAGGTAACATTCATAAGCAGCGGAAGTGGCTGCCGAAAGTGAATTAAAAAAATTGTGTGTCTAAAGTATTGGGAGCATAATATAGAGAAACTGGCTATTGATTTCCCCTCTAGCTTTACTCTAGCCATTGCAATTCTCCCCAACCCATCGTTCCAAGTGGACTGAACATCTATTTTAAGTTTTCATTTGCATAGAATTATAATTATAATGACCTTTTGCAAAACGCCTAATATCAGATGATGATTAATGGTATTCTGAGATAAGTGCAATGTCCGCCCAATTCCAGCTGAGATACTCTAGCATAGCCACCTGTTTATGTGGCCTATTTACCCCATTTGCATTTAAGCTAAGAATTCTCAAATCAGTCATATTGGTGATTGCAAATTTAAAACACTACCACATATAATTCCATCGCCCTCCCAAGTTGTCTATTTTTCTATGCAGAATGGCTGAAAACAAATAAACTGTAATAACAAGAACATCTGACCCTAAATCCACTAATAACCCATAGAACCCCGAACAAGAAAATACCCAAAATAACAGCCCCGAGTATGCCCCCGATAAACCCAATCAGAGGTAACTCAGAAAAGAACTTCCGCCCTGATCCTCTTCTTACCAGAGAGGAAACAAACATCAAACTTACCATCCTACCTACTTGTGTGGGACAAAACGGTCCAACACAAATAAAAGGAAAACAAAACCGAAACAATGGACTGCAGTATAATATAGAAAAAACACTCACAAAAATGATAAAGTGAATTAAAACAAATACAAAAATATATGAATTAATAATAATAATAATAAATGAAAGAGTAATAATAAAAAAAGCTTAAAACTTGCAGCTTATTCAAAATAAAACTTATTAGAAATGTAAAAAAAGAAAGACACATATCTTAAAGATGCATATCTGTAAGGATCAATATATTGTGGAAGAAACCACTCCAACCTGGGCCAAACAGCTGGGGGCCCCTCGCCACTCTTAATATTCCCCAGGACTTCACTGTTTCAGTACTTAAAATCAAAATCCACTGAGTCTGATCCAAAAAGGTTTATTGTATATTATCCGAAAACAATACACAATAAGCTGGGCTGGTCAGCGCAGAGCAAAAAGAGTTCACCTAGGCACTCCAACGTCACTCTGAGTAATTCACTAACCCTCTTCCTTTTTATTCTTTCCCTTATCTAAGGCCTTCCCCTGCTTATCTAAAGCCTGCCCCAGGAGGAGCAACCTAGGTCCTCCTACCTTTCTTTTTGTGAGCATTAGCTTAACCTTTGACACCAAAAATTATTGCTATTGGCCACCATTTTATTAAAAAAATAGACTGCCACCCAGTGTGTCTGGCAGTGAATTACACCCAAAGTAGACTGGACCCTAGTGTGTCTATGAAGTCACTGCATCCAGGTTATGTCTGCATTATTGTCTCTGTGGTTATGTTTTATCAGTATCACAATGTGCATCGCTATAAGTATGTCTGTCAACACTATGTCAGTTTAAAGATAGGTCTGATCCCACAAACCATACTTCTACAATACCAATAATGCTAAACAGCCAAAAGCATATGCATTGTCATAACCACATAATTAGTAACTCAATCATTGTAGTCATTCAAAAAGAGGAACAAAGAATTTGCATATTTGCAAAGTGATTAGTGCGACCGAGCCATAATGTAGCATCCACAAGTCCCAGACATAAAAGTCAATGAAACCAAATAGATTGAACTGAAGTATTAGCCAAGCTGTGACCACGACACAGGAAATTAGCTAGCTGGTTCTAAAACAACTGGAGAGAACAAAACATGGGTCAAAAACGAGCAAACCATTACCTCCCATTCACTGACCTCCAGTGGACTGAACGTGTCCAGCTATGTCCTTGTCGTAGAAAGAGACAGCACCCTTGGCATTATCAAAAACCCGTCTTGTACCTCGCCAGTAAATTGAAAGTTTGGTGAGCTGAACCATGCTAAACTTCACTCTGTCCTTGTAAAGACACCATTTAATCTCCGGAAAGGAAGCACGCTTCCGCATAGTTTCTGGTGAAAAGTCTTGAAAGACTAAGATCGTATTTCCCTCGAAGTCAAAACAGCGCTTTTCAGTTGCTGTAGCAAGTACCACTTGTCGATCGCTAAAATAGTGGAATGCTATTATGATCGCACGGTTGCCCAGGTTAACTGTAGCAGTCTGTCAGCGACGTTTTGACTGTGAGGTACTAGGATGTGGAAGATGATGTGCGCAGTCCAGTCCAGTGTCCATGGCCAAGGCATCATCGGTTCCACTCTGTTCAATGGCACCAGGAAAGGGTGGAATAATCAAGGCTGCGTTCCAATCCGAAATAAAATCCTCCCTTCACTTCTACCCTCCAATCGAGTGAGCCCTTCAGTGAGGTAGCAGGCGAGGGAGCCCTTCCCGAGTGAGGGAGAGCAATGGAGGGAGGGGTTTATAGCTGTTCGAATCAGAATGACCCTTGTGGTTCTTCCTTACTTTGCGTTCCTTCGCAATTAACTGGATTGCCGCGATGCGTTCCTTGCAGGCTGCAGTACCTGTTCCAGTTCAACTCTCCACCGCATAACCAATGTAAAGACAGAGAGAGGTCTCTCTAGGCAATTTTATGCAACTTAACCAGCAATATAGTTAGACAGTGAAGATACATTTTAGCTAGATATGCCTACATGTTAATTCCCCATGCCAAAATCCTTATATTTTCCATGAGCATAAAATCATTTTAAATCAATGTTTTTATTTACTATTAATTGATGTGATGTTATTTTCAATAAAGTTGCCAAGATTTTCCAATGTAAAGCCACTTATTTGTATGCACAATTTAATAATCATATTAAATAATTATCACAATCATAACAATACTTACTATAATTATTTGTGTAGCACCTTTTGAGCAGGGCGATTTAAAAACAATTTGTGCTCAACAGAAGATTCTATTTCATGCTGTGTGGATGATTGAAGCATGAAGGGTAGCATAATTGTTACATTTCAAGATTCAGAAAATGTAGGTTATTCTTAACAAAATGCATGGCTACGGCAGCTATGCCTCCACCAGCTTATGAGAGCTTATGATTAAAACTTCATGGTCAAAACGTATATTTTTTTGGACTACCAATTAACTTGATAAGCGGCTATTGAGTGTTGGGCATTTCCTTTGAATCTGTAAGAATTAAATAACGACCACGACCAACAATATAGCATTATAGTGAATGGATTGTATAAGCAATCGGCAACAGAGGTCTTTGAACTTGGTAAACTTTGTTTTTAAATTTGCTAGTTCTTTGGTAGCAAGATATAATATTCAAATAGTTAACTAGGTTAACACGTGGGCAAGCGAGCAAGCATCGCCGTGCATTCTGGGCAATATCGACGCTTGGAGGGATGATTTTTGTTGGCCCCGTTGGAGGGAGTGAAACCGAAGGCTTAAGCAAATGAAAATTCGCCCGTCCCTCAACAAATCTGGATCGGAATCTCCCTCACGGTGGCAGCCATCTTACATACGGGACTTTTTTGTGGATTCCTCCTCGATTGAAGGGAAGTGAGTACGAAGAAGCAAGCATTTTTTCAGATTGGAACACAGCCCAAGTGTTTAAAAGCAGTGGCGGTCGGTGAGCTGGAAACAGCTCAAACCTCACCTTTAAATCTATCATTAATTTCAGCCTGTTCCCGTTAATCCGCCTTGATTAACAATAAACCTAGCGATTCGCGGAATAATCATCACCAATCGCGTAAACAGAGTACATGATTATCAATTACATTTTGTGATGGAGTTGCTGTTTTCGCAAACTAGTTGAGGCCTGTGTGCTAAACTTTATTGTGCATTCCACTCAACAGAGATGCATTATACAGATAATGTTTTCTGTAATCTAAAGGTGTATTCTCAGAAATTGAGATCGATTTTAATACCTTTACTTCCATTTTATAAATTTGAATCGTAACACAAGAAAGCTACAATATAAAACACATTAAGGTATTAGTTTTTCAATTCGTATTTAGATGATTGTCATCCTTGTTAGACAATTTAAGTTTGACTGCAGCACACAAGCTTCAGACAATCCATGGTGTTTTGCGAGCATTTAAATGGCAGAATCTTGCAAATCAGACGAGCGCATTTGACATGAACAATCCCTGACGTCGGGCAGAGAGCGAAAAGTGCAATTACGTGTTGGTTTTTACAAATTTTAAACAGTTCAGTAAAGACAAATAATACTATCACTAAATGACACTGGTAACCATTTACTCTATTTACACGATTAGTGTTAATTATTCTGCAAATCACTAGGTTTATTGTTAATCAAGGTGGATTAACGGAAACCGGTTGAAATTAATAATAGATTTAAAGGAGAGGTTTGAGCTTCCCCTATTTCCAACTCACCGGCCGCCAATGTTTAAAAGTGACACACTAATTTCAGGCACAAACAATAAAAAGAGAAATAAACCAAAATCCGTGTAGGTTATTTCAAAGCAAAAAATTAATGGCAGGTTGCCTTATTTTCCAAATTTACATCAGTGACATTGAATATTGCTTGCTTGGCGCCTCAGTGCATCTGACATGCGGCAGGAAGTGAGTGAACGTACGGCTAGCACTTTACATGACTAAAGAATAAGACTTAATGTAATTTAAATGTGGAAATGGTCCTATAAGATTCTTAATGTCGTCAACAACCGAAAAAAAAGTGAGTGACTTTCGGTGATAACTACTGTACCGATAGCTGAAATGATTAGACCGATGTGTCGACACAACCTACAACTCAAACATGGTGGCTGGAAGACCGCAAAGCTATTTTCAAGGACACAAGTTCAAGTCACTAAATGAAATTGGGCAGGTCCATTCCATGGCGCTGCTCGCGATAGGAGGTCCATCACATTGTGCAATCTGCAATGGGTGGAATACTGTATTAATATCAATTAGAGGGCGTTGGCATGATGTTGCATGTTTCAGCCAATCATAATGAGTGTTACATACAATAAAATCATGTGCACCCAGTGCTTCCATCACCCAGCCTTTGATACCGGCAGAGGAAATTGCCGCATCCTCTCTGCCATCTGAATCTGTGGGTGGTTTTGGGTGAACTGAAGTTGGTATTTCAGGTATATTTATAAGACCTCGATACATAAAACAATGACAGTGCAAATTCCAATTTGAATGTTTTATTAGATATATTCACTGTAACAATCAATGAAATACTAGATACATTTCTGTTGAAATATTTTTATTACAATGAAATTATTTGTGTTCTTATGAAATTTTGACCATTATTGCCTTTCGTAATATCTCTAGTCATATCTAGTCAAGTCATGTTATGACACCTACTGATTGACTCAATGTGCTAGAAATTATTTACCTACTTTTTAGTTTGGTGCTTCGAACAAACCTGCCTTTGAATCTTCTTAAGTGAAAGGTTTCACTTTGGACAAAAATAGCAATTTGGGCATTGCACCCTATAATTTACATTGAACTCCCATTTGTTTTCAGAGAACACTCCCAGACATTGCGTTTCTATGCGCCTTTATTACATTAGAGGCAAAAGTGGCTTTGTGCTCAAGCATTTTATACGTTCAAATCCATCTTAGCACGTTGCAACTGCTCGTGAAAATAGGGCACTCAATCTTTGTCATTTGATCTTCAACAATAAATTAAAACCAATATATACTTAATCTGGTCCGTTGTTGACATAAAGTTTTCCTCTTCAAGCGTATTCAGAGCCCCCTCCTGCTCTTGGGATAAATTAGGAGGGTGCCGTAGTCTGTCACTTGGGGGCACAAAACACATGACTAAACTATTTAGCCTCAAATCTAAGCATCACATCTGGAGGAAACTAGGCACACTCATCACCTGCACAATGCCATAATTTCTAGAAATGTGTAAGGCATCTATTTAAAATAATAATACACTCTGAGTCTTTTGGCATGTAGTCTCTTTCAAAAAATGATGTTGATGTGCCTCAGATGCATAGCAATATCAATGAATTCCACATAATAATTATTAGACATGCCCTAGACTCCAAACTATTAAATATGAAAAAAAAATATGAATATCTTTTTTTCAGGATATTCTTTTTCAGTTCTATCAGACTTGACTGGCACATCATTGTCTTTGTTTATTCTTAGTTTCAATCATTTCTTTCTTGTATTCCAAACTTTAATGATGCTCCAAGTATACTTTCAAAAAGATGTGTATTTTTGCCACCACATTCATCCAAAATAAGCAAGATGTATTTCCAGGGCTAGTTTGTCTGCCTTTTGTTTATTTTCATTGATTTGGAAAGCATGAGTGGCCAGAAATATTTGAATAAACAGATGTTGAATTGTGTTTTTTTTTTTTTAATGGACCACAGTCCTACACTGAGCCAGACTTGCGCAAACAGCACAAAATACCCAGAGACTGCTGCTGCATTGATTACTCACATTCAAACAGGCAGAAGGAAAAACAGAAAATAGACCAAAAGGGCTGAAATGTTATAGCACTGATCCTGGATCACAATCAGTGTTTTAAACATTGTTAGGCTGGTTTGGGCTGCACATGGATATGCACCTTTGGCCTACAGACAATATTGTTATTTAATAAAATTAAAGTAAAAAAATATATAACTTTAGCCCGATCATGTCACTTTAAAAAATCAGCAAAATCCATCCGCTTCTCTCCTTGCATGCTACCTAATTGACCAGGACCTTTTGCTGTCCTGACAACGGCTGCAGCTCTCGCCTTGCTGATCTGCCAGCATATGCCATCAAGCCATTCATACATAACGCTGCCAAAATGACACTTACATGGCACACCTCTCCTTGTCTCCCTCCACTGTCTTCCTATAGCAGTCAGTGTTGCGGAGTAAAACATGCACATTACGATATGCGCTGTGTCTCGTCCGTTTTATTCTGGTAGAACACAGTTAGCATATAGCATTCGTCATAAACACTTCAGTATGACGGTCATCACAGTTTTTGCATGGCTGCCACAGTTAAAATACAGTGAATCCTAGCCGTGTCTGTACCTACATAAATAGTGAATACCGACTTGAGTTCTACCAATACAAACGAAACAATATACATACGCAATAATTTCATCACAAAATGTGAACCAGCATTTTAAACAAATTATTACTTAGGAAGAAATGCTAACTCCGTTAAGTAGTGACTGTCCCATGTACTCTCATGGCCGCCATGAGCAAGCTAGCAGCTACGGCCATACGCACTTGACCATTCGCAACATGTGATCCTAAAATGCTCATTCAATTTCATTACATTCTGCTAACTTTTAACCCAAAGTAACCCACCAACCCATGACTGAGTGGAACATGCTTACACACAATTACACATAATTAATACAATATTGGTCATTCTAATTAACAATAACATACAATTTCAATACACAAAGAGGAGCATGTGTACTTGTTTGATTGTTCCATAGTAAAACGGAAGCTTGAAAGTCTACACTGCCAATTAAAGCTGATCTTGGACCAACCCACATAAGAGTAAGAGGGGCCGTAATTGCAGATTTCTTAGTCTTGTACTGTAACTTGAAGCAGACTCGAACATAAAATGATATACTCTTTACAAAAAAGAAAAATAATAAAACCATTTCCCACATAAAAGTATGCATTTTACACCAATACTGGACAGGGAATAAAATCAATACCCCCCCTACTATGGTACTATAGCTCCTCCTTATGCACTGAATACAGGATGGCAGGTGGAATCACACGTTTTAATATTACACTCGTTACACCAGGATAAAATTCAAATACCTGATCCTTGCCGATGGGGCAGGAAGGCGAACTGCACCCTCTTACCAACAATCTTCATCATCAAACCCTTCACACCTGCAAGACCACTACCCTCCACATCTTGTTGCCTATCTCACCCTTCCCAAAAATGCTTGTGCTTCCTCTTCTTAGTCATTACTCTTTTCCACTCTAACCCCAAATTGGTGGAATGACCACTCTGTCACAATAAGGACAGTGGATTCACAGTGGACCTTCCACTGCAAACATAAAACACACCTGTTTAAATTGCATCTGGTTCCAACTAAACCTGAATTCTGAACATCATCTCCTCTACCTCACTACATCCTTAAACTCACATGATTATTCTTGTGGCACCTTTTGAAAGCAGTTAAGGATATTAGGCAGTAACTATAATCAGTTTTGGCTATGATTACAATTTTGGCTGTTTATTACCTTGGCTGTTCTACCTCATTGAATGCACTTTTGTTATTTGGCAGATGATTCTGGATAAGAGCATCTGCTAAATGCCCAAATGTATTTATTGTTCTACACATTATTTAACATTCAAAATCATATCTAGAATTAAAATGTTTTGTAATTAAACACTTGTACTTGGTCTAATTACTACAGTTTCTGGTCAATATTAACCTAGGAGGGCACTATTAAGCGTTATCTCATTCCTGTTGTCTTACATTAGTCCCTGACTTCAGACAAAGAACAAGAGTACAATTATCCATAAATCCATAAACCCTACACAGGTGAGTAAAGAAAAGCATTACTATTACAAAATTAAACTAGAGACCATTCACTCTATTTACAACAGTTTGTGTTGATTACTCTGTGAATTACTTTTTTAATCGTTAACCAAGGAGGATAAGTGGGAACAGGTTGAACATAATGATGTTTATTAAGTTAAAGTTTGTTCCTCCTCTGTTTTGAATTCATCAGCTGCCAATGCATTCCAGTCAGTGTTTTTGATAACTTCCACTTTCATACAAGGAAGAACAGTCAAAAAAAATAATATTCTTAATACTCTTAAATATTTAATAGTCAGTACCTTGGCAAAATATAATGTGCTGTGATCAGTGGGATTTCTGCTAAGCTTCTCCACAACCCGTCAAACACCTCCCCCATTACTCTGCAGAGCGCTGTCTGGGGCTGCAGCGTTACACCAGCTGCTCTCTGCACACTTTCATCTGCACATTTCAGTTGCAACCTCAAACACACAGCTGCAGATGACCTCATCTGATCTAAACCTCGTATATCTGAGCCACATACTGGCCAACAGCTCAGTCCCAAGCCAACCACATTTTACTGGAGCTGGGCCAGGCAGGTTGGTCAGAGGCCATTATGAAACCTGATGCTTCCTCCTTATGATAACACAAGTTTGTGCCAATCAATTCAAAGGCATTCGGTGGGTCCACCTCTTATAGAATCTACCTCAGCTTTCCTTCATACACTGCACAATGTAAATATTTTATATTTTAAAGCATCAAGCTGAACTGTGATGACAGTTACAGTGAGAGTTGTCTGTTAAATTGTGCAATGTTTCAATGGAATTTACTTCCAGTGAAATGCAAGGTTTGCATTCAGAAAGAAAGTACAGCTTAGGGCTGACTTGTGCAAGATTTATCAGATCATGATCATTTTTAAGATGTTATATTTTATACTCCTGAGACCGTAACTATTGTAAGAGATTGTGTTTATTTGGAGCATGCTTCCTCTGAGCGGTATATTAACCCTTCTGAGTATACGAGTAAATTAAATACTAGCGAAATCTTTTACGTGAACCCATTTTCATTCTTTGTAGTCTTTCAGAGAATCCCAAATGTGCACCTTATATATCAAGAATAATACATTGAGATTCTATTCAATGTTATATAGAGAATAGTCATGCTGACATGTTAACTGCTAAAGTGTAAGAGCAGTCTCCTGTGGATGGTGGCTGTGATTGTCAGTGGGATGTCACTGCATAAAAGGGAGACCACTTGGTAAAATCACACTAGATGCTGCCATCTAGTGTTTCCACCACAGAAAAAGAACTCACCATATTGTGTTTGATGACTAGTGGACAGATGTTTTTTTGTTGTTGTTTAAAGCATAACTTTAATAAGCATAAAGAAAAAGATTTCCCCCCATACATCAATTAAGTAGTTCCTATTTACAGATTTACTGTTTTGTGTTTGATTACATTGAAGGGTAGAATTTTTTATTTGTGTTTATTAAGTGCATACTTCAAATTAAATGTTTTCTGCTGATACATAAAGTAAATACTTTTCATTATTTCCTCCTCAGTTTTGATTTCTTTATTTTAAATCTGCTGTCATTTGTCATTAGCAACTCAGAAATGTATCATCCATGAACTTCGCTCAAGTTCCTATGAAATCATACAAGCGTTAGTTTTCTTGTGAGTACATTTGCACTTTCAGAGTTTAACTTTTTTTTTTACCTTTTCAGTATAAGTTATGCTCAGTCAGATTCAGCTGAATCTTTGTCTGCCATAAACAGTAAATTCAAAACCTGGATATGCCTTCCAATATTCTGTTAAGAGGTTTCCAATCTGTTGGCACAGAAATAAATGGCATTGTGCCCAAAGCCCATTCCAAAAACAAAAAAAAATGCCCTTTTCTAATAATTAAGTGTTAACATGTACCACAGTGTTTGTATTTGCAATGGTTCCTTGGAAACAAAAGTTGAACAGAATGAGTTTTGACAACAGCAGGAAGGAAGTATTCCTAGGAGTGATATGTAACCAGCAAGTGACCCATCAGGCAGGTTGACTTGGCCAAATCTGCACGATTTGAGAGGAGAGGAACACTGCTGGCAGGGGGGCTGCCAGAAAGCTCTTGAAATAGAGAAGCAGAGGAGAGCGCCAGGGCTTGGAGCTGTCAGTAGCTGCTTCTAGATGTATCTGGGGACCATTGCACCAGTGCCAGGCAGGGAAGTGCTTGCCACCAAAGTGTGGAAACAGGAAGGGTGAATCAGCTGCTGTTTCTGCTGCTGGAACTTGCAGGGCTTACCAATATTCTCTGCTATATGTCACAAGCTAAGGGGCAGGGATTTTACAGCCCTGCAGCAGGAACAACGAGACAGGAAAATCTGTATATATTGAGTACTTCACCTTAATATTTTACAATTTTTAGAATCATAATTTGCATTTAAGTTAGTGGCCAGCTTATTAGGCACACCACCCCATTCATAAAAATGGATTGATACTACAAACAGCCAGTGTACATCCAAGTGGCAAAAATATAATACATATTTACATAAATAAATATGAAGTGATGACTGTTATTTGCAAAAAGCAGGCCATGGAGGATTCAGTACCCTGGATTCCCATGCAGAAGTACACTTTGTGTTGTAGTTGATGTCAAAGACATAAGATGACAAGAGCAGACAGCAACTGCACCAAGTATTGTGCTGTTATCAATAGCCTGGCCTGCTATGATAGCGAAGGTCTGGGAGCAGTTCTGTCTCCCAGGCATAAGGCAAATGGGAATGGCCCATTGATCTCAGCTCGGTGAGGAAATTCCAGCATGCTTGTTTTGTTTTGGGTTGCTGTGCTGTTTTAGGCTGGGCTTTGCTGTTCTGGGGCTGTGCTGTTCTAGGCAGTGCAGTGCTTCTGGGCTGTGTTGCGCTGCTCTGGGTTGCGCTGTGCTGTGGCACAGTATGATTTTGCAGAGTGAGATCCATCCCTGGGTCATCAAGCGAGGTGTCTTCATCATATGACATCACCATGCATTTTTACCCATTTTCAACATTGTGGCTCCTTCAACGGATGGAGATAAAAACATATTTTAGGTGATGCTTGTTTGTCCTGATTTGCGAAAGCTATTGGTTTGAATGGTTGCTAGCCATCTTAGCTACTTCACTAACATCAACAGATAACTATTGCAAGCCAGTTTCACTAGTTAGCTTGGTAAAGCATCAATTGCATTTGCTAATTTTCTTGGTGAGACCTGAAAATCAAACTGAGAGAGACTCATCATGAGAAGTGATCCTTGGGAGTTTAGTGTGAGATGAGAGTGATTAAGAAGTTAAAAAAAATGACCAAAGCCAATTCATGGCTTTGGCCAAGATGAATGGTTAAGGCAGCATAAGCAAGTCTAGATATGCCCACCACATTAGTAACACTCTCCCTTTTAGTGTGAGACCCTGAGAGCCACTGAACCTCTTTTTGGATCAAAATATAAATTATATAATGACTTCTAAATAAGTTTCTTGGTCTTGAACAGGTATACTGCCAATGTAGTGTGCATCATGATACTTTAAGGGCACCAGTTCACATTTTTTCAGGTTTAAAAGACAAAGAGAAATTAATTATATTCATAGCAATTTGAACCAGAAATTCGTTTTTTAAAAACAATATTGTGTCATCTGCCAGCTCATTTATAGCTACTTCCCTTCTGGCAGGGGTGAAAGTAGATTTAAATTGTTGCCGCTGGTATTTGCAGTACTTTCGGAAATAGACGCGCATGCACACTCATGTACTGCTGAGTGAAACCTCCGGTCGTAATATTTCAGTGGTACGCAGGACCAGACAGTACCACCTTACTTTCACCCCTGCCTTCTAGCAATAGTGACATTCATTTCAAAGGACTAGATTTAATGTGTACAGAGAAGCTGAGTAATGAGAAGGAAGAGGTAAACAGAGCCTGGGCAACATTGCCTAAATCCGCATTTCAGTTGAAATCTTTGAGAGGTACCACATTTAGTTTGATTAAACTTATTCCCATTAGTGACAGTGTTTTAATAGCGTTGCAGAGATAGTTTCCAAAGCTGAATTTCTCCAAACAAAGCATAAAAACTCATACTCATCCAAGACAAGGATATGTGATAAGAATAATCAAGTAATCCTCATGAGTCACAGGCAGTGTTGGGGAGTAACTAGTTACATGTAACAGTGTTACGTAATAAAATTAGAAAATAAATGTAATTGTAATCTGTTCCAGTTACTGAGAAAAAATATTTAATGAAATTACAGTTACTAATAAAAATGTTGGTGATTACAAAGGGATTACGTCTGAATAGATTCTTTTTGGTAAAAATATGTAGTGTGGCGCCAGGAGAGGTGGAGGCAGGAGCAAGCTCCTCAGCTCCTCCCAATGTACTACTGTCAGTCTCCTGGTTCCCTCCCTCAGCCTGGAGAGTTATCTGGAGCTGCAGCAGCAGAGGCCTCACTAACAGGCAGCCTCACCTGAGAGTGATTTCTATTTAACTCAGCTGTGAGCACTTGCTTTCAATTAGGCCATTTATTCAAGCACAACCTGAGAGACTGAAAGGGTCTTTTTTTTTTTTTTTTTTTTTTGGGGGGTGGGGTGGTTTGCACTCTATGGATGGCTGTGCTGTTTTTCAGTTATGACTTTGTTTTGTATTTTTTCCTTTGTTTTGTGTTTTTGTCCCCCAAAAGGGGTTAATAAACGGCATTTGGCCCTTTCTGTTGAACTTTTGGTTATGTGGTCTCTTCCACTTACCACCCAGCCCTGTGGCCACCCCTGCCCCTGCGTCACAGTAGAATATAAAATTTATTCTGTTGCTTTGCATCTTTTCACCCTGCAGGAATGCCTTCTTTTGGCATATTTCTGAATAATGCAGGTCAGCAAATCTGTTCTGCCTTTTTTACAAGGAGCTGTGTCTACATCTAGACAGGCTCCATTCATTAGGCAGTATGCGCTCAAATTTTGAGCATTGTTTTTGATTGGTTCTCTAGCTTGAATTTGCACCGCCTCTCGTCTGCCAATCAAATCAATGCACATTGCTCTGCCATGCCTGCAACCAGCCAGACAAGTAAAGGCAGGTGGCCATGTCATCAGACAAGAACACCTTTCAGTGCTGGAAATTCAACAATATTTTCTTTATGAAATCAGAAAAGGGCTCTAACATTACTGCACAGTAAAAAGTTTGTTTACCAGAGGTGAAAACATCGAAAGGCTCAATGTCAAACCTGAGGAAACATCTACAGGTAAGTTTTTTTTTTTTTTTTAACCCCGATTTTTCCCCCTTTTCTCCAAACCTGAATGTTCAACTGAACTTGTTGATCTCACCGCAGCACTCGCACTGACCGCTGTGGGAGGAAAAGTCATGCACGTGACTCCTCCGATTCACGTGACGATGCCTTTGCTAATTTTCACGTTGCGACCGCACCACCGCATGCTGCCTATGACGTCGGAGGAAGATGTAATCAGCGTACACTCGGTTCGTGCCGCCGCAGGCACCTAAGCATGACAAGGAGAGTGCTATTGTGATGAGGCCAACAGGAGTTAGGCCGACCTACCCTGTATTGAGCCCCGGCAAGGCTAGCCAATTGTTGACTCGCCAATTGGACCTCTGGCCATGGCTGGGAATGGCGAAGCCGGGAATCGAACCTAACATTCTGCACAGCCGCACCTCCATTTATGAACCCTTTGATAGAATATCTTTGCTAACTTTCCCCCTTGAATAGTGATGTAGGTAGCCAATGTGAGATCTAATAACACTAACTTAATTACGCATTGTGTTTTCATTAAATATTAACTTGGAGAGGTCATTAGGCTGTAAACTTTCTACAGGGCACCAACAGACTAAATTAATGGTCCTAAATATGCATATTGGGCCTCATTTATCAAACATGAGCAGAACGAATTTGAACGTAAATCATTCCTAAATGCATTTACGCCAAAAATGTGGGATTTATCAAAGTTTTCGTATATCATTTTGTTCGTAGGATCCGAAGAAATTTCACCAGTGCTCTAAACTGTTTGTATTGTGTACGTAAATGGAAAACACGACTGTAAAGGGAGTTTTTCGTGTTGTTACATTTATTTTTCCATTCACTTTGAGCTAATTATTTGGTAGTAATATAGTAATATTGTAACGGTTCAAAGTGTTATATAAAATCACTATTGGATTCAACATTAAAACAGGTGATGCTTCATTTTTATAATTCTGATTAATAAAATTAAATATTTTGCTTGCCAAAGGCGCAAACTACTGTTCTTCTGTAGAATCTTTACTTCTTCTTCTTATAATAATAATAATATTAATAATAATTAGTCCTTCTTCTTCCGGACAGTGTTTAAGCTAGACATACCGAACTTGGCGTGAATATACTGGTGAGGTTGCTTGTATTTTTCTAAGATATACGATTCATACTTTTTAGACTATAATGCTTTTAAAAAACGGCCTCCATTGACTTCACATTGGTGAAATGTTGAGCATGTTAGTGTGGCTAACATTACTGAGCAACAATTATAACTGCCCATGCAATTTTAAGGTAGTTGAACAAATTATCCAAAGAATACAGCATGCTTGCTGGTTAGCTACCTTACCTTGCTGGTTAGCTACCTTACTGCTTCTAGTACTCCTGCTACTACTACTTCAGTGCTTACTGTACCTAATAAAAGTTTTAATATACTAATAATAAGTATCAGTTTTAAACTGAATAACACTCTTCAAGCCCGCGGCAAGCAAACAGTTTCTTCTGGAATTCTATATCTAGTTCTTGTTTGGAATTGTACATGAATTCCATAAAACATGTTAAAGACGTTTGCTATAAGTAAGGAGCAGAAACCATTGCTAAGGTCTTCATTTCTATGGCTGACCACGCTCTGTTAGCTCTAAGAAAAACTTATGCAGTCAACATGTCTCTGAAACAGCACAGACATTTCAGAATATATTTACGTTCTTATTTTATAAACGTAAGTTCTTATGCTATTGGGCTAATATAGCCAGCTGATTGGGCCATTTGCTTTGGAATTTGTGATCTAATTTTCTCCTGTGTGTGAACTATAATAAATAGTCTTTAGATTTATATTTATATGAAATAAATCTAAATATTACAACTGTTGTCATTATTTTTATAGAAGGTAAAATGACGTTAGAGTTTGCGTTTGAAAAGGAGTGGGACTGATGAGTGGAGGGAAAGGCAAGGGAGGGCACACTGTTATGAAGGATCGTAAATATGTAATAGTTCTCATTTGAACTAATTATTTTACTTGGGATTCGTTCCAAGTTGATTTTGGAAAAGTGGTCCAAACAGGGTATTGCATGTGTCATTACCACTTTGGTCAACCATGCCCCTCCTCGCGGGCCCGGGTGCAGCTGCCCCCCAGGATTTATGGCAGTGGATAAGGCTGGTATACAAATACTTACCTTCAGATTTGGACAGTGATTGATCCAAGACCAGGGAAAACAGATCGCTGTCACCCTCCACGGTAATTCTAGCCAACAAAGTCTCTCCAATAATTCGCCTCCAGTTTCATGTCGAATCATTTTCTTTTAACTGATTGCAGCATACTTTTGCCAACAAATTTACTGCAACAGCTATTTCTTGCCAGGCTTTGGTCTTCCCCTGTCCCAACACTCCACTACTTACACTACTGAACAAAGTATTATTTTTTTTTTATTTCCATTAACAAAACTTCACTTGCTGCTTCAGAAACGTTTTTTTTTCTTTTGCCTTTCTCTGCCATCTCCTTACTGCTTATAGGGTATTTCAGGGGCGTCCATGTATGCTAATAGAAAATTCTGTGAACATTTACGATTGATTGGTATTTATAACATACGCACAGAATATGAACAAATGCTGTGTTTACGCATGTTTGATAAATCCGGCGGAATTTTTTAGTTTGTATCCGTTAACGCGTAAATGTACACACAGTTTTAAGGAACTATCGATGATTGAGGCCCATTGTGTTTTTTGTTGGGCACCCAACAGTAGTTGTTGCCAGTTTACCCTACATGCAGAAGACGGTAAGACAAGGCAGATTCTCATTAAAACCCACCCTGCCGTATTCCTCTCTACGTCTCCACCACATCAAAATAAACCCAAAGCGCCACTTATTGGACAAATCTGAGTATATCTCTATTTTTTTTTTGACTTCTCCACGATGTATTTAAAATAGAACACCCATTTACATGATTCATGGTCATTGGGTCTAAACAATATTCTATATAGAATGTAACAATGATAAGATGCATATGTTAGACTACTCTGTTTTTGCTCCCACGGTGTTTATTAGTGAGCAATCAATATTATGTGGTATTAAAACACACAGTGGAAGAAAACAATATGCAGATATTGATATTTTTGTAAAAACAAAAACATTATGGTTGTTTATTATAATGGTATATAATTATGTGGATTCTCTTAAATACAAAAATCTCTGTTATTTTTTATAGAAAACATCCAAGGACTCATTGACTAAAACATCAAGTCCATCAGTTATGATGGGGAAAATGGGAAAAATGAATCTAAGATCTATCTGTGAATCTCTTCTACACAAGTGGCTTCACAACTCCCTTCGAAGCAAGCAAGGATAGAAACAGGGCTTGGCGTATCACAGCAAAGTGTGAACAGACCAGTATTCAACTTTGTGGTTGATGACGTACAATGCTTTTCATTGGTGGAGCAGCTGTCATTTCGAAAACTGATTGAGGGAATCAGTGGAGGGAAGAATGTCAAGTGTAGGAAGCAGCACATTGATAGAGAGTTTGCTGCAATGAAGGAATCTATAACCTCCAAACTTGTTGAAGTGGACAGTGTCTGCACCACAGCTGACATTTGGTCTGCACAAAACCAGAGTTTCTTTGGAATGACATGTCAGTGGATTGAAGAGGACACTTAGCCCTTTTCCATCAATGCAGTCCCGGTGCCTAATCTAGACCCAGTTCCATGCATTTTCATTGAAAAAAGCTGACACCGGCACGGCTCCTCAAAATTGCTGGTCCAGACTTCCGAGGGGTGCAATGTGCGACTGACATGTTTTCCGATTGCTCCCGATCAAACTTTAAAAATATGTGGATTTTACTGCAATTGTGCAGTTATTTGCAACAGTTCTACTTGGCTGTTCCTATGTGAAGCACCCAGGACAAGTTTAAAAAGCTTTTCGCTAGCCCAGCAGCAAGCCTGATGCCAAAAACGAAGGAATAAGTTAAGAGCATCAAAGGCCCAGCGTCAGCACCGGCCTGACCTGACCGCCATGCCCCAGACACAGGTGATATGTCGGGGAAGAGGACACTACTGTTCTCGAGGCCATCCATAGCCTGCGCTCTGGGATAGTATCCATGAAAGCGGACTTGTGCACTATCATTGATAGCCGAATTGAAAGGTTTCCCAGATGTTATGGACAGAAATCGATTCTCTCAGAGTTTCACCCTGCAATCAATGCACTCAAAATAACAAGTGAAATACACAGTAAGAAGATCATAGTTCAGGGGCTACTAACATTTCAGACCTGACTACAACACTGGAGACGGAAGTTAAACGGCTCTTGGAGAAGTTGAAAGCGACACAGACCATGCGACAGTTTGGAGGGCTTTTCACCCAGAAGCAGCCTGAGGATAGTGGAGATTAAGGAACCAGTGGAAGGACCTTGTCCCACAGAGTTTATTGCAGGGCTGCTTAAGAACACTCTCAACATGGACGAGAAACCCCTGGTGGACACAGATCTTCTTGCCCAAAGCCTCGAGAGGGCCAGGCCCCAGGATTTCTTCCATATCAAAATGGAGATTTTACACCAAGCCCACAACGCTACGCTGGCGTTTCAGGGACAGAGGTATCCTATCTACCAGGACTTCACCCCCACAGAGGCTAAACAATGTGCTGCCTTCGGAGGTGTCAAGAGACAGCTACAAGACCACCCGGATGTGAAATACGGCCTGCGGTTCCCTGCTTGCCTCTGGCTTAAACATGATGGGAGAGATCACTACTTTGACACCCCGGAGAGTGTGTCACCCTGAAGTCCTGAACCCCTTTGACATGCTTTGCTGGCAGGCCAAATTATAACGGCAATGTAAGTAACTTTGTTCTGATTTGCCAGGTTTACGAAGTGCCTTCTTTTTTCTTTATTTTATGTTCTAACAGGTGGGACAATAACATATAAGACATATTACCTATAAAGCTACTAAAAGGACAATATGGAAGAGAAATGTGTTCCCATTTTCATTTTGATCTTATTTTGCAAAAAGAATGAACAACATTTGCTGATGTGCACTTGAAAGGGAGTAAACTAAAGTTAACCAGCCTCATGCTGGCTGTGGGACTCCAGGACACTTTTATTTTGAAAGACTCACACGGAGGAAACAAGGCTTCCGGCGGGATAAGGGAGTCCTCGGGTTACGACGGTCTCGAGTTAGGACGTTTCGTGGTTAAGACGCCCTTCCATAAATTATTTAAAAAACCTAGTTTCGACCTACGCGGTTTGGTTCGTAAATACGAACACAGAAATAAAGATAAGACATTGTTCTCTCTTTCTTTATTACTGTTTAATTTATTAAATTTATTAATTACACATGTGTTGTGTGTACAGTGTGAGTGACTTAAGGTGTTAATTTAGGTATAATTTACGTATAAATTCCGACTTACGTCGAAAATCGGCTTACAAGTCATAGGAACGGAACTCCTTCGTAAGTCGAGGACCCCCTGTATATACGCTTGACTTTCCTCTTCCTTTGGCGCAATCTATGTGGAGCAATCAACAACCAACCTGTTGATCAGTTGCAGTATCATCCAATTTAATTTGTATTTAAAATTCGGGGCTGTGGGTGTTTCTGGTTCACAGGAATCTTACAGACTGTATGACAGTGTTCTGTACAGAGAGAATGTGCTACAGGTGGACTTGTACCTTGTTTGGGGGGGTATTGCCTGGGAGGAGGGGTGGGGGGCAGGGTGTAAGTGGAGCCGTTCAATGTTCCCACTTAGGGAGGGAAATACATTTTTATGTTCTGATGTGTTTTCCTTATGTTTACTGGATAAGGCTGTACACTTAATCTCTTGGAATTGAAATTTCTTGCACTCCCCAATTAAGAGGAGGAGGGTCCTCATCTATCTTAGAAAAAATAAGACAGATATCTGTTTCTACAGGAAATGCATTTATGTATGAAAGAACATGAGAAGCTGGGCAAGTCTGGGGGGGTCAAATATTTTTCAACTCCTTCACATCTAGTTCAAGTGGGGTGTGTATTCTAGAGAGTAACAGGGTGCCTTTTCTACCTGAAAAGGTAGAGAGTGACCCTGGAGGGTGGAATGTAATAGTTGAAGGCAGAATGGTCTCAGAGAGGATTACTCTGGTGAATATCAATGCTCTCAACCACGACGACTTAACCTTTTTCCAAACCATATTTCTGAAGCTGAGTAGTATAGAAGGTGAGGTTGTCGTGGGTGGTGATTTTAACCTGACACTGGACTGGAGCCTAGATCGATCATCTGATAGGAATGCCCCAGAAATTAAGTCAGCAAAGGCAATTAACACATTTATGAAGGATTATGGCCTGTGTGAGATTTGGAGGTTTACACATCATAAGGATAAAGAATATTCATTCTACTTTCCAGTGCTCAACTCGTACACGAGGATAGACTACTTTATTATCTCTGTATCTATCATTCACAGGGTCACCAGGTGTGATTACTTACCCTGGGTTTTATCAGACCATTCCCCTAATTTACTCGCAATTCAACCAAAAGAATATATCCCCAGCTTTTATAGATGGAGGGTAAACCCCCACATTTTACAAAATCCTAAATTTGAAGAATTCATATCCTTACAAATCAATGTCTTCCTTGAAATTAATAAACCTACTGCCCCTTCACCCTCTATTCTTTGGGAATCCTTAAAAGCATACCTGAGAGGGCAGATTATTTCATATACCAGGATAAAAAAAGAGTCTAATAAACATTTGGAACGACTGGAATCAGATACCAAGTAGCTAGAAAAGGACCACTTTCGCACTAGGTTGGCAGGCTTATATAAATCCCTTACAAGGAAAAAAAATCAGGATGATATTTCTGCCACTTATAAAGTCAAGAAGGCCATGTTGAGAGCAAGGCAGCACTACTACGAGCTGGGTGATAAAGGTCACAAACTGATGGCCAGGCAACTGAAGAAACAAATGTCAAATTCCTGCATTCAGCAAGTGAAGAGGCCAGATTCTACACTGACCTACAATTCACAAGAGATTAATAAATGCTTTAAAAAAAATTTCCAACTGTTATATACATCAAAAAGTAAAAATATGGCTTCAAATTGCAAACTTTTCTTGAATTCATTGAAATTGCCAAAGTTATCAGAAGAAAAAATAGACACATTAGATCGACCAATAACTGAAGGAGAAGTACTGAGCGCCCTTATATGCTTTCAATCAGGAAAAACCCCAGGATTAGATAGCTATACAGCCAAATTTTATAAAAAAAACAGCACCTGACTGGCCCATTAATGGATATGTATATTATTGCGAAGGGTGTGCTGCCTTTGGCTCTGCAGGAGGCATTGATCGCATTGATTTGTAAGCCAGGGAAGGACCCCACTCTGTCCAGGTTGTATCGCCCGATCTCGTTACTCAATGTTGATTTAAAGCTGATTGTAAGGGTTATTGCCTTTAGGTTACAGAAATATCTCCTTCATTAATAAATGAAGACCAGACTGGGTTCATCAGGAATAGAATGGCAACTAACAATCTAAGAAGACTTTTCCACATGTGATGCAGGGTCAGGTGCGGCTGTGGCTTCGGGATAGAAGCAGCCAGCCTTGAGCAGCCAGTTCCCCACCCGCCTGCTGCATCGGTGGAAACTGCTAAATTGATCTTTTGTTGTGTTGGTTTGTTTTTTTTTTGTCTTATGCTCCCTCTCTAAGTTAAAATTACTTACAAGGCGGTGCTGGGTAAATTTACCATTGAGTTCTTGTGTAAAATTTTCTGTCACTGGCAATAAATCCAGCTACGGCTGTCTTTTTCTGGCAACTGCTATCTCCGTCTTGTGCTTCAGCCGCCCACCCACATCGTCCTTCCCCTCCTGGTGTCACACACATTATATCTGAAGTGAAGCAGTCAGAGGAGGCTGCAGTAGGGGTGGCCCTCAATAACGAAAAGGCATTTGATTGGTTGGAGTGGGTGTTCCTTTTCAAGGTTTCAGAGCATTTTAACTTTACTAAATATTTTGTAAGCTGTATAAAACAAATTTATGACAATCCAAAAGCCAGAGTCAGCACAAATGGCATGATATCAGATCCCCTTCCCATTGGTCGATCTACAAGGCAGGGATGCCCCCTGAGCCCCTTATTGTTCGCGTTGGTATGGGAACCCCTTTCCCAGGAGATAAGGGAGGACCCTCGAATAGCAGGGCTTTTGGTGGGAGGGGTAGAGCACAAGATTTTGATGCATGCCAATGACATTTTATTATACCTGTCGAAACCTGATGTCTCATTGAACACTCTGCTGAGTGTAATTGACACCTTTAGCTAATTTTCTGGCTATAAAATAAATTGCTTGAAGAGCAAGGTTCTCCCAATACCTAACCTAAGTCCCTCTCCCTGTGAATCATATTGTAGGGATTTGTGATAGTATTCCTAGCACAGGACACCAAAAGTGTTAGGAATTATCTAAACCTCACGTGTGGCACCAGTTACGCAAGACTTTATTATTATATTCCCCACAACAAAGAGCGTCACTTACGTGGTGGAAATTCTATAACATTATTCTACGAATAATGGTGCAACTACGGTTAATCAGTCTCATATATCAGTCTCATAAAATATATCAGTCTCGTTATATAGCTATAAATACGTAATTCCAACTAATAATTAAATTAATAATTATAATCAAAATTACAATATTAATAACTAATCATAATCAAATCACAACACTATTGGTTCAGTTTTAACTGAATTAATAACGTTAATGATTGCTCAAAGGTGAAGGCATTCGGAGTTCTTCAGAGTTGCAGAGGTCGGCAAACATTCAATATTTATGCAACATTAATAAACACACAACCTCGGAATATAACAAAGTTTATTGAACATATGTACTAAACGGCAAAGCACGATTTATTACAATGTAACAATAAACGATGCGTGTGTGTGTGCGTGTGTATGTGCATATGGTTCAGGAATGTATAGGGCGTTGGCTTGTGTGTAGTGGTAGGAATGTTCTCCTACGTGTGGGGGTCGCGCAGCCTTGGGTGTGTGCGCGATGCACACGAGTTCATGGAGAACAAACGAAAAGTGATGGTGGGAGTTTTGAAACTTAGCTGAGGCTAAGCGTTTCAGGAAAATGGCGCATGCAATGTGGGAAAAATGGATGTAATCGTGCAGATCACTTATGCCGGGTTATCGTAAGTTAGTAGCTAAATAGATCACATGCAAAACCTAGTTTGTGTGAGATATTTGCTTACTAACGCTGCGCGGCGCTTGGCTAGGAGCCAGCTAAATAGTGATTAAACACAAGAATGATTACAGATATTAAAAATGGGTGCAGAGTTGGTTGCTCGCTCGTTCGTCCTCTCTGGGGTCCGATGCCGTCGTTCACGTAGCTGGATCCTTTTTGCAGGCTGCTGGCCTCTTGGGGCTTACAGGTCTTCGCTCTGCTGGATTCCGGGGTTTGCTGCGTGGCTCTCTGCTGCAGGGTTCTGCTCGTCTCGTCGCTTCTTGGCTGTGCGTCTCTGTTCCCTGTAGCTAACTGCCAGGGTTCGAAGCTACCTTTTAGGCTGCATTGAGCGGGCTTATTTAACCGGGGAAGTTCTCGCACACAAGGCAGACGAGGGACAGAATTCCTTGGCATGCGGTGTGCATGCCAGGCCCAGATTAGAGAGTTTTATGCGTGCGTTCAGCACGTGAGGTGCGAGCGTGAAAGAGAGTCTGAGAGAGTGATTGAGAGTGATTTCTGGGGTGTTGGTAGTTGCGCTGTAAGTTAGTTATCTTTGGAATTTGGCTGTGGAACTATGGGAAACGCAGTTCAGTAGTCCCTACAACATTTACCTTTTAAGATTAAATCAAAATTTAAATATTTGGGTGTTGTCACTGATGGGGACTTAGGCAATCTTGTAAAATTTAATTATACACCACTGATGGAGAGAAAATTAGTAAAGACTTAACTAAATTGATTAGTCTACCCATCTCACTCGTAAGGAGAGTTAATGGCATTATGATGAACGTTATTCCCAGGCTCATGTGTCTGTTTCAGCCCATACCAGCTGGACTCCCTAAATCCTTTTTAAGGAAATATAACTCGCTTGTCAGTAAATTCCTCTGGAATAGTTAAGTCCCAAGAATAAAGAGAAGAAACTTAGCTTTTGAAAAGGGGGGGTTTGGACTACCGGACCCTGAATTATATTTCTAGGCTACCCAGATTAGGCCCCTATGTCACTGGATTAATAGGGAGCACCATCCTGCATGGACCCAAATTGAAGGACACACACTAAAGATTCAGGAGCTGTCCTACATCCATTACTGTTTCATGACCAAAAATATGAAGAAATTCACAGCTAACCCCATTATAAATCACCCAGTAAAAATATGGGAGGATGTTCATAAATATATGAAACAATCAATCTCCATCTCCCCAAAGACACCTGTCACACACAACAGCACTTTATCGCCGACCTTACGGGACCCCTCCTTTAGGTTGTGGGCACAGAAAGGCATTGAAAGAATAGAAGATCTATACCGAGGGGATACATTGAGGTCTTTTGGGGACTTAGAGGTTAGTTACCAAATTCCAGCCACATACTTTTCCCAATTTTTGCAGTTACGACATTTCATACAGTCTAAACAAGGAGGCTCTCTAGATAGACCCAAGTACTCCCCATTGGAGTCTTTATTGTTCGAGGACGATCTGAGCAAATATCAAGAGGCGAGCTTGGCCAGACGCCGATTTGGTGAGTCTCTTTATTGGTGACAGGGGGGGGTGTGTGTGTGTGTGTGTGTGTGTGTGTGTGTGTGTGTGTGTGTGTGTGTGTGTGTGTGTGTGTGTGTGTGTGTGTGCGTGTGTGGTTCCCCCCCCTGAGTTGGCTGAGAGAGGGTCGGTCAGTGCTGCGTGAGCCGGTCCGGGAGGGGGTCAGAATCCAACACCGTGTGGAGTGAGCGAGGGCATGAAATTTAACTGGTGGTTGAGCTTGGGGTGCAGGTGAGGTGAAGTCCCTCGCCAGGTGGTAATGGGGCTGACAGTGGGAGGGGGGAGTTAAAAAGGGGGAGGGGGTCAAAGTGGGTGGCTGCCCAAGCATGAGTTTTTTTTTTTAATTGCCCTAAATAAAAATAAAGGCTCTGCTAACCTCATTCCCCTCATTCTGGTTGTTCGTGTGGGTGGGTCCCAGCGCCTGTGGTGGGAGGGTCATCAGGGGGCGCTAGCGCAACTCCTGACACAAACATATATCACAAATATACAGCTTACTATCAAAACCTTCAAAGCGTAATACAGCAGCACTAAAAGACGGATGGGAAAGGGACCTGGGGATTCAGATCACAGACTAACTCTGGAGGGATATAAATGAACAATCACAGAGAATTCGTATCAATTCCAGGTATAAGCTCTGCAATTACAAATTTATACACAGGGCATACTTTGCACCTGAGAGACTGAGCGGAATTAAAACCAATTCATTCCCTCTCTGCCCCTGCTATAAACTAGAAACTGGCACACTCGTACATATGATGTGGTCTTGCCCTAAGCTTAGATAGTGGTATTCTTGGGAAAGTATTGTTACAGGATATTTCTTTATCACCTGTGATCACAATGCTGGGGGACTTGACTGATCTAAAGCTTCCCTCTCAAAGGATAAAAGGAAAGCATAGCCATTACAGCTGCCCAAAGATGCATCACAACTAAGCAAATCATGAAAATCCCCCTAATATTACTCAATGGATTTATCAGGTCAATTTGTGTGCTCCCTTTGAGAAAATAACTTATGCCATTAGAGGTGGCCCACAACTGTTTCATCAGACTTGGGACCCATGGATGACCTACATGGAATTGGGTCAATGTACTGTCTAATTGTTTACTTTCTTATTCCATTTTTAATCCCTGTCTTTAACATGTGTGTGTGGGGGGAGGGAGTGGAGGACTGGTCAGTATGTGGGAGGGAGAGGATATGCATGTGTGTTTTATGTTTCAAATGGAAGATGCAATATCTCTTGTCATGGCACTGGTTTTGTATTGTGTTACGTTGTATTTTGTTATGTTCTTGTATGTCATGTTTGTCAAAATATGATTGTTAAAAACGAATAAACAGAATTTTCCAAAATAAAAATTGCTGGTCCAAAAGTTGGAACCACTGACACCATGAAGCTGTTCTGCCCATACACTAAAACCGGGTGAGGTCATGAGGTCATCTACATAGCTGAAGGGCTTTGCTGATTAGAATCAGCCAGTTTAGTGCATGGGTGGAACAAATACATGGTAGGACTTTTACTTTCCGAGGCTGAGTTGTCCACTTCTGCTTAGCACCGAAATTTGCCGCCAAACACATGAGCGAAAGCAGCAGCAACAAGAGGCTTCTCGAAAGCTGTGAAAAGTCGAGCCAGCAGTGGTTTCTTGAATAGTACCCTGCCATCCAGGCAGCACTGATGTACCAACAACTCACAAAGTCGATGGAAAGGGACAGGTATTGATTACTGATTTGAGAATAAGTCACAATCACTCATGAAAATGGAATTTATTCCTTCTGTAACAAGTTCGCTGACTTGTTGATGTTAGATCCTCGTTAGTCAACAGAGACAGACACAAAAATGCCGTTGAACACAGTATTCCTTTTATTGTTCACACTCAACTTTTTAAGAACTAACGACCACCCTGGTTTTCGCGGGCCAGGGTCTTTTATACCCCCTATATGTCACTTCCTGCGGTTCTCAAACACGTCCGCTCTAAGTTGCTCACAAGGTTGTGTTTTCTCACCCCTATTTTTGCACACAAAATCAGGAATAACATTTACCATACTATGCAGATCCTGAATAAAACTGGCTCTGTACAAAGGTCAGCAAAACCCTTTATGGCGTGTGCTACTCTGAACACGTAGCCTAATGTCACAGTAACCTAACCCTTTTAATTGTAAAAAAATGCCTATCCTAACCAAACTGAATGTGACAGTAAGTTCGCTAGCGCCCCCACGTGCATCTCACCCTACACAGCAGAAGCACAGCCAACACCAATCTGTCACACTTCTAAAATTAGACTGAGTCTAATAGATAAAGCATGAAATGTTGTACTTCTGAGATTGGACAGAATTTCGAACCCCATTTCAAAACCAAGGTCCAGGATGAGGCTGTTTGGATCTGCTTGGAGAAACAAGCTGTCCTAAACGAGGTGCTTCATGATCATTACACTGCACATGCAGAGCGTGTGTTTTCAACAAGCAGAGGAAACTATAAGCCAAGAGTGGGCATGCATCTTACCTGGAAAAGTTCATAGGCTTAACTTTCTCAAAAAACCTGTTGAGTCTCCTTTTTCTTTGTCTTCTATTAGACCTACTTTCCCACCAAGTGGGAACTTCGAATTGTTAATGTTCTTGTGAAAGTGCTGTATCTAACTTTAATCCCATCTAACTATTTTATATACCAGTTTTGTACATACAGTATTTCATTACTTATAAAAGCTGTTCATACAGTTGTTCAGTAAGAGAACAATAAATATGTTGCACTGTGGAAATTGAGAAGTGTTGGCTTATTTTGTCAAAAGAAATTAAAGTTTTGGTTGTTGTAGAAAAAAATTGGTAACAACAACAACAACGAGCATTGTGAGGTACTGAAAAAAGTATTGTTTTGGTACAGTCACAGAATTCCAGGTACCGGTATTGACACTGATACCGAAAAATTTTATCAGATACCCAGCCCTAATTATGCTTATAGTAATTATAATATTATCGTAATTTGCAATTTACCATTATAGTAGTCCTAGTCATTGTAACTCAGACAAGAACAAGAAATTGCTATATGGGTGGACCAGATTTTCTGTTCTCACCAACTCTCATGTTTGTACACTGCCCTTCATAATAAACCTACATCATCTGTTGGGAGGGCGTTGCAGGCTGGGGAAATTCTAAGAAGGTTACACCAGAATAGTCTCATTTGTGCATCTGTAGGTACTGGGCCAGACCAGGTGTGTCCACTAGAGAGCAATGTCCCCAAATAAATGGAGCTTGTCCCCTAAAATGGAGCTACCCAGAGGCCCTAAATTTTCTAAAGGGTAATCATATGTAAATCTGTGAAACTAAATGTGTTTCTGTAATTTTATTTCTTTATGCGATTATGTAAATATCAAGTTTCTTGTATGCAAGCTAATTCATATGAAGATTGCTTAATATAATGTTAATAATGTGTTCACATGTGTATGGGTATGTGCATTATTGTATGTCTGTATGTATGTACCCATGTGTGTATGTGCATGTATTTGCGTGTTCCATCAGATGATGGAACTGGTCAGCATCTGTTGTAACTCAGTGTAAGCCGTTCTCACATGCCTATCACAGGGTTGGCCCCTGGCCTTACAGAGGGAGACAAACCCCCACTGGTTCGTAATCCTGTGGAGCAAGACTGGTCCAAATCTCCAAAGCAGTCTCCCCACCACATCATGACCATCTTGTTCTTGCCTTGAACTCTATTTACTCTTGACTCTGTCTTAGTTGATAAGGGCTGATGTGTATACCTCAAGACCACCAGTACAGTAAAAATCATGTAATTTAACCTTCCCATATGGCCGGTGACTGTGCCATAATTCATGAAATATAATAATATACAGAATCAAAAATTAGGGTAGTGGAAAGGTTACGTAATGAGGAATGATAATATAGCCAGCAGAAATTTTTAGAATACTCTCCCATATGCCTCAGTGGCAGTGGAAATAGATAGATATGACCCATGTTCTTTCTGGGCTGTTCTACGTGGTTCTTAGTAGCCTTGCTGCCTGCCACTCTTATTCATTTTCTGGAGCAGTTCAAATGCACACATTCCATATGCAGGCATTGCTTTGTTTGTTGCCAACTTCCACTAATGTGCTTTATGTGAATTGAATGATAATATAGTGGAACCACATGTGGAAACAGACAGCATGCAAATCCTGGCTGGCTGCCTTTCACTGATCATGTTGTGCTGTAAAATAGCCCCCCACATTAGCACGCATAATACAGTGCAGCACTTGAGGGTACATACCAAAATCAGAAGCTGATGCTGAAAAACACAAAAAAGATTTCACTCCTTTGTGTGTTTAGAAAGGTATCATTATTACTGCTGTTGTTATTATCATGATGTTATTGTTGTGTTTATTTGTTATGGAAATTATGAATGGATTTAATGGAAACAGAATTATAGTGCAGAAGCACTCAAGCAGATGGGGTTTTTTATCTAAGTCCTGGTAATTGCATAAAATACTTTATATTTTATTTATTTGATTATCTATCCTTTGTACACAAATGAGAACAGCTATTCTGTCAGCTCTCCACATTCAAACAAACTGATGAGTTCTACAGATACATCTTTTCACTCTGTGTATGTGTGAGTGTGTGTGTGTGTATGTGTGTGTGTGAGAGAGAGAGAGAGAGAGAGAGTGAGAGAGAATGGTTTCCAGAATGATTTCCCTTTGAGAGTGATTTTACATCAAAGGAACAAGTTCAGCGCTTTCCCGCGGCACATTCCTGGACATTTTCAGACTTTCACAATCACAGTGCATGCCAACAGTTCTGAAATACATGGACAGATGCAGGCAAATCCCCACTCCCAGTCTGTTTCCTAATACATAACCTGGTGGTGTTGTGAAAATCTGCAGAAATCTTTGTTTCTGGTGGGTGTGTGTGTTTCTTTTTAAATGGACAAAATAACAAACAAAGCAAAGCTAAAAAATAAAACAAACAAAATGTATTTTATAACAAAATAAAAACTAACAAAATTGATGATGATGATGATGATGATGATGATGATGATGATGATCATGATGATGATTATTGTTATTATTACTTTTTATTATTTTCTGTAAATAATGTAATTGATAATTATTATTCTTTTGCCCCTCATTGTTCTCAGAGTCTTACATTTTTAAAGAACAGTTCATTGTGTGGCATATGGAATTTCTCTGGACTTCTAGCCCTCTTGAGGAATCCCATGATGCAGCAAGGTGGAGTTACTGCCTTGCTGTTAGGTTGTGTTGTAGATAATGCAGTAGGACAGGGGTGACGTGATGGAGTTCTCTGCCAAGGTTTTAAAACACAAAAACATGTAATCCCACTAAATCATCAGAGACGTAGAAGCTGGCTTCTCTCTATGTAGTACAGAAGGTCTGTCCCTGGAGAACAGAAGAGAGATGCTTCCTGTCACATCATATGCTACTGCTGCCACCCCATGGCTAGAGGTATAACTATCAATACTATAATGTTATACAAAATAGACTGTTCAGGTAAGTTCTGCTTGTTTTATAAGTGAGGTGCAAAAAATGCACAAATTCAAAAATGCACTACTTTTGAATTTGTTCCATGACATGGCTGCTCAAATTTGTTTTCCCCCTAAACTTTTGTCACAACTGATGTGGAGATCCTGGGAATTCCAGTGTAAACTGGATCAATCTCTTAAAAGTCTGGCTGTTTAAACCACAGAAAACAATTGGCCAATTCAAACAAAAATGTCCAAATAGTGTAAGCAATACTTTGCATAATAATTTGCATTTCATTGAACTACACCACAAACTTAGCATAAATAATACAGGCATTCAATGTAGCCAAATCAAAACATAAACATGTATTTATAATATCAGTCAAAAGTTTTCTGCTTTTTAATTCATTTTTCTCTATTTTAGCTATGTTATTTGCCTTGCAGTTGCAAGAAGGCTTCAAAGCAATGAAGTAATAGTGAAGTGTTTAACAACTCAAAATTATTTTAAATTTTATTCAAAATAGCCCCCTCTTGCTTTTATGACAGCATTGCAGACTCCTGGCATTCTTTAAACCAGCTACCAGAGGGAGCCACCTGGAATGCTTCTCTAACAGTCCTGAACGACTTCCCCCAAGTTCTGGGCACAAACTGGCTGCCCTAATCTTTCTCTTCAGGCCAACTCATCCTAAACCAGCTGTATAGGGTTTAGGTTGGGGGCTTGTGAGGGCAGGACTCAATCTATTTCCTTGTTTTCAAGATAATTCTAACAAAACCTTGAGGTGTGCTTAGGGTCATTATGTTGTTGAAAAACAAATGACGGTCCAACAAGGCACTGACCAGATGGGATGGCATGTCGCTGAAAAATGATGTGGTAGCCATACTGGTTCAATTTGCCTTCAATTTTATATAAATCTCTGACAGCATCACCAGCAAAACACCCCCACACCATTACGCCACAGTGCTGTTAACTGGTGATTCTTAGGCTAATGACTCAAGTACACTTGTTAACTGCAGCAGGAGGTAATATGTGGTCTTCCTCCCCTAGGGAGATCTTCAGTTTCATTGAAGCATTTGATGGCTTTGGCCTGTGCACATGAAGAAACCTTCATGCCATCATTTCTTAATCGTAATTATGGACTGATATTCCTCTGTGCAAAGCTCAGCATTTCTTGCCATATTATTGATTATTACAACTAAAAGCAAAAGCTTTCTGCCAAATAGGTCCCTTAGTATCCACTCAAACTTGTCATGACGTAAATGATTATCTCAGGTGTTTAGACTGGGAAAGAAAGTTTTCAGGATAAAATACAGTACTTGTGGCATCTGCAATCACTCTGTTAATATTTTGTACCTATAACATCTTTGTGATATTTAAAGCAAAACCACAAAACTGGGGTACTGGTACTGGTGGAGGTACCTTTTTTCCCCAATAAAAAACTTTTGTTTTAGGGAAAAAAATTGTGTAAACATAAACTTGACTATTTATATTAATGTGAGAAACAAATTATGTTATTTTAGCATAACCCTATAGGTGAAAATGGCTATAAGAAAGATAAATATATGATTTTCAGTGTCCAAACTTTGAAAATAAAACAAAAATAGGAAATACTGAAGTACAAGTGTCATATACAATTTTCAATGGACAAACTGTCCACAGATGGATGTTGCCCATTCTGCCTCTACTGATGTAGGATTTATTTGTGCAAGAGCCTTAAACAGAGTGAACTCTTCCCCTTTGGTGGCATGGTTCAGGCGCCAGTGGCTCACTAAAGCAGCCACTGGAGACACTGGTGTTCTTAATGCATACAGCAGCTGCTTCTGGTGGAGGTGCTTTTTGGTTTTAGAAAATCCCAACTGTCTCCTTTCAGGGCATCTTTGGTTTTTTGGTTGTCATCTTGTCACTGGAACTAAACATATCTATATTTTTTAAGGTTGTGTTACTTCTACTCAAAGAAATCAATGCAGAGAATTTCCCTGTTCTCAAAAGTCCATTTTCAATGGGCGTTATTAAAAGTGCACAATTATTCTCTTCCGTAATCAACTTTAGTAACAGCTCCACTTGCATGTTAGATCTTATATAAAAGGAAATATTCAAGCTAACAATTAAATTGGTGTGTGTTGTGAGGCTGCCAAGTGATGATGTAAAAACTGGGCCAACATCAGGAGGCTGAGGTGCCAAAGGGTGATTATTATTGCTCCAAGCGTGTCACCATTATAGACAAATGCCAAAAGTGGAAGAAAAAAAAGACTAAAGAAAATAGCAAAAGAAACTGCCAAAACACAACCAAAGAAATTCAGGTTGGCTGACAGCACATTCAACAACAGCACTTAGGCTTTACCAAGTAGGGTTTACGGGTCACACACAGGGTCCTTGCCCAACCCGTCTTTCAGTTATTATTTTTTCCCCAACTGAGGTAACCAAGCCAGATAAATATGCTCTGCCTATCAGACTGAACCAAAGCACAACCAAAAATTAATCAAATTAAACTATGTATAAGCAGACCACAAAAGGCACTTGGCATATTCATCACAATTAAATAAAGACTTTTTCAATAATAAAATCAGTATTCAGTATTTATACAAACAAATTATCAAAACATAAAAGAAACACCGCAAGAACCACCCCTCCCACAGAGCACACCTTTGGACACACTAGTTTACCTTGCGTGAGCAAAAACTACATTACCAGCCTCTAGCACTCTTCCTGCTATGCTGCCGGTGGAACAGACAGCTAGGTGAGTACACTCCACATTTAAAAACATACATTATATACACAGTAAAACACATTCCAATAACAACAAGACTGTAAATGCAGTCCAGAGAGGAAACTACACAGCCCCCACCTTCAATCATGAGGAGGTCACAGGTACATCCCGCCTATTCTGATATGCAGGAGAGAAAGTCTGCAGCAATGTTTGTAGAACCGGGCCGGTAGTGGACTGAAAACTTGAAAGGCTGGATGGAAAGGTACCATCTCTTAATCCTGGCATTCGAGTTTCTAATCTTCTCAAGCCACTGGAGCACCCGGTGGTCCGTCTTCAGAGAGAAGAGATAATATCTCAGAGAGTCCAGCGCCCACCTGATTGTCAGGCACTCCTGCTCAATGGTTGAGTACTGGGTCTCCCTGGGGAACATTTTGCAACTCAGGAATGCAATGGGCTGGCGCTCCCCGTCCACCTCCTGCAGCAGCAGTGCTCCTAGGCCAACCCCATAAGCGTCAGTCTGCAGGATGAACAGCCGCTCAAAATCTGGGCTCCGCAGGACTGGGTCACCACACAGTGCCTCCTTCAGGTCCTGGAAGGCTCTCTCGCACTGGCCTGTCCATGCCACCTTGTCGGGAGCTGTGGCCTTGGTGAGATCTGTAAGGACAGAAGCCCTGGCAGAAAAGTTAGGATTGAACCTATGGTACCATCCCACCAGGCCCAAGAGAGATCTCACCTTCTTTTTGGTAGTCGGTGGACTGTAGCTGCCAAGGTAACTTACTTCCTCCCAGGCTATGGCACTCTTTTTAGGGTTGATGGTAAGCCCTGCCTCTTAAATCTGCCCCAGGATCAGACTCAGATGCTCAACATGGTCCTGCCAGCTGTCGCTAAAGTTGACCACATCATCCAGGTATGGCACCGCATAAGCACTGGTACCGTGCAGCAGCCAGTCCATGAGTCTTTGGAATGTTACAGGCACCCCCTGCAGGCCAAAGGGCATAACCCTAAAGTTCTACAACCCAAACGGAGTCCTAAATGCATTTGTTTATCTCTCGAGATTGTTAGGTTTCTGGATTATTTCATGACTATTTTTTTCTCACATTTCAATGTCAAATGAAAATGAATTAAATTTATGTAAAAATGGTATGTATTTTCCTGTTTTATTGTACATACATTTTTTTAATAATTGACAATCAAAATTCAGTCATTCATATTGTTGGGGGAAGAACTACGACCAGAATAATATTTGAGAGCCTGTAGCTCAGCCATATCAAATAGTTTGTGCAAAACACCATCTTAATCTTACAGTGGTAGTGTCCAGGTATAGGCATTCTCAAAAATGGGTCATTCTACTGTACATATTTTTAGTATCGACCAACAAAGTTGCCAATCATGCCTTGTGAATGCAAAAACGGCTTGCGGCACCATTTTTGTAGGACTGTAACTCAGTCAAATCAAGACAGGGGGAGTGCCCAGGGGTGGGCAGCCTCAAGATCAGCTCATTGTACTGTACAGATTCTTATTAACTGACCACCAAAGTTTCCAGTAATTCTTATAGGATAGGGGAAAATGGCTTGCTTGAGGGCCATGTTTGAGGGCCTGTAGCTCAACCAAATCAAATAGTTAATGCAAAACATTGATTTTGGGGGCCTATAGCTTGGACATTAAAATATTCACAATAATGCATTGTGCTTTTTAATTAATATTTTCTGAGCAAATAATCACAGTTTAATTATTATTAATATGAAAATATTATTAATACCTCAATATTAATAATGATAAAATTGTGATTATTTGCTTAGAAAATATTTATAAAATGCACAGTTTATTATTATTAATATTTTCATTTCCAAGCTACAGGCCCTCAAATGTGGTGTCGCAAGCCGTTTTCTCCCAAACAATAGGTATAACTGGCAACTGGCCCAGCCATCAGGAAACTCAAGAACAGCTCATTCTACTGTACAGATCTTTATTAATCGACCACCAAAGTTGCCAATCATGCCTGTTTTGTAAGGGAAAACAGATTGCTTGAGAACCATGTTTGAGGGCCTGTACCTTGGACAAATAAAATAGTTTGTGCAAAACTGTGGTGGGTCACAATAACTGTTTCTGGGTTATTAATCATTTATTTTTTATACAAGTGTCAATAAATCATGATGGAAATACCTATTTTTTCTGAGCTAATAATCACAATTTGATTACTATTAATATAAAAATATCAATAATAAATTGTGCTTTGTTATTCATGTTTTTGGAGTAAATGTTTACAATTTTATTATTAATGATTTCAAAGTATAAATATTTGAATAATTAAATGTGATTATTCACTCAGCAAATATTAATAAAAAAGCACAATGTATTATGAATATTTTAATGTGGTGCCGCAACCTGTTTTCCCAAATACAATAGGAACAACTGGCAACTTTGGTGGTCAGTTAATAAAAGTCTACAGTAGAATGAGCTGATCTTGAGGTTGACCACACCTGGGTATTACCACTGTATGAATCAGTTGGTGTTTTGTACAAACTTTTTGATTTGGCTGAGCTCAAATATTGTGCCGCTAGCAATTCTAGCCTGAACAAATAAAATTAAAGCCTCCACCATATACAGTATACAATTTAAAAAATGTGTATTTTTAGTTGAAAGCACATTAAAATGATCAACTGCATTACTACTGTGATGTGTGAAAATTTATATGTGACCCAGCTCTGTTGGATTGGTACAGTGGAACCTCGACATACGAGTGACCCAACTTGTGAGTGTTCCAAGTCACGAGCAGAAAAAAATTACGATTTTTTGCTTCAAGTTAGGAGTTTGCCCCGAGGTACGAGTAGAGCTCGCTAGCTTTGAATTTGAAAATGTGAACGTCGCTGATGATCCGTCACGGATTAATGGTATTTTAATTATTTTAATTGAGGAAAATAGCTTCGACATACGAGTAACACGACCTACAAGCTCGGTCATGGACCTACGTATCTTGAGGTTCCACTGTGTGTGTGTGTGTGGTCAGAGCTGGGTCACATATCAATTTTCACACATCACAGTAGTGAAATCCTCTCGGTCATCGAATTTGAGGTTCCACTGTGTGTGTGTGTGTATATATATATATATATATATATATATATATATATATATATATATATATATATATACACCAATCCAACAGAGCTGGGTCACATATCAATTTTCACACATCACAGTAGTGATGCAGTTGATCATTTTAATGTGCTTCAACTAAGGCGGCAAACAGTATTTTAAATTGGAGTCCCATCATTATTTCATATTTTTATGTTGTGAAATCTGGAGGAGAATCTCTGGGAGGTTATCAGGCAGGTGTTGTGGGACGGAGCCATAAGTATTCAGGTTTACCATTACAGTCTCCCTGGTATTTATAACTGTCCTGTCTGTGTCTGTTAAAGGGGAATGGGGCAGCAGCTGTATATTTTCCTTGTAATTCTTGCTAATTGGATACAGTGATCTCTGGGCTCTTAACAGTTGGATACCTTTTTTGATTTAGTACAATATTTCACTGGCATTATTTGTTTAACTGTAAAATGGAAGCCATTGAAGTGTGTTGAAAGCTGTGGTGTAATTATTGTCCATGTGAGTTTGGAGACACAAGTGGAAAATGATAAATGTTTACCCACTCCTCCCCTTGAGTGTCATCTTTGTTTTATGAATCTAAAACTAAAGATCTTATTTTAGTACATTGGTCCTGGTTTGGGTTTTCTTGATCTGTGAAATCGTCCAAGTAAAGAGCCTCAGGAAGGCCTCAGTTAGAAACCGTACACACAGACAAAAAAAGCTCCAAATCCAAATTTGTGCTAGCACCCCCTACTGACCCTCACAACACAGGTACTTGGACCCACTGACACAAACAACCATGACACAGGGAATCAGGTTAGCAGAGACTTTAACTCTAACCACAAGAAAAATAAAACTTTCATTTACAGATCAGGTAATAATCATAATGGCTAGCATGACACAGCTTTATAATACCGTATTACAGCATATAAATTAAACACCAACCGAGTGGCGTACGTTTTGAAATGACATCATGTTCAAAATTAATTTTCTGGGTATAGAGTAATAAAAATAACTGTACCAGTAAAGAAAATATGACCGATGTTAGATGGCATACAAAAAGGTTTCCTAGTTTCCAAAAACACACCTGGTGGTCTAACGGATAAAATATTAACACTGGTTGGAATAAGGTTATTACTGCACGGCTATTACATTCCGCTTGTTCCATTCCCTCACTTTTTGTAGATAGAGCTACTCCTGAAAATAAAGCTGCCGTGACGGGAGCTGAACCTTGCTACAACATTTTTTGTTTTGCATCACAATCTGTCATTCATGTGATATGTGTGTTTTCTATTTATGAACACTCCTTCATTGTATGATGGAGTAACCCACCTGTAAGCCATGCCAGTCTACTGAAAAGGTCCGGACGCGAGTAGTCACCGTATCTGACAGGGCAGTTCCTTGTACTGAAAGTGCCTAAAATAATCGTTTCCCCCTGATGCAGTTGCTAACAACCAGATTACCGTAAAGGACAATGTAGATGCATAGAAAAAAAATTAAAGTGCAGATAGTATGACCACAATGTTTAATCTTACTTTAAATCTGAAAAACACCATTTAGTAGGCATTTGTGTTTATTAAAATACGTCCCGCCAAACTATGGCTCTCAGAAGAAACCTACACAAGTTAATCACTGACAAAGGATATATGATAGGCCAGGTTTATTTCACAATTCACTTATTTTAATATGGGAGGCATCTTTGGTTTCCATTCAACAATTTGCATTCCTAATAAAGATGAGAAGCAAAGCATTCCTATTCTCATAACTTCCCCATATTGTCCTCACTTCCTTACCCACCTGGTCAGGGATGTGCAGTCATGGTAAGCAGGGTAGGCAGTGCCTCACCAAAACTAAAAAGAAATGTTGAGATCACATGACAGTTGTATCTGTTAGGAGTCACGCTAGTGCCCCCTGATGACCCTCCCAACAAAGGTACTGGGACCCACCCACACAAACAACCGAAACACAGGGAATCAGTTTAGCAGAGACTTTTTTAAAGGCATTTAAAAAAAAAAAAAAAAAAAAAAAAACTCATGCTTGGACAGCCACCCGCTTTGACCCCCTCCCCCTTTCCAACTTTCCCCCCGGACCAGCAAGAGGCCGGGCCTCCTCCGCACCCCAAAATAAAAAAGCAAAACCCAAAAGAAATCCAAAAGAAACCCAAAGGAAATAATTAAACCAAACGAAAAGCCAAACCAAACCAACAGCAACAAAAATACCGGCAAAAACTGAAGAAATCATAAATAACCATAATCCTTGACGAACGAAGAAACCAAAACTAAACTTCCAAATAAAAAACACACACACACACACACACACACACACACACACACACACACACACACACACACACACACACACACACACACACACACACACACACACACACACACACACACACACACACACACACACACACACACAGCCGCTTCCCTTTTGGCTGCCTGAACCCAGACTACCTTGTCCCATGCTCTTTTATCCTAATTCCCTGTGTGGTGAGAACAAGAGACAGCTGTGCCGGATTACCAATCAGGCGAAGCAAGGGAGACAAACCACCCCGATCCACATACTGCACGCGTCCCCCTAATCACCAATGAAGAAAACTCCCCAAGATAGCGGCTTGTCAGGCTCACCTCCTGACATATCTATTGGTCATTTCATCAGATTTACAATTCATTTCACAATTTTATGAATGTTATTTGTTTTATTTGCAATTTTTATTGTTCCGAATTTGCCTTAGGATTACTCATACAGCTCATAAAGCTAGTCAGAATGGTTGTTTAAAAAGTATAGTATGCTCATTTTGCCACAACTTGCACCTAAAAACTGCTGTTCCTGACTGCTGAGGCAGAGGCTATCTTTTCCTCTGTCTGCAATGAGTCCAACTTTTTCGTAGATTTGCGCATTCATAGTCAGTTATCACACTGTGTTAAATGATCAACGTTGAGGCAAAGACTGACCCTGCCTCAGTCCTATGATCTATGGCCCTTCCATGTCATGTGACATCCACTCTTTGTTGCTCCAGATTGTGTGCGTTCCAATACTTTTGCTCTTCATCTCCTTCCCTCCACCACCACTCATCTCCTACCTGGGAGTATGTGGAGAAAAGAAGGGGAGGAAAGGAGAGAAGGAGGAGATGTATGGAAAACTGGGACAGCTAATCTGCTGGGGGCGGGGGGTGGTTGGGGTCGGGGCATAAAAAACAAACCTTTCATATGGATTAATACACACAACATGGGTAGATTTGGATTTCACAGCTTCTAAGAGAACCATAACTCCTTCAGGAATAGCATCCATTAAAATTGCAAAGTCTCAAGGGGACACCAGGAATATGTTCCATTTGGCTACGAATTCTGAATAATTAAGAAATCCCTTTGGTTTGAAAAGTTGAGAAACAGCTTGTTTTGTGTTTTGTACCTTTTTTTAGCTGGCTGTCTATTGCAAGTGAAGAAACTGGGTAGCAGGTAGTGAAATAGGTATGGGGGGATTGGTCATCCATCTGACCCCGTGTGGAAGGTCAGATGGGGGTGATGTTCCATGCTTCAGCTTAATGGAACAATTGGCATTCCTTTATAGTGTAATTAATTTCCAAAGCTGAATTTGGGCAGACTGGGGATAAAATGATGTTCTAATGAGTCAAAAGCTATGTAGAAGTTTTTTTTAGTTTGCCTACTATAGTGTTTATTACTCCAGAGTCGAATTTGTGGGTTTTTGGCTCACCAAATATTGACCAGATTTAATTTATTTATCAGTTTTTTTTTAAGTTCTTGCTTGTATGGTCTGGATTTTAGCAGGCAGGTGGTCATGAATACTGAAGGTGATAACAGAACCACCGCTGAGTATGACAAATGCTCATGGATAAGGTTTCATGTTGAGCGCTGTAACCATAGATATTAGACATAATGTCTATGTTATTGATAATGTCAGCAAATAATGACCATTAGGGTCACAGAAATGATTAAGAACCTCACCAGTACAGTTGTGCCATCCATAAATCATTACCCCCATTGAGACCTCCAAAATTTTTGTTCATGCAAGGAATTCAAGGAATGTGATTCCTTGAAAAAAGTGAAAACAAATCGCTTCTATGTTTTTTGACAAAAAAACAGCAGCAGTCCCCCACTTATTTTTCTTTGAGTTTTCACATTTTTAAATGACCTGATATATCTTAGATTTGCATGCATTTTTGACATTTACTTATCTTTTCCTTGTTTCATAAATTTGGATGCAGTACAAAGAGTGCAAGTTTTCCAACCCCAGTCAAGATGTGCTCTTAAAGCACTACAGACTTCAACATTGCCAGGGGCAATTCTGGCCACTGCCATGCCTGCATACAGACTGCATCTGCACTTTAAAGACAACTGGTGCGTTAAAGTCCAACCTTTCAACAGTACATAAATAGTCTGGTAAACCTGAAGTGCAAGTCACATTTTTTTGTGGATTGTGTGACTTTAAAAACCTCTGTGCACCAGCAAAATACATTGGCCATCTCAGGACTCATTTGAAACAGCATGTGACAGTTTGTTGTCCATTCAAAACCTGTGAATTTACAAGTAACTTCCTTTCATCCTGCAGTAGTCATATAAGCCAGAAGCACAAATCTTACTATGTTAATGATTTTAGATTATCAGTAACATCCCCAACAACTCCAACTGATCTACCAGAAGAAGACGACAAATTGCCTGCAGAGTATAATGATCCACAGCCTACGTTGATTGTTCTAAAATAGAGAGCAGCTCATACCTAGAGCCTGTGTACAACTGAACACAAACTTGCATCGTTGTTTCTTTACATGCAAACTGTTTTGTATATTTCTAAAAGTGCAAGTCAGCAAAGTGGATTTATGATATTGTGTCACTCTCAAAATTTACAGCCAAGCAATCAATCAGAGACATTTTGAAAACATTTGAAAGTCATATTGAAGAGTCTTTTGCAGAAGAACTAACAGAGTTGATTTTAGACTCCATATACAACACACATCCTATTCTTGTGGCTATAAGAGAAAGAGGCTGTCTCTCAACTGATCATCATGGGACTAAATACTTTAAAGAACACCTTCAAGTTATTGATCCTGTTGAGTATCTTTGTGATTGGACACATAAAAACACTTTTGTGTATGTTTCATTGTTTAAAGTCCTAGAGTTTTTGCTCAACAGACCAGATGTCTTGGAAAAAGTAGTTTTTGATGAAGATTGTTTACCAGGATAGTACAGGTCTTTTCGGAATGGGCAGTATTACAAATTGAACACACTTTTAGGAGGCCAGAGAAACTGCGTTTCAGAAGGTGTCTACATCTATGACTTGGAAGTCTGTAATCCACTGGGATCTTCAAAAAAGATACACAAGATTACAGCAGCATACTGGGTGCTTTTAAATTTGCCTGCCAAGTTCCGTTCGACTCTTCCCTCAATACAGCTTGCACTGTTAGGGAAAAGTGAGTGTCAAAGCACTTAATTCAGATTTGAGGGGAACAGTCTTTTGTGTATGTGCTGATAATCTTGCAGCACATGTTCTAGCTGGCTTCCAAGAAAGCTTTCAGGTGGAGAATCTTTGCAGGTTTTGCTTACCCAGCAAAAAGGACATACAGACCAAAATTTCAGCCATTTTGAGTTGAGAACTATTGAGCAACACAACTATTGTAGCTGAATTAAAAGAGACCCACTGTACAAGTGTACTTGGTGTTAAAAGTGAATGTGTCCTCAGTAAACACTTATCTTACTTTCATCCTCTAACTGCGTTCCCACCAGATCTTCTCCACGACTTATTTGAAGGAATTGTCCCATTTGAGTTGTGTATTTGCTTAAAAGAACTGATCTTAAAGAGATACTTAATTCTTGATACTGTGAGCAGTTGGATTAATAACTTTCCATACAAGGACTCTGACAAAGTGAACAGGCCCCAAAAAATGTCAGAGTCCAGCTTTTCAATAGTTAGCAATAGGTGGGAATGGGCATGAGAATTGGACTTTTCTCCGATTACTGCCATTGATGATTGGCAGTCTTGTGCCAGAGAATGAACCCTCTTGGGAGATCTTGATGGGCCTGAAAAGAGGTAGTTGAGTTGGTCATATCAGCAGACTTATCAGATGCCAGCTTGAGTTTCCTTGAAAGGAAGATTGCTGACCATTGGGAGTTACTCAGAGGGACCTTCCCTGACCAGAGATTATGCCAAAACACCACTTTGTGGAGCACTATCCCCAACTTGAGATGCTGCTTTGGGCCATTAGTAGAGCTGTGGGCCATGAGATTTGAGGCCAAACACAACTTTTTCAAAAAGGTTGTGCATGATGTCCACAATATTCAAAATATTCTGCTTACCCTGGCAACCAAGTACCAGCTAATGATGGCTCACTACCTAAGTGGTCCAAGCCTCTATACACCTTCCTTGTTAGTGCAGAACATCAAAACAGTCAGCACATGTAGTTTAGACATCCCACAGAGGAATGCTAAAAAAAAAAGATCTGCACCAGGAAATGTTGTCTCTTGCTTTCATGACACATCTGAATGGAACCCTCTTCAGTGTAGGCATGATTTTATCTGCTGGGCAATGCAGTGGCTTACCAGAGTTCTTCAAAGTTGTTACTGTTCTTGTTCATTCTTCAGGTAACAATGTCTCTTTCTGGTGCAGAAAGCTTTCTTCATGGTATTTTGAACATTTTAGATGTTATGAGGTGTCTGAAACCACTGACATTGACATCCTTGAGCCTGAAGACCTTAATGATCACTATCCTCTAACGTCTTATACAGTTCAGGGATAGGAAATCATCTCGCTTAAGAAATTCCTTCTTCACCAAAAGGTAGATTGAGCAATAGAAGCAGTAGTGTTTAAAAAAAAGATATAAAAAAACTACACTAAAAAAGTGCAAGCATTATAATGAGCGCAAAAAGTACATTTGATATTCCTGAGAGCTATTGAGAAGTGTTAATTTATATATTACCATATTAGGTTGCACCTGATTGACAGTGCTAATATGATCAGTTTAAAACAGGGCCAGCACACTACTACAGATGAAATACTATTTTCATGCCTAAAAATCAAGTATTATTAAAATCCTTACAAGTTTTTAGATGGGATCAGAAGCTCAGCATATATTACATTTAGGTATGTATACAACAGTACAGCAATTCTCTTCTTTTTGTACTGGCATGACTCAGTATATATCAGTTATTATTTTTAAACATTTAAATTCATAAAAACAATGGCCCATGCTATGTATTCTGGTGTGACCTTGCTGTAATGTACAAATTATTCTTTTACAGATCATGTTGCTACATGTCTTTGTGTCCTCTGATAACATCAGAAGAGTTGATATTTCTGAAAACCTGTCTTCAGTTCAACAATTAAAGGGAATTCTTCAAGAAAGGCACCAATTTAATGGTGACTTTTTGATTCAGTTTGAGGACCCTGAATTTGGAAACTGACTTTGTAATTTAACAGACATTAAAGAGCATCCTCAAGACAGAGCTGTGCTGAGGATCCAGGAAATCATCAGGACTACCAGATGAAGCAGCTTCTACATCCTCAATCTCCTCCCTCTCTATGCTGGAATCCGATAGATTATTATCATCTCCATCCACCAGTACAAACCAGGGTCCGTCAGTGCAGCTTATGCAGCGTGAGAAAGCCAAGCAATGGCCATCTCCATTCCCAATATCAGTGTTTTTGTATGATGTTGAACTGAGGCTAGCAAAAGGGAATGAGTCATTCAAGGAAAGTGGAGCATTTCTCCCTGTTGCAAGGGAGATGAAAATGGACATCTTAGACAACATAGCTCAGGCTGGTTTTTCCCACAGGGCTTATCCAAAGACTCAGGAAATTGAATCAGTGGCTGCTGCACTAACTGAGAAGCACCATGGCTTAGGGACTCAGGAGTGGGAACAGGCTATCATGGGTGGGTCATGAGTATTAAATATAAGCTTGGTAACTATTGTCAAAAACTACGGATGGCAGGCTGTAGGGAAGTCAGCATGAATCAGAAAAGAGCAGCAGAGGGGAACCGGCACATAAAAAAGCTAGAAGATGCGAGGTGAATTTTCTTCTGTACAATCCAGTAGGGCAGACTGATGAAAGAGAAAGAAATGCGTTGCAGGAAGAAACTAAAAAAAGACTTCCCAACAAGGCCCTCATTGACTCCAAAATGGAAGTGACATTTGCTCTGCGGAGGAAGGAAATAAGAACCACTTATTGCTACTGTCATGGAGAGGTGGCCTGGGTTGTTTTTGCAAGAACAGGTAGGTATTTTTTTCTGTATTAACGAGATATTTTGTAATCTGTAGACTAAGATTTGACTCAGTTGTGCATAACATTTTCTGTTTGCCATAGCATTGGATGTTTAACATGTCCATGAACACTATCACCTCTCTTAGATCTGTGCAGAGTTCTTCAGAATTACTCAAGTGGAACTGAAGAAGACCTTCCTGTCAATTGGATGCACACTCGTTATGCAGCAGAACACTTGGAAAGGACATCAGGATACTTCTACAAAACCTTGACGAAAAGTTAATCAATAAATCGGACATAAATGTGGCGGGGGTCCTGAATTAGATTAGATCTGGGACCAAAAACTATGTGGGACAGACCAGGGTAGTACATTCACAACTGTACTATTTAATTTAGTCTGACATAAGACATCAATTATAAAAAAGACTGAAAGAAATAAGGTATATTGCACTGTACTGTTATTATGGTGACTGTAATATTAGCATAATATTATGGGGAGGTTTGGATATTTGATGACAAATGATGTAGTTGCCACTTTTCACTTTTTTTAAGAACTACCAAAATACATGAAATTGGTCTGTCACAAATGTGGTGTTCTACCTCTTTTCTACTGCGGTCAGGACTAATGCTGGAGCTCGGCACTTGTGTGAACAGGTCAATGTTTACACCAATTTGGGAGAAGGAGGAATAACGTGTCAGCTTTACTGACTTACATACTTTACAGACTGAGACCATGAAATGTATTCATTATGTGCAATTCAGCCCTCCGATTTATGATTACGATGCCTATTACTTATAGTCATGTTACTAATCATGTTACAAACCAGCTTTTGAAGTAAGCAAATGCACCATGGAAACCAGTTTTGTGGCCGAACACCAGTGTTTTTGCAAGAGAAACGCTGAAAACCGTTTGCAATTTTGCTCTTGCAGTGTGGTATCTGTAACTACAGTAACATATCTGCTTAGGAGCACCTGTGACATTTTATTCCCCCTTTTTTATAAAAACAAAGTGACAAACTAGTGTGTAATACTTTTCAAAAGGTTTAATTGATTGATTGATTGATTGATTGGTTGGTAGAAATTGGTTGGTTGATTGATTGATTGATTGATTGATTGATTGATTGATTGATTGATTGATTGATTGATTGATTTAAAGGGCATATAAATTCCAGAGTTACACTACAGAACTAAACATTAAAGGTTTATATACCTCTTCATCACGTATAATTGCAGCCAGAAAGCATCAGCTCATATGGTACCAGCTGATGGTCCCTGTTTTACAGTATGCTTTTGGAGCTGGGCAATACATCAATTAATCATTTCTGTTTTAGGATGTGTAAAAATGAAAATCTAGATTTAAAATACACTGTCAAGCAAGCAAGTATTAAATAGTAATATGATTGCATACTTAATAGCCTTCCTGTCAACTGTACATACCATAATTCCCAGAGCAGTGCATTTACAATCAAATCACCATTTAATTTTTTGTGTGCCTAACAAAATAATTATAAATACAGGTTAATGTTAAAAGCTGTATTGTATTGTTCAACCTAACTGACATTTAAAATTGTGATCTCAGAGATGAAAAGCAACAGAACATTATTGTCTTTTCACACTCACCTTCAGGCTGACTGTTTTCCAACAGCCTTTTTCCCCTTCCACAGTGAAATGTAATGTTTCATATCATATCCTACATCATATCAGCCCATATATACAGTGGGAAAACCTGGGTTCATTCAGTTGGTGAACACATTCAACCTCAAATACATGCTACCATGCTGAAAGCATTTTGCTAAATGTATTTGAATAATGCCTTTGTCTTTTATAGTTTGCATTGAAAATGTTTTTATTAAAATTGTAAATTGGATATTGGTGTGAGACAATCAGATTTCATTTTTAGGCCATATCATATTTTTTAATCTTCATTTTGTATCTTTCAGAAAACTGATGTGCTTGTCTACAGAAAGTCTACAGCTGAACAAGGTCTTCCTTTATTTTTGAGGGAGAAGCTGAATGGGTTTCTGAGGACATGTCTGGTAAGACCAATTATGTTAATGCCAGGTGGCATACTGAATAAGAAAACACTAATGCAAACTATCATCAAACCCTCATTTTCTACTTCACTGTTACTTTGTCATTCCACTTGAATAGTTTAACCCTTGTGCCTCATTAGGGACATTTTGTAGCATTTTCATTTTTGATTTTTCAGTCATTCTGGCTGTGTTAATGCATATAACATGAATTTGGACAATGGTATGAATTTATTTTTTAGTTTTGGAATTTCAACTTCAGCTTTTTCTATAATTCACTGTATACACAAAATATTGACATTCAGCACTTTAACAAAAATGTCCTCATTGAAACACATTAAAACTAAGTTTATGATCCCATGGCCTAGAGCAAAATCATGCACTCTTATTATGTCAGGCATTCATTATGGAGTCCTGGCTTCAAAAGTGTGGTTTTTACTATTTTCCACCAAATCACATTTTCCCATGCATGCTATTTTCCTGGTTTTTCTAATAATAATAATAATCCATACATACATACATATATACATATAAATCAATGTTGCTAATTATTGACATATTCCAGACTGTGATAATTATAAAAACCCCCTACCATTTAGTATATGGAAAATCATTCATTTTTTGTGTTTTTTTTCCCCATCAAAAACAACAGTGGCATCATGTGAAAATCATTTAATGGGTTAAAATCCTGAAAATGAATGAATATTTTGTAGTCATGATCAGCACTGATGTTGGATAAAAATTAACTTAGTGAAAGTGGAAAATAGTATATTTATAAAAATTAAAATATTATATAATATAAAACAGTGTAATATTTTTATGTCAGTTTTTTGAACAAGACATTTTTTTCCTCTGACAAAGGAACTGTTTTTAAAGTGAGGCACAAGGGTTAATAAGTGTAGCTAGTTTTTAATATTTCCATTCATGTGATATCTCCAGTATTGGCAGTATTAGGGAGCACCATCAAGGACACAAGTGAGTGTGGTGCCCACATCACATGCATTCTGTAACAGCAACTCTTCCTTAAATTGACTGGGCACAGTAAAAATTCAAAGAATGAATTGGTGTTTTCAGACCTCATATACAGTGCATTCAGAAACTATTTAGACCCCTTGAAGTGATGCATATAAAAATGTTCTGTCTTGTTAGTATTTCTAATTGTAAAGTCATTTTTAACAGTGCATTTTCAAAGCCAAAATACATTTTTGGTGAGCTAATCTTTTCAAGAAAGTCAAACTAAAAAAGCGCCTTCACCTTTTGCTGCAAGTGTTTTGGGTAAGAATGTGGCAGATTTGTATACTGTTCAGGAAGGATTTTGTCCATTCTTTTATGGCAGATTTGCTCCAGGTCCTTCGGGTTTTTGTCTCTTTTTGAATTAAAGGGAGCCTGTACAGTGAGACCAAATATCTCCCTGTATTTTGCTCTGTTTAGTCTCTGTTTAATTTTGACAAAATGCCCAGATCCTGAAGATACTGTTATACTAATCAGTTTTTTAGTTTTTGAATTTCTTAAGAAAATTTGCTGATCAAAATTTATTTTGAGTTTGAAATTGTATTATTAAAGAATGGGAGGAAAAAAATTGAAAACCTTAAAGGGAAATAAATATTTATTATAGTTTCTGTATGCTTGTTTTCTGTAGGATACAGACCCGGAAGAAATGTGTGTCAAGGGAGTTGAACTTGGAATACTCACATTTATTGAAGATGATGTTGGGATGGTCCACTCAAGTCCAACAACAGGAAGCATTGCCCTTGTTATTGAGGAACAGATTGTCCTGGATGATGTATGTGACTTCCCAACTGCATTTGCCCTTCTGTTTGGGCTCATCTTTGCTCTTGGCCTGGACTACCCAAAGGACTTGAGGTACTCATCTGAAGTAATTCAAAAGGTGTTCATGAACCTTTGTACCCAGTGCTCTACCCAGGTTCAGGCCTTAAAGAACAAATTGCTGAAATAGCCTGCCATGAAATTGCTCAAGCTTCTGGTCTTGCTGGATTTTCATTAATGACTGAAATGTCATTCTTTGACCCAATGCTGATGGTATGAGTTGACCAAATTGGTAAATGAAGTGATAGTAAAGGCCAATATACACTGTAAAGTTGTCATCTTAATTTGAATCAGCTTGAGTAAATGGGCATTGAATCAAAATAAAGTGATAACCTAAATACAGTTGTTTTAGGTCATGTTCATTCATTCTAAAGGCAAAAAAAAAAAACCATCTGACCAGTATTTGAAACATTGTCCCAATGTTGATAGTGTACAATGGCCATAAAGATAAAATAATATTGGTACCAGCATTTGTGTTTATTTCCTCAAGAAAGCATAACGTATGGTAAATGGTTGTTTTGGAATCTTATTAACAGTTCTTGTTAACATAGTACAGTTTTCACTTGGTTGCATTGAGTGCTTTTCATGTGCATTACATAAAAAAGGTGAAATAGTAACATTGGATACAGTAATGACAAGGCAGGCTACATACTGTTTTTGACTAATCTTTGTTGGTGGCCAGTTCATCTAGGATTAGGATATAGTTACAGTTGGAGATTTTTTATAAATATATGTAGTTAGTAAAGAATGAGTGAGAAACGAATCAGAATGAATAAGGAATTCAGTAGATAGATTAGTTTAGATTAGCATATATACTTTATTTTGGGGGATGTATAAATGGTAGTTAATCAAGAAGTAAATGGTCCTGAATTTGGAGTTATTAGGGAAGTGCTTACGAAAGACTCATGAACTATCAGGTCATTCCTGATTCATTATTCATTTGTTATTTAGTAAACATTTTTGTTCTTTGCAAATTGTGTTATCCATTGAACCTTTGTTCAGTGTTGTTTTTCCCCCACTGCTGGGTTTGGGCAATTGTTTCCTCAAATGTTTTAAACTTACAAATGTATTAGATGTTTACAAGTTTTTTTTGCCTTACTACATTGTATACTACAGCTGAACTATCCACTACTGGTCCTGCAATTTATATGTATAATGTTTTTTGTTTGTCACATAGCACCTTGCTTTTCATATGCTTTGTTTTGTGAAACAAGTTGTACTTTCTTTTGACTGACTATTTACTCAGCAGAACTTTAATGGGTGACATTGCATTTGAAATGGTATGCTTGAAATAGAGATTTTAAGGATTTATATTGACCCTCTGTTATTCTGCAACCTGATATTGACAGACCATACAGAGAAGTTAATATTGTTTTACAACAAATGTTTACTAATTGTACTTAATAAACATTTCATGTTTGAAGACTTTTTTGTTTTCTTTTTGTATTGACTTTTCCACAACAAAACTGTCTAAACTTTTAATTGGTAAAAAATTAAGGCAATGTTGCAAAACATTGAGTATACTACTCAACTAATGGGCAGTGATGTTGAAGTAACAAAACATTTTAATTTAAAAGTAAGGTTCTCACAACAAAAAGTATGCAGTTCTGTTGATGTATGTTTTCAATCTATACGACCACGCGGTTTCCATTTTATCAAATGTGATAATTTCAGTATTCTTAAGAACAGCAGTAGATCTGAACAGTAATGTTAAGTTTGACAAACTTACAACAGAACTTTGAGTGAACCTCTTAACCTAGTTTGCCACAACACATTAGCACTTTGCAGCTGGTTGCTTTACTTTTTTAAGTTTTCTCAGCTTTTCTTTTTTTTTTTTTTTTACAGTGAATAGAATCACAGTTATTAGTCATCTTGCACTTTATCCATGCAAATCTAGTGTTTTGTGTGGCTAATTGTTTAGGGGCATTAAGCCTCGTTAAGCAGATTCCTACATTGTATTAAGCAGATCTACAAACTGCTTAACGAACATAAAATATATTTTTCAATAAATATATAATCCCTGAACCAAACCAGTAATTAAATAGTTAACAAAACAACGATTGGAATGTTTGCGAAGGGATCTTGAAAGTTCAGAAACATTAACAGGAGTGGAAGGATGTTTATTCATCTTCAAGGATGTCGTTGGGCGAAACCGAAGAGGATAGAGTGCCCTCATGTGGCTGTCGGCTCAAAAGCTGTAAACATGCAAAAATGTACACTTAGGATGCTTAAATATGTAACGAGTGTAATATTAAAACGTGTGATTCCACCTGCCATCCTGTATTCAGTGCATAAGGAGGAGCTATGGTACCATAGTAGTGGGGTATTAATTTTATTCCCTGTCCAGTGTTGGGGCAAAAAGTATACTTTTATGAGGGAAATGGTTTAATTAGTATTTTTTACAGTATATAATTTTATGTTCGAGTCTGCTTCAAGTTACAGTACAAGATTAAGAAATCTGCCATTACGGCCCCTCTTACTTTATTATGTTGGTTGCTCCAAGATCAGCTTTAATTAGCAGTGTAGGCTTTCAAACTTAACTTTTTACTATGGAACGATCAAGTAAGTATGTATGTGTAGCAGGAATAAAAAGTACCCTCATGTTATGTGGTTTAAGTTCATCAAAATGTGCAATTGTTCTAAAGGCAGTAATTTTTTTTTTATTTGACTGGGTTTCAAGCCATTCTAATGAGATGTACTCCTGGCGCCCCCCTTGTGGTGTTTGTCGACGGCCGGTGACGAGAGTGGTGGGTGGAATCCCTGCTCCGTTTCTTTTAGTTAAATAAAACGTTGATAAATTAAGTGTCACATAAATGAAATGTGTTTAACGAATGTATGTACTATCATTCGTAAAGTAGTGACATAGTTATATTTGTATAAGGTTTAATATAAAACTTGACTGGTCAGTAGTCTATCTGGGTCTCATTAGTAAGCACTTTGCAGTGTATTCAAACTTAGCGTGTTCCATCTGCGGTTCCTTCTTTCGGCAATAGGACGTTTCACTCCCTTATTTGTTAGAACGCTATGGACCCTTTAAACTATATACTTAGTTGAGCTTAGCCAAAGCTAGTTATTTAAGGCCTTTATGGTGGCGCTATAGCTAAGAAATTTTGCAATGTAGCCAACGGTTAAGTGTATATGTATATATATATATATATATATATATATATATATATATATATATATATATATATATATATATATATATATATATATATATATAGGTATATTGTCATGTTATTGGCATATGTCAATAATTGAGGTTATCAGTAGCCCTTTTTTGACCAGGATCCTAACAAAATAGAAAATTAGGCCAGGTAACTTATAGATCATCATCTTGCTTGCTATTGTGAGTTAATAAAAAGCTTTGTAGGAAACGACTCGGAGGCCTTATATTTGTGTGGGACAAAAATTTACTGATTGTGGCTTTTATTTAGCCTGTCTACAATTTAGGTTCACAATGATAACATTTCAATAGCTAGTGTAGATATACGGTGAATTAATAAATAAAATGTTATGTAAATCATGAATGATAAGCTCGTAAAATAAGATAGTGTGCTATGCAATGATATTTGGGTAATAAAACATTACAGAACAACAGTGGAAAAGTACTGGGGAGGGCTGGTAAATAGAGACATGATAATGGGAACACGGGATAAGAGGAACTCACGAGGAGATATTGACAAGGGGAACAGGCATGTTTTGGAAGAAGGAAAAACGTTATATACTGACAGTATAAAGGGAATGACGAAAATGGCAGATAGGAAGGTGGGTTAAGGACATGGGCGCGATGACCATGTATGTGTAAAGATAATGGATGATGTGCAAGATGGTTTGTGTAAGTTGAATTGTTTAGAAAACAGGGACCACCGCATGTCACGAAGAGGAACTGCCGGACGACAGGGGCGTGAATGAAGATAGGAGTCAGATCAAGGAGCCGGTCAGAAGGAAGAACACCCCAGGAAACTATACCATGTTCTGTATTATAAGAAGACTGGGTCAGGGAAAGATAGTCAGTCTTCGCGAACTGACACACTGTTGTTTGTCAGGGACAGGAGGACCTCGACCCAGAGCTCTGTATGCTTTATTCATTTACTGCTTAATAAAACAAAGGATTAATGACCGAATATCTTCTACTATTGCTTCATTAAAAGAACACGCGGTTTTCGCTCTCACATAGAATAGCAAGAATGTTGAGTAGAATGGGCGAAAATCCAACACTAGGCTACTCACCGAGCTATCAAGCAACTTCGCAGAGTGCGCTCAGCACTTCATGCTTAGATAGGGTGAGAACAGAAATTTGGTGTGTAAAGTCAGTTTATTGATTGTCTGTCAAATTCCACATTGATACAGTGCCATCCTTTTAACTGTCTGCAGGTGACTACAAAAATAAAATTTAATAACTGATCTAGCTTGCTAATAGTTACACTAAGGTAAGCGCTGCTGCTTTATTCCTGAACAGTGTGTTGAAAAAAACCTGTTGTCAGGATTAAATCAACCCTTTAATTTTACTTGTCTTTCCTTCTTCTACTAGCAAGTTAACTAACACTTTATTAGGACCCTTATCCTTGTGACATCTTACATGCTAGAAAATCAAAAATGTAAGTACATATCACTAGCTAGCTCAAAATCAGTACGTACATCGCTACGGTACATATTTTAGCTAAAAGCTGCGTACATATGACAAGATTGATGGATTGGAAGTATTTTCATGAGGCAGTATCTTCACTGATACACAACTGGCAATTTATTTTACATAACCCTCGGGTAACCTGCATTTTTTCACTTAACTTGCATAAATAATGTAGGCTTATCACTACACTGTGCACGTGTATCAACATCAGGTTGATACTTGCTAGCAATCTAGTTACACTACAACTGCTAGGCTATTGGTTACTTGGTTATTTCTTAGTTATAAAATGATATGCTAACAGTTATTCTTAGCGTTATATTTTTTTACTCACTATAACTGAGTTTAAAATTATGTATGATAGTAATATTTGCCGAACTTTACACTGTCATAATTGCTTCGTTAGGTGTGTTATCTGTGCATCAACCTAGCAAGCTAATGTTGCCTAACTGTAATTTGCAGCTTCTAGGTAACCAGTTACCCACCGATGGGTACATAGGTACCCTTGATAGCTCATGGGCAAACTAAGCATTTAACTTTGGTGTATTTCAACGTACGCACGCGCATATCTGTCCATGGTCATATGTGATCACGTGACAGCGTTATAACAATAAGGGGTGAAACGTATTTGCATACATTTGAATCATATTGCCAATGGAAACGGAAATAGGGGGGTCGCAGGCCATGCAAGGGGTGCAGGCGGCGCAGTTACACCGGCTAGGGCGTTGTCACAAAAATCCCCAAGAAGGCAGTCAGCATAATCTGTTGAAAACGATTGACATGAGTAGTATAGAAGCAAGCAAATACCAAAGACAATTTAGCATTGCGCATGAAATGGCAGCAAATGAACAGCAGAAGAGAGTGAGCTTGACTGTCTTTAAATAGACCGCCATATTACTGTATGTGGTGTTTTTGCTCTCTGATTCGTTTAGCCTTGCGATGCTGATGTAGCCAGTAGCAGACTCGGCTGCTGTCAGCTGTTGTAGACTCTGATTTGAGTTTCCTGTCTGGACTAGTTTCACTTATTTGTTTCTGTAATTCTAAAAAGATATTTAGACAATTCATCCCAATTGCATGGAACCACCATTCATTGAATGAGGTTTTTTCTGAGTGCAGTCTAAAAAAATAACACAATAACCCACAAAATCATAAACTTAACATAGTTATTTAATCTTAAATGAGTTCAAAAGCATATCTGGTACAAAATATTTGCACCAACACAAAGGTTACAAAATGTGAAATTTACAGAATAAATTAATAGTACCACATATTATTTCACAAAAAAAGATAAAGAAAATGAATGCTGCATTCAATATAATGAGTAACTTTCCTATGTACAAAATTTCAGGCATTGACAAACGTTAGCCTTGATTTTTTGCAGTTTATATAAATATAACTCTATTGACAATGTTATGGACACTGCACAGTTCCAGTCTGCTGATATGTGAGGTTACAGGTCTCCACTGTCCACGGATCTGGCTAACCAAGAAGAGAGGAACAGCAGAGCGCTATTACTTTCACAAAGCATTATGGGAATCCCCCCACCAACCCACCCACCCTACCTCCAAACAACAAACTGCTTTATTCTGCTGCTAAAAGTTGCTTTGGCTGTCAGCTCCCTTTTACCCTTGCTTTTCCTGTGAAGCTTGCTACAGGTGTACTAATATAAAAATATACATGCACAGTAAGTACAGGGTCAGAATCACTAAGCTGGTAGACAGCAATTAGCATTAAGGGGAGATGGCCTCATAGACTAGCACGCATGTCCAGACTCACTCTTACAGACTGCATCCAGTCTCCACAGCATTTAATGATAAAATGTGCCAACAATACCATGACCGCCAAGCTTTTTCATTTATGACGCCTGACATTACATTTCACTTTTATTCTTATACTCTCCTTTAACACTTACTGCGTTTAGCGTCCACTGCAGTCTGGCTGGAGCTAACAGACTGACAGACAAAATTTCTCCTCTGTATTAGCAATCCAAACACATAAAAAAATAAGTTCAAGATCAGTCAAAGTAAGTAATACTTGAAGGCATTTTTTTTTTTACAGGAGATCATGATTACAGTTGTTTGTATGCTCATGTTTTTCATTAGCATTTTACTTTACCAATAGGAAATTTCAAGAACTGTAGGAAAGAAAACAATTTAATACACCACTTTTGTGTAAGCATGAATTTAAACTGAAAATGTTTTTTGATGTTCACAATTCACATAACCAAACATAGAACTTAAACAATTAACAAATTGATCTCTTCCACCATACTTTGCATATGTAATGTGAACAGGAGCGCTGCCATAAAGCGTTGTCTGTGGGCTTGGTTTGTGTGGCCACTGCAGTGGGTTTGGATGCAGTGGAGCTGGGGGTTGAGAATTAATGATATATCAAAGCAATGTGTACCTCCTCAGCAAGGTGTCTGTACAATTTTGAAAAATAACTCTGCTCCCACCGAACCCTCACAACTCTGTTGATGTGTACATTTCAGTTAGCAGCTGATAAGAGTAATATGAACTCCTACACTAAAGATCATAGTAAACTGAAGAGATCTGAAATGTATTTATAAGTTCCATGACTAATCAGGAGCCTTGGGCTTAACCTGACCACAGCCTCTGTGCTCCATCTAAACAGCATTACACTCCCTCCATAGAACCAATACCCAACACAATCTCTACAGCACACCTTCCACACATAGCCTCTGTGATAGCCTCCCCCTACAGTACCCTTACTCTATACTACACCCTGTCCTTATGCTAAGCTTATTCTAGTCCTGTCCCACTGCAGTACCCCTCCCTCTCTCCCCCAGCCCTATCCAGTGCTGTTATAGGGTGTGGTACAGTGCACATAGCTGCAGTATCCCTCCTCTCTCCCTACACTAAGCTTACTCAACTCCTGTCCCACTGCAGCACCCCTCCTCTCCCCCAACTGTACCCCTGTCCCTACACTAAGCTAGTTCAAGACTACACCCTCTGCACTACACAACCCACTCACCTGGTCTGGGGCCATTCCATACTTAATACCCAAACTAACCGCTGCTAACAGCACATCTGCAGCTACACAGGTTTTAATGGTAGCAACATTCCAATGGAAGGATTACACTGAAAAGACTGGCTGTTGTCTGCAGCATTAAATGTTAACTGCTAATCTTGGGAATGATCACTATTCTGGCCAAGAATATTGTAAACAATCTCTCTAAAACAAGTGGATGGAAGGCTTAAAGGTTTTGAAACATAATATACTCATATTTAAGGAACAGTAGTGTGCACATGCACATGCACACTACTGTTCCTTAAATATAAGTATAATATGTTTCAAAACCTTTAAGGAAATTTTTGAAACCACATTTAGAATGCAGTCACTGATCTCTCAGCAAGATTACAAAGGAACACTATTGGTCGGTACATGGACATGCAAAAGACCAAAACCTAAAGATAATTATAATAGACTATTAAAACAGCAAAAACAGCTAAATGGAAAAAGTTAAATGTAAAACTCTGGGGCTTAAAAAGTATGTTAACTATGGAATTCTCTGCAAGAACAGTGTTTCTCCTCTTGCACACCCATGGAAGAGGCCTGGACCCTGTCCCTTGTCTTCCTCCTCCCAGGCTAGGTGGGGCACAGCACTGAAACAGCCAAACACACAGCAATGAGCACCACCAGCCAATCACAACACAGCCCACAGCCCCAGAGCACTATGGGACACACTGAGTCTCCACTGCAGTTTTCCCAGTAATAGGGAGCGAGAAAGGAACAGTTCGCGAGAGACGGGAGAGAAAGAGGATGGTGGGGGGGGGGGGCAGAGGAAGATTGAGGAGGAGGAGGAGGAGGAGTGAAAGGGGGATTGTGGCTGAAGACCCCTGAAGCAGTGAAGATTGGACCCTTAAAGAGGCAAAGGGAGGAGTAACTTTCAGAGAGACAAGCAACACAGTGGTACACTGTACAGAGCTACAGGGGAGCTGTACTGTTTTAGGGTGTGTTACAGTGCATAAAGCTGTAGGGGGTGCTGTTCTAGGGTGTGGTACAGTGCACAGAGCTGTAAGGGGTGCTGTACTGTTCTAGGGTGTGGTACAGTGTACAAATGTGTAGGGGGCACTGTTCTTGGGTGTGGTACAGTGCATAAAGCTGTAGGGAGTGCTGTTCTAGGGTGGGGTACATTAGGAGAGCCTGTACTGTTATAGGTTGTGGTACAGTGCCTAGAACTGTAGAGGGGTCCTGCTCTACGGTGTGGTACAGTTCACATAGCTGTAGGGGGCACTGTTGTAGGATTGTGGTACAGAGCACTGAACTGTAGGGTGAACTGTTCCAGGGTGTGGTACAGTGTATAGAACTGTAGGGAGCACTGTTCTAAGGTGTGGTACAGTGCACTGAGCTCTAGGGGGCGATGTACTACACTCGGGTGTGGTACGGTGCATAGAGATGTAGGCGGTATTGTACTTTTTTAGGTTGTGGTACAGTACATTAAACTGTAAGGGTCATACTACTGTTATAGGGTGGGGTACAGTGAACAGAGCTGTAGCGGGTGCTGTTCTAGGGTGTGGTACAGTGCACAGAGCTGTAGGGGGTGCTGTTCTAGGGTGTGGTACAGTGCACAGAGCTGTAGGGGGTGCTGTTCTACGGTGTGGTACAGTGCACAGAGCTGTAGCACAGAGGGTGCTGTTCTAGGGTGTGGTACAGTGCACAGAGCTGTAGCGGGTGCTGTTCTAGGGTGTGGTACAGTGCACAGAGCTGTAGCGGGTGCTGTTCTAGGGTGTGGTACAGTGCACAGAGCTGTAGGGGTGCTGTTCTAGGGTGTGGTACAGTGCACAGAGCTGTAGGGGTGCTGTTCTAGGGTGTGGTACAGTGCACAGAGCTGTAGCGGGTGCTGTTCTAGGGTGTGGTACAGTGCACAGAGCTGTAGGGGGTGCTGTTCTAGGGTGTGGTACAGTGCACAGAGCTGTAGGGGTGCTGTTCTAGGGTGTGGTACAGTGCACAGAGCTGTAGGGGTGCTGTTCTAGGGTGTGGTACAGTGCACAGAGCTGTAGGGGTGCTGTTCTAGGGTGTGGTACAGTGCACAGAGCTATAGGGGTGCACAGAGCTGTAGCGGGTGCTGTTCTAGGGTGTGGTACAGTGCACAGAGCTGTAGGGGTGCTGTTCTAGGGTGTGGTACAGTGCACAGAGCTGTAGGGGGTGCTGTTCTAGGGTGTGGTACAGTGCACAGAGCTGTAGCGGGTGCTGTTCTAGGGTGTGGTACAGTGCACAGAGCTGTAGGGGGTGCTGTTCTAGGGTGTGGTACAGTGCACAGAGCTGTAGCGGGTGCTGTTCTAGGGTGTGGTACAGTGCACAGAGCTGTAGGGGGTGCTGTTCTAGGGTGTGGTACAGTGCACAGAGCTGTAGCGGGTGCTGGGTGCTGTTCTCTAGGGTGTGGTACAGTGCACAGAGCTGTAGGGGGTGCTGTTCTAGGGTGTGGTACAGTGCACAGAGCTGTAGCGGGTGCTGTTCTAGGGTGTGGGTGTGGTACAGTGCACAGAGCTGTAGGGGGTGCTGTTCTAGGGTGTGGTACAGTGCACAGAGCTGTAGCGGGTGCTGTTCTACGGTGTGGTACAGTGCACAGAGCTGTAGGGGGTGCTGTTCTAGGGTGTGGTACAGTGCACAGAGCTGTAGCGGGTGCTGTTCTAGGGTGTGGTACAGTGCACAGAGCTGTAGGGGGTGCTGTTCTAGGGTGTGGTACAGTGCACAGAGCTGTAGGGGGTGCTGTTCTAGGGTGTGGTACAGTGCACAGAGCTGTAGGGAGGTTGTACTGTTCTAGGGTATGAAACAGTGCACAGCGCTGTGGGGGCCCTGTTATAGGATGTGGTACAACACAAGCACAGTACAGGTGCAGAAGGGTTTAGGCAGGGTGTTGTCCTGCAGAGCTACACAGTTAGTGTGTCACAAACCTCCACATCCGCTGCTCTTACACCAGAGCTAGCAAGAAAAATGCAGCAAGTGCAGCGACGGCAGCAAAGGAAGAAAAATACGTCAGAACTACAGACACACGGCAGAAAATCAAAGTGAACAATCCCCAGTGTGGATTTGTTTTTAAAAGAAATCACATATACAAAATAAACAATGAAATGTAAATAATCTGATCCTGTTAAAATAGAGTTTTACCTGTGAATATCACTGCTAGATTAATTTACATTGAGCTATGAAGGTTTGTGATTAGAGATAGTGATATGGTATTTGTTTGAAGAAAAAAAATATCCTGTAATGTTTGGGATTTGGAGTCTGACTCCACCCTCAGAGATGCACATGTTTAACTGAGGACTTCTCTCTTGTCCAGCATTAACACGATTAAACACTAGAGGGTAGGACAACCCTACATCACACAGGATTTACAGTGGATCAATATGCTGTATCCATATCCCTGATACAGGAGCAGTAACAGACACTACAGATACCTTTGAGGATGTAGTCCGTCAGGAGGCTTGGCACCTTCTCACTATCTTCTCTTACTGCATGGAGAACTGCAGGGAAACATCCTCTTTATTTTAAACTGTCATAGTCAGTGAAAACATACAGAGACACTCACACAAACACATTCACACTCACGCACATACATTCATGTGTGTGTGTTAGGGCTGGGCAATATGGTTCAAAAACAATACCTTGATATTTTTTTGAAAAATGGCAATATACAATATATATACCCAAAACACGGAGTTGAAGACAAAACCAAGTGTAATGTCATACAACAGCCGTTATTTGTTTAAACATGGCAACTGCACACAGCATATCTTTTAATAGCTGCTGTAAAGTTAAAATAAATTGTTCAAACAATATATTGCGCACACACAGCATCTCTCTTATAAGGGTAACAGTGTTGTTAGCTGAACTAGCCTCACAGTGTTTGACAGATTCATTGTTCTGCACATGCATGCACAAATACATACACACGTGTACACATCTGTAATACGGGAACGTGACACTCACTCTTGGTGAGGATCTGCAGATCTTCTACTGAAGGAGGCCCGGCTTTCTTCTCATAGGGTATGACTGTAGTCAGATACTGAGAAGGGAAGGAAACAGAGACATTGCTTATTACCTGTTATGTGTACTGAGTGAAAGGGGAAAAGGAAGAGAGAGAGTGAGGGGGGAGGAAGAGAGAGGACAGGCCACAGACAGGTGCCTAGAAAGGTGAATAGCAGAAAGAACAGAGGTGCAGGAGGGGGGGGGAGAAAGACCTTGAAAGAAAGGAGGAAGGAACAGGGATAAGTATGTGAGAATGTTTCTGTGTTAACACTCATGCAGGTTAATTCATGCACCTGAAACCCAGAAAAAGATAAGCTAAATAAGTTTGTGATTAAATCAACAACAACTAAACTTTTACTCAAAGCATTCTCTAAATAGGGTCACATGGCTCATATCTGGGAACCAGAAAGTTCTGCTGCACAGTATGGGCACTAGTACTGTGTGCACTGACCAAAGGGCCCCCTAGTGGTGAGCAGCAGCATGGCCTGCAGCAGGCAGCAGTGGAATCTATCAGTTACAGAATTGGTCTTGTACTTACTTCCGGGTGCCAGTGGGGTTTCCTTCTGTACATACTTAGCTGTATAAGTCCTGAGTAAGTTGGGTAAACTGCTGTTTCGAGTGTCTGTAGAGTGTCTGACCTTTAGTGTCTGCTATCTGACCTTGAGCCAGCGGAAGTCCAAAGCCAAGGACCAAAGGGTCATTCCATGTCAACTCACCCCAGTTCATGTCATGGATTTTCCTGAAAAAATTCATGTAAGAACTTCCATTAAATTCATGGGACCCTGAATGGGATCCTATAGCTCTACTCTACATACTTTTTTTAGTTAGGAATTTTTTCAGCTTGGCCCTCGGAGCATTTTAGCGATGCTTTGTATGTGTATCCTAAGCCTCTCCAATTGTTTATTTTTCAGTGGATTGGGTTGAAATTTGTCCTGAACATCTAAGAAACCCTAAGGATGATAAGCAACATGTATTCATGTACATAGCTGTTGCTGAATGTTTTACAGTAATCAAATTATTAGAGCCATCGGATTTTGCAAGGTGTCACAAATTTAATGCAAGTTCTTACATGAGTTTTTTTCAGGAAAATCCAAATGACCCCAAAAGTGCTGGACCCAAAATGTGCTGGAATGACCCCAAAGTGCTGGATGCTTTGTATGCTGTAGGTAAACGAGGACAAGACAGGCCTGTTCTTGTTCTGTGTGATTTGTGAGGGTCTTCCTCCTCAGCATGCAGCTGGTGAGGAGGGGCATGTATTGTTGAGGCATGCCCTCCATTTCCCACCTGTGCTGTATGAGGCTATGATGTCATGTTTGGTTCTTACTCCGCTTACTTAAACCTCTCCCAAGATCTTATTACGAGACAGTGGACAATCCTGCATCAAGACACTGATCTAGGCTAGTTAACAGAGGACAGGAAAGTCACAGAAACAGACAGAGAGCAGGGAGATGGCGGGGGGGACGACACATACAAGCTGAAATGGAAAATGGAAAGAAGCGAGAAAGATAAAATGGAGAGTCAGAGAGGGTGAAGGAGAGAGAGGGCAGGGGCACCTGTTTGTCCCCTCCTGAGCTGCCGAAGGTTTGGCGGAAGCCATTCTGAATGGCAGTGGAGAGTCCCTCCATGCTGAAGCGCTGGAGTAGCATGGGAAAAAGGAGGAAGGACAGGAGAAGTGCAGGGTGAGGGAGAGAGAAACGTGAAACATTCTACCTGCAGGTACATCTGAGAAAGACAAAAAGCTCTAACACACGCACCACTCTCTGACTACACCCTTACACAAATCACTCACTACACCCTTAAACTCACTCACTACAGTCCAACACACACACACACACACACACACACACACACACACACACACACACACACACACACACACACACAGCTCACTCACTTCACACCCCTCTCTCACTACACCCTACCACACACACATAACTCACTACACACTTAAGCACACACACACAGCTCCCTCACTGCACCCTTACACACACCACTCACTCACTCCACCCTTAAACACACAGCTCACTCACTACACACTTGCACACACAACCCACTCATTTCACCCTTACACTCTCACACACAACTCACTCACTTTTGCCGAACTAGCTTAACTCAAAGCTGGGGCGGGATGCTGTCTGTCACAGAGAGGGGTGGAAGTCGTAAGCGATAAGAAATAGTTTTTAAGTTTAATTTTTACTTTCTCCTTTTCTTTTTAACAGAGATCAAGATCTTTTAAGAGAGATCATTGTTACCTGTATTTCTCCTATTGTTTTTTTTTTTTTTAAAAGTAATTTTTTGGGGATTTTCCACTTTATTTTGACGGTTATGGTGGGCGGGTGTGCAGGGGGTGGCTGGGGGTGTTGCAGTGGGGGGCCTGGGCCGCTGCGGTAGGGCAGTGGCCTTATGTGGCATGTGCTCTACCAGATTAGCTACTGGGGTGTGCCATTTCTCCTATTTTTAACTGAGCTCTCAACATGGTAGTGTAAGAAGTTGTGCGAAGAATGAACAATCAGAATTTTCAAACCACTTGTTACTCATTTTCATGCCTCAACATACCAGGCCAGTTGCTGGGGTAAGTGGGTGTACAGGACAGAATTTCGGAGTTGAAAAGTTACAAAAACTGCCTGATGCAGAATTCTCCAATGTCCTGATAGCACATTCCATCATTCTAAGCAGGTTCTTTGAAAGCAAAGAGCCTGCTTAGAACACAACGCAAATACAACACATCCTGTATTTGTTGAGAGTTCCTCTCAACTAACTCAGGCACACAGCATAAATACATGTGTGCTCTCAAAATGTAGGCTGCTATGAACCTTTCTTCGGAAAGGAAGAAAGGATAAGCTCAACAAAAGCTTTTAATTAACAGCTTTTAACTAACAGACGTGTGAAACAGAATGATGGGAGGTGAGCAAATACTTTCAATGAAGGAAGACGCAGCCAATGAGGAGGCAGCTTCTAACAAATCAAACAATGTATGCATGCTCGTGCAAATACACATTGCACTGTAACATTCATGAGTAGGTCGGGACGGCTGTTGACCATTACTGGTCAAGCTATGCAAAACTCTGCTTTCTCCTACATGTGGAGGAATAAACAGGAGAGGTTTATTTTGAACTTTTACTAACAATGCAATTTTATTTTTTCTTTACTTAGACAGTTGGAAGGCAGAGAGCAGTACAGATGAAGAGTTTAGATTTATAATGAGGAAAGTCTTGATTTGGGTCTTGAACCCAAATCTCTCACGGACCATAGGTGGCTCAGATGGTTGCTCTATCCACTGAGCTATCCAGTCTCACCTATTTGATCCTGTTTTTATCCTTTTTCCCCTTGATGAGCACCCTCTAACTACCAAAATTCATGATGAGAGAGTCATTGGCCCCTGACTCCTCTAATTCTGGTGACAGCTAATTGCACCTCTTTCCCCAGTGCACACATTGAATCACATACTGTCCATGCCATCGGAGAATTACCAGCCTGAATGGGAGTGGCCACTATTGAGCATCAAGACTGACAAAACTAGCTGGCTATAACCCCCATCGTTCCCTGGCAAGGTTGGGCTCAGTGGAGCCTCTCCAATGTGGTCCTCCAGCTGTAGCCGGTAATGGTGCAGCTGTGACCCCAACACTTAGTTGCAGGACTCACTCTCGCTTTGAGAGCAAGCATTACTGCATGAGCCACCCATTCATTTTTTTAACTGTGTGCTGCTATACTGTATCCAACCATAGTTGGTTAGCTAATTGTTTGCCCCATAAAATGGATTTCTATTTCTCTAGGTGACCTAGGGTTAGATATAGCTAATTTTTCCAAATACTTTTCTTTGTCAATACTTCCACATCTCTTTGTCATGTTGATACTGTAATTTGTGTTTTATTTATGTACATTGTGACAGAATTTTGGTTGCCCTTTTGGATTACTGTTAATAATTCATAATTAGGCCAGTATTTATGCATTTTTATAACCTGTTCAGATGACTGGTGTTTCAGATTAGTGAGTTACTAATGTCATATATTGATTTTGTTACCAAAATAAAAATAATTATGTTAGCAGATATCACAAATCATCACAATATATGAGAACATTATCTTGCAGTATTTACAATGCAGCATATACTGTATAAAAGCATTGCTTTGAAAAGAATTATCTATATTAGTGCAGTGATTAATGAGGTCCCCAGGTAAGACCACTGTGCTGTCAGAGAGACCTGCCGATCTACAGCCAGCTGCCTTACAGACATATAGCACACATGAGTACCTGTGAGTATCTGTGAATGACTGATACAGAGTTCATTATCACTATCATAAACAGCTTAATTTTTTATAAAATATCAGTGGGTTTTTTGTTTAACTGCACACAGATCAGTGAGGCTGGTAGTTACCATCATGCAGCCGTTATTGATGCATACCAGTTCTCCAGAAATTATTCACCTCCTCTGACTTTGCATTTTGTTTCGACATGAAAGGAGATTGGGGTTTACATTTAATTGGGGGTATAAAAAAAAAGTAAAAAAAAAAAAAAAAAAAAGACAAATATAGAAAATGGTATGACTTAAAAACTGAGAAGTTGCACTTGAATAAGCACAAAACCCCACTGTTATCATTTAACAGATTTAGGACCAAAAGCTTTCTCAACACTGGATATAATATGGTGCTACAATCCAAACTGAACCACTGGACAAGTTAGCCAAAATAAGGGTGTAAATGTGTTCCACTGTCTGCTGTATAACAGCATACATTTTAGCATATCAGCCATTTCATGATGATGCTGCTGTTAGCTCACTGTTGATGGGCTAAGTGAACATATATACTGGCCGGTCTGTGTATGTACACCATGTAGTGTACAGCCATGCTCAACTCTTCTCTGTGGCTCAATCAGAACCTCATACAGCGCTGGCTGTTACCAGTTATTCTGATTCAGAGAACAATACAGATAATACAATTATCTCTGTGCCCACAGCCCTCCGCCATTTTTGCCATCTGAGTTCCACAAAAAGCCACAGAGAATCCCATTTCAATCTCATTTTTATTCTTACATATTTCAAGATTTGTTCTTCCTCCCTCCTAGAATTTAACACGCTTGTGGCCTACTGACAGAAAATCCCCAATTATATGTATTTGAAATCCTTTCTGTGCCACAAAAGAATGAAAATAAGTGAAAAGGGGTGAATAGTTTTCAAGGTAGTTACACCTGGAACTGTACTATTTTCTTCTGCTTAGCACAGTAGTTTCTGTGTCTGTGGATGTCTGTCGAAGAATTTGGGAATGCATGTGTGTGCATACATGCGAGTGCGTTTGTGTTGTGTGTGTGAGCACTCACAGTCCCTGGTGTGTGTGTTCTCTCAGGTCGGCCTTGCTGTCCTCCAGTGCTGGTCCTCAGCCTCCTCTTCCTCTTGAGCAGCTCACGATGCTCCTTCTGTTTGTTCTGTACCTGGATCAGGACTGAGATGAAGCTGTTCTTCACCTCCTTCTCAAAGTCCAGCTCATCCCTCACCGCCAGCTGCTGGATCAGCTCCTCCGAGTACTCCCTGATCGCCGTCTCGACCTCTTCCAACAGTTCTGTCAGCTCAGCTACAGACAGCCTCCTCACTCCTGCACAGTTAACAAGCACACATATACTGGTGTACTAACTGACAAACTGTGAGCGCCCAGCCTAACATACTACTGATACACCGTAAATAAATACAAACAAACATACTACTGACAGACTGTAAGCATGCAGACTTACATACTACTGAGACTTTGTGAGCACCCAGCCTAACATACTGGCACACTGTAAGTACCAAGCTTAAAACACTACTGATATACCATAAATAAATACAGACAAACATACTACTGACATGCACACATACACAAAGTGTAAAATACTTACTCTCCTCATAGCTGTTGTTGGTGCTGGACCTCTTGAGTGTCTGAATCTCCTGAGAGAGCAGAGACAGGTCAGACTGTGAAGGTGTCTCATCCTCCTCTGGGTCTGGAGACTCCTGCATCATCTCCTCAATCTCCTCTATCACCTGTACAAAACACACATCACTTCCTCTGTCACCTGTACAGAACACACATCACCTCCTCTATCACCTGTACAGAACACACATCACCTCCTCTATCACCTCTACAAAACACACATCACCTCCTCTATCACCTGTACAAAACACACATCACCTCCTCTATCACCTGTACAGAACACACATCACCTCCTCTATCACCTGTACAAAACACACATCACCTCCTCTATCACCTGTACAAAACACACATCACCTCCTCGATCGCCTACACAAAATACACACACTCACAGATCAGTACCTGCTCAGCTGTAAAGAGTGGCTCTTCGTTGATGCAGGAGACAATGATGGAGTGCATGTCCAGCTGTTCCCTCAACTCTTCGTCATCAGAAATATCCAGACTTGTGTTATCCAGAGTCTGACAGATAGACAGACAGACAGACACAGGGCCAGGTAAGGGTGAACAGTGAAGTAAGGGGTAAGGATTACAGAGCAGGCTCACTCCTTTTACACTGAGGTAGGGTAAGACTCACTCCTTTCTCCACCAAGTTTAGAGTGGGGAGATGCAGAGCACGTGCGTGAGAGGCCTTCCAGTCCACCGGCATCACACTCCCGTAGTTATCTGTCAAAGCGTTCCAGATTCTGAGAGAGAGAGAGAGAGAGAGAGAGAGAGAGAGAGAGAGACTTTTAAAGTGCCTTTACTGCCAGTGATAAAAAAAGTTCACAATAATGACAAACTTACAGTTGATTAAAATAAACCCCCCTCCTCCTCCACCACTATACAGTAATGTTGCAGTCTGTCCCTTCAATACTGCAACTTGCACCACTTATGCTCCACACCTTCCTGAACCTATCAGTGGCGTTGGCCATCGAGTAATACGCATATTCCACCTTCAGCCTCTCAGTCACCAACCCCCGAACACTGAAACTGGATCTATTGGCCCGACACCCAACCCTTTGTTTTTCCTTGTCAGCCACAGTGCCAACTTCGCCTGGCCATATAAAAATTTGGCCAAAGTGGCCTTGTGCCTTGTAGCATATGACTACTTAGGACCCAGAATAAAAGATGCAACTGAAAAACGCATGCCAAACCTCAAACATACACCTTCCAATAACCAAAACAATGGCAACAAACACTTACAATGTGAAAAAACATGCTGCACATGCTCCACAAAAATTACACCCCACCCCCACTGCTGGATCAAAATGTGCCAAGTGTGTATTAGTGGCTAATGCTCCATGAGTGATCCTCCACTGCAGATCCCCAGTTCTTTTTGGGATAGGACCCTTGTAGAGCACTCGCCATGTCAGAGCTTCAGTGGTGAGAGCACCAAACTCCACATCCCACTGACTGCTCTTAGTCTCTGCCAAAAAGCCTTTATTTAACACTTTGACACAGGTAACATAGAGGGCCTTCTTAGATACATGCTCAATCCCTCCCAGCTTTGGGGAGGTGAAGGAGAGAAATTTTCCCTGCCCTTCCTCCCAGCTGGCCACCGCAGCCTCCACCTGTAACGGCGGGAAAAGCACCTCCCCCTCCAGAGCTGCCCCCGGGTTGGCTAGAGCCTCAAGGGCCTCTGCTGGCAAAGCCCGCTGTACCTGTCCCAGCAGCCTCTCCAACAGTCTGTGTGAGCGTATTCCTGTCTGCTCAGATAGAGTCTCAGGTGTTCGCCAGCCATTCCCTGCAGGTGTTCTCAAATGGCCCAGTTTACACACTCCTGCAGCCAGAAAGCGGCGCTTCACCACAGCAGAGGGAAAGGACTCCAGCTCCAGTAGTGGGTTGTGGAAGACTGGCTCCTCAAGAAACCAAGGCCCTGGGCCTAGGCCACCCCTCCTGGTCACTGTGAACACCTGCCAGGCCTTCAGTCCTGAAGTGTAGAAATCAGGGGTACCATCCAGATTTATACCTTGCAGCCTCATCAGGAACAACTGCTGATCCAGACCAAGCCCATCAGCTCGCCTCAGCAGAGCACAGACAGGCTCCCTCCAGCAGACCTCAGGCTGGTATAACAGGTGCTGGGCTGCCTGCAGGCAAAACGCAGTGAGCCTGCTCTCCAGATGAATCAAGCTCTGCCCCACCTCCTGTACAGTCAGATAAAGAACTGCAGCCTTCAGCCAGTGATGACAAGACCAGAAAAAGCTCTCAAGTGTCCGCTGAATCTCCTTGAGGAGGCCCCTCGGTGGAGGCAACACCACCAACCTATGCCATAGGGTAGACGCCACCAAGTTGTTTATGATAAGCACTCTCCCCTTATAGGACACCTTGGAGAGCAGCGACTTCAACTCTGACAACGTGGTATGTACAGAATCCAGTACACCTTCCCAGTTCTTCCCAATTACAGCCCCTGAGCCCAAAAATAGGCCCAAAACCTCAAGCCATCACTACCCCACTGCACATCCCCAGGGAGTCGAGGAGGTGGTCTCCCAGCCCATGCCCGACAAAGGTGTGCTTTACTCTTTTCCCAATTCACCTTTGCAGAGGAAGTCCTCTCATAAACTTTCAGGCAGTCTCTAAAAGCCCACATATCATTCTGCCCACCAATCATTACTGTTATATCATCTGCATAGGCTGACAAAACCACTGGGGGGCCACACCGGGAAGCACCAGCCCCCCACCTCCCTTCAAAGCAAACACAGAAAAGGCTCTATTGCAAATGTATATAACATTCCAGATAAAGGGCAGCCCTGCCTAATGCCTCTCCCCACCATCACTGGTCTGCTGAGCCCTCCCCCCTCTTTAACCCAACAGGATGCCCCTGCATATTAATAACTTCACATATGCCAGCATTTGTTGACCAGCACCAAAGACCCCAAATGTCCTGAACAAGTAGTCTCGGTTCACACAATCAAAAGCTTTCTTCTGATCGAGTGAAATCATGCCAAAACCCACTTCACTAAATTCAGCAAGCTCCATCATACCCCGAAGCAAAAATAAATTCTCTTATTGAGCTGGTCACTATGAATAAGTGACACAGCCAAGGAGCCAAGTCAAAACAGCCAAGTCTCCTTTTTTTGGGCAACAAAGTAAGCACCGCCCTACAGCAACTGAGAGGCAATACACCAGCTCTAAAAGTCCTGGAGCACCTCATAGAGATCCACTCCCACAATGTCCCAAAAGGATCTATAAAACTCTGCAGGTAACCCATCTATGTCTGGTGCTTTCCCCACTGCCATCTGATGAACAGCCACACTTAGTTCATTAAAACTCATTTTTTTGACCAACCGATGAAGCAGGTAGGCCCTGATGTAGCACACTCATTTCCTGCTCCCCCACTAAATCAGAAAAAATAGGTCAGAATAAAACCCAACCACAGCCTCACGCATCTCACCCTCAGCCGCTGTTAGACAGCCATCTGGCAGACGAAGGCAATGTATCTGTTTCACCTGCCCAGCCATCCTTTCCAAACCAAAAAAGAAAGCACTTGTTGAGTCCATTTCATAAAGACGAATAAATCTTGCTCTTACAACAGCTCCCCTAGCTCTGTCCTGCAGTAAACTCCCCAGATCTCAACGTAACTTATTATGGCTGAACTGCAGCCCCACATGGTTTTGACTAATTATTTCATAATGAAAAAATAATACTTTTTCAAGCCTGACCATGACCCTCTTTCTTTTCCAAACTAGAATAAGCAATAAACTGCTTACAAAAAATCCTAATTTGAACTTTTCCAACATCCCACCACTGACTCAAAGACTCAAACTTATCCTTGCATAATCTCCAACTACCCCAAAAGGCCTTAAAATTTGCACAAAAGGTTGCATCCTGTAAGAGCCAAACATTAAATTTCCAATAGCAGGACTTAGGCCGAGCAGATGACAGAGATACGCTAACAGTTACCAGACGGTGGTCCAAAAACCCAACAGGAGAAGTCACAGCCTTGGTTACTCTATTGCTTTGCTGCTGCACCAAATAAATGTGGTCCAGGGATGCAGCACTGACCCTCTCTGCAGTCACTTTATCCCATGCATACTGCCTAACACTAGGATATTTCACCCTCCAAACATCTATTAATTCATAACGGTTCAGCAGCTCACGAAGCACCGCCGTAGAACATGCATGTGGTTCTGGACCATTCCTATCCAGCCCACTATCCACTGTACAGTTAAAATCCCCCCTATAATTAATATATCCTCATCACCAACATCTGACAGCTCATTGTTAAGGTTACAAAAAAAACCTCACCTTTCACATCCAGAATTTGCTGCATAATCAGTAACAAAAATGAAATTTTGTTGATTAACCCTAGCCTTCACCAGAGGGAGGTGCCCATTCCATATTTCCTTCTTTAAAAGAACCTGAACATCCAGGCTGGGGAACAAAATATTGCCACCCCACCACTAACATTTGTACCATGACTAAACACTTGTTCCCCTTTCCACCAGATTTGCATTTCTTGCAAAAAGAGTAATTTAAATTCTTATGCCACACAGTCTCAGTAATTAAACCCCAGTTCATCCGGTCCCTGCCCCCATTAATGTTCAGAGTACCAATGGTTACAAACCCCACTAGAAAAAGAAAAGAGGAAAACTGACAGAACAGCCCAAAAGAGGTGTTCAGGAAACAAAAGCACTCACACACCCAATCCAGTTTCACTGTTTAGATAACTTAACGGTATAGACCTTAAGTAGTCAAACATACTGTCTTTCTCGGCTTCCCTTCCAAACTCACTCTGGGCCTCACTATCCTCGTTCACCACCTCAGAAACCCCAGCCTCGCCTACCTGTTTAGGTGATGCAGCATCAACAGAAGTACATCCATGCCCCATTTCCGCAGCACACACCAAACCTCCACCCACAGCAGAAAGGCTAACATTACATTTGGACCTTTTGCTGTGGGTCACTTTTGTCCAAACCCCTTCAATATCATTAGACCCACTAGCTACTCGCTTAGATTTAGTCTGGCCTCCAAGCTAGGTACATCGTTAACTGGCAAGGAGCCCTCTGACTCACCCCCCCAGTTACAGTGACGCACTGTAAACTGTTCTGGAACAATGTCATGAGATGGCCCTGCAGAAACGCACTGTCCACCAACAGCCACACCAACAGGGCCCAACACCGGCACCCCCGTATCACCTTGCTCTCAAATTTCTCGACTCAAATTTCTTATGGCCAAATTCTCCACATTTGAAAGATTTCATATCGTCCATGGTCACATACACGCTTCCCATCGTGTTTCAGACGCATTGTGCACTCAATGGAATGTTTGAGGGATTACAAACATAAAAACCTGTCTCCTAAAGGAGAGCACTTCTCACAAAACTTCACTCTTACAACCTGGTGGGATCATCTTAATCGAACTAGCCAATCTTCCATAGAGAGAGAGATTGAGGCTGGGCTCATACAACACAACTTTAAAACTCCAAAAGTCAGTGAGCCTCAAACCATCTTGTCATTCTGTTAAGATAGTATGAACATTCATATTAGTCAGTTTTTTTTTTTTTCCCAACTAGTTTATTGACTTTTGATGTGAAAGGGATACATGGAGTACAAAAATACAAAAATTAAAAGGCCATGACCATAAACCCAGTCCTGCCCAAGGTGACAATCCATCCCTCCCCTGAAACAAAGGTCTGTACACGAGTGAACAGGACAAATTAGATAAATACACACGGATAAAGTAGATGGAGCTGCTTCCAAGCCCAGCATTGTCACCTCTTTGGCACCATGAATCCCCACAGTAGACAGTTCTGTTCCGTTTCATAGGTCCATTTGATCAGTGGTGTGCTGCTGATTTTGACATGACTTATTTGACTTAGGCTAACTCATAATCACTCCTTTCTACGGAGTGATAATGTTCACATTGTTGAGTTTGGCGAGGTAAAACTTTACAAAGTAACTTCATTTAAAACCCAGGTCTTTGCCTTCTTTGTGAGCAGAGCTCTCATTGGATATCGCTATCCATCTCACACACAATATTCCAGATGATTTCTTCCTATGAAATCCATTATGTATGGAATTATTGGGGCATCTCCGACATCACAGCAATCATGCTGGGAAGCTCCCATTTGAGTCATTGGCCCACAGTCTACAAGATTATCCCTGTCAACTAAACAACCATATCAAAAAATGTGCATAAAAATGTGTCAGTGTAGCGGTGTGTCGCTGCACTCTGCTCTGCGTTGTTTAGTCCTCAGAAGTATCTTTGGCATCTGGCATTTATTGTCACCACAGTGGCGATGATAGCGCTGTTACAGAAACACCATACACATGCTGGGATAGTGTCAGCACACTGGGACATCTTAAATAAAAACGTGTACCAGATACACAAAGGCCACCGTCAGAACTCTTGCAGTTACAGTTACGGACACAACATGCATACTAAAACCAAAAAGAAAATTATTAGCAACAGCTTGTGATGGTTACATAGCTAGCCAGATATAAAGCTAACCTGGGGTAAAAGCTAAAGTTAGCTGAACAGTTACACAGGATGCGAGCTAGGTTCTGCAGTGTAATAAGATATAAACTGCCCAAACTCATTCAACTGGAAACTAAAATTACACCAATCAGCTTAGTGTGATATATTTTACATATGTACATATTATTAAATACAGTTTAATTTCATCTAAAAATACAGGACATTTTATAAAGGTGCTTCCAAACTAGGCTACCTACCGCTGGGGTAGTTTCTGCAGACTGGAAAAAGGGTTAGGGGGCTAACTACGCAAGTTTGCTGGGTGGCATGAGAACATCCCAAAGTTTTAGGACTGGAAAAATATTATGGCCTTTAATAAATATTCATTAAAGACATTTAAGAAATATTTAAAATTCTGCACTTTTTCTGGGTAATATTTAAGCAAATTGGTGACACTGACAACATTAGGGTACCTGTACCCATTAAGCCCATGTGCCCTTTAAGCCCATTTTCAACTTTGAAGTCGAATAAAAAAATAAAAAAAAATAGAGAACAATATTTTGCACTACTCATTATTTTAAACAATCTAGCAACATGTTACTTTCATGTTATTTTTTAATTGCACACCAATCATATTTTCCAATGTTGAGTTAGCCCTACCCATGTGCGTGCAGTCTCAGGGGACCTCACTCAAAGTCACCAAAAACTTTGGTGTTTCGGGACCCCTCAGATATCATCACTTTTCTGCCATTTTCAGCCACTTCTTCGATATGTACATTTACATTATGTAAAATGCGACATTACTGTTTAGATTTTTGTGTATTAAGAAAAGATACTTTGTCAATTTATGCTATTTTCCTTCATAAGGAAAGATGGGTTTTATGAGCTGGTCCAGAGAGCTAATCTCAAGGTCAAACCATTAGCTTCATTGAGAGATACACTGCCAAAGTATTAAGTATGTCTTACACTGAATGTTTTCTGATTCATTTTACATTACTCTACAAATAAATACATCATAAATTGTTTTGGAGAGCTGAATATTTTCACAAATTAGCTTTTTCTAGGTGGGCTTAAATGGTACATCACTACAAAAAGCATGCAGACACATGCAAAATAGAGCCAACACAAGCTAACTTTGAATGAGAATAACTTAATATTTCTGTATGTGGGCAAAATAATAATTTCTACGATGCTTAGTCCACATTATATTTCGGCTCCGTGCATAATTTTGAAAAATATATCTTTCATTTAGAAAGGAGCACATTGTATTTTTTTCACCATTAGTCACTGTAGAACCATTTAAGCCAAGCACGCTCCATTTAAGCCCACCACAATGTGTTTCAATGAGGACACATTGAGCTGGGCTTAAATTATGAGTTTGGATCAATTTTCACTGTACTCTTGTCTGAAACTGTTAGATAATAACAATTCTTTGTATTCTTTAACCTTACTGACCTAATTTACAACTATATTTAGATAGACCTATATACATTACGGACTACATACTGTTTAGAACTATTATATTGAATATAGGCATGTGTATCATTTGTTTTCAATGAGAAAAATGACAACAAAAAGAAAAAACTACAGCACCTGATCAAAAATCGTACAGGCATTTCAGCTTTACCGTGAGGGCACCATTCATTCTACCTTTGCGGGAGAAGGTTAAAGCAGGAAAATGTGCTCAAGGCCTCCACAGGGTTTAGTCCATGCTAACCCTTCTGGCACTTGAGACTTTTACCCCCTCTAGCACTTTAACACCTTCGTCCTGAAAAATGCACTTTGTGTTGTAAGTCGCTGTGGATAAGAGTGTCTGCTAAATGTCTACAATGTAATGTAATGTAATGTAATGTAATGTTAAAGGTGTTGAGAGCAGGTTCATCCTTTGCCAGGCTAACCTGGAGGGTGCTGGCCCTTTTTATCTCACCAAGCATAAAGAAATAGAGACCCTCCACAAAACAAACTAAAAGCAATGAAATCAGCAAACTAATAAAAATTATTGCATGAAATGGAATTACAATCTATCCCTTGTTCATGAGTTGTTTTGCATTGAATATTTTTTTGATGTTGAGCATTATTGGTTCAGGTAGTGGTACACAGAGAGAGATTGATCTTGCATTTTTCCAACAGATATCTCTTATAAATCAGGTCAATCCCAATAAAAAATACCTGAAAACAGATTTTGGTGGGCTTAATGGGTACACTTACCCTACATTTACTCAAGTACTGCACTTTCGTACAGTTTAAAGGTACTTGTACTTTAGTAGCATTTTCGGCTACTTCATACTTCCACTCCACTACATTTCAGAGGGAAATATTGTACTTTTTACTGCACTGCATTTACTTCACAGCGAAAGGTACTAGGCACTTTTCAGATCAATATTTTACATGTAAAATGTATGATCAGTTTGTTATATATACATTGTTTTACAGTATGAAGGATTGTAGGACTGAGGGGGGCTTGTGTAAAAATAATGTGTGTTGTTATGTTCATTAAATTATTCATTTACATATGCTTGCCCCACACAACACATTACCACATTCTTTGAAGTTAAAGTTTATTTGTTATTTTATTATTATTATTTATTTTTAAGCTGTTTACAATGTGGAAAAGCTGTGCTTCCTGCATAAACCTTCCCCTGTTGGACTGGCAGTAGCTTGCTTGCCCTACACAGTTGCCTTATTTTTATTTTTTTTCATTTTTTAAGTTATATAGGCAGCATTTTATGTTTATTTTCTTAATTCAAATTTATATATATATATAAATAAAATATATATAATTATATAATTATGAATAAGTTATTGATAATTATATGAACATATATATATTATTCATAGTTATTGATAATTAGTGAAGTTCTGATGTCAGACTCATTTTGGATTAAAAAAAGAAGTTGTTAAACTGTAAAATATTCTACCTCCATTACACATCCTTCACAAGTGTCTGATAACCAAATTTGATTTAGATTAAAAGACTCCTTGAGATTTATAAATTCAGTTACAAAACTGATTTGAGCACACAAAATTATATGTAAAGTGGTCTGACCTTCTCACCTCCCAGGCCTTGCAGCTACAGCAGCTTACTAACAGAGCAGATAAATTCTGCCAAATTTAAAACCAACTGAAATCCTCTAGCTTGAGGTTTACTGCCACAAATTGATGTGAAAGCACTGAGAGATTGACATAATAGAAAATGTGCTCTCTTGCGAAGTATTCCCAAACCTTACCTTTACTACAGAGTGATCATTTGTGTAAACTTGCAAAGAACTGCAGTCAGCTCCATTTAATCTGACACTAACGAGAAAAAAATCGGTTTATGGACCAAATTAAAAACTATATCGTTTGGGGATATCCCCTGTTCCAAGTGTATGTGTTAACTCGTAAAACGTGCGTACTAGCCATCGTAATAGTCTAAGTTTGGCCCATTCTTTTCTCACGAACTGCGGTACCTCGACATGTATGCAACCACATTATCACTAGGCCCGATATTGCATGCAGCGTTGCAACGATGCGACCAAAAATCCTGCCTAATAATGAAACCGACTACACGCAATACACAACTTTCGCAAGATGAACTGGTAAACCACCGTTCAATAAAACTGTATTTAAACAGACCAATGTAATTGAATAGGTATGACTCGTTATAAACACCAGCTACTCGGCTATCACTAACATTATTTAAAAGCTGCAACACTGCTTGGTCCTCTACGACAAATAACAGTTTAAAAACGCAATTTATGCAGTTACCTGCATTATTTTGAATATTGTAAATTCTAACTAGCCAACCAGCTAACTCGAAGTTAAATATGACTGAAGGAAATGCTTTGATCTAAGCTAGTGAACTAGACAGCTAGCTAGTTAAGGTTAAATACAGCTAATGTTACGTTCGCAAGCAGGAACGTTACCGGGTTCGCAATGACTGTGGATCAGTACCGACAGCCCGGGCCAGCAATACAAATAAAGAGTAATCGCATACTCACTCGTCGTCCTTTAATACATTATCTTCTGTAATGGGTTTCACTGGAGCTATGCCTTCGGTCTTATTGTTATAATTCTGGAAACAAACTGTAAGCTTCTCGTCAAAATCATTTACAAGGTCCTCCATGGACTTGAAGCTGCCTATCTCCCCAGAAAAACTGTTGTCAAGCTCGGCGAAATCGTCCAAAAGGCCCGGAACCCTCTCAAGGTTAGAGTTGACCTGGTCCAGTCGGTTTTGCGGCCCTGGGACTGGCTTGAATTCGTAGAAGTCCTGCCAGTCTTCATCGAACTGTGCTAACGGAGCCGCCATGACTGCCAGCACAGCGCAGCGCAGCGGACGGTCCTCCTCCGTGCAAACCCTTCCGCAGCTAAAGGAGTTCCTCACCCGATTCGATTGAGATCGGGCTCCTCAAGCTGTTAAACCAGAAATATGTCCGCCTCTGACGTCAAACACCACGAACTAGCTAAGCTTGCTTTGTGCATGAAAAGCACTTCCTGTGTTTGCAAGCAAGGTCTGTTTTCGTGTTTTTTTTTGTGGCAACGTCTTGTAAAACCATGACCGCGCAGTTTGTTTCGAGTTTATCCAAACGTATCCGTCATCTGAGGATTATATTTGTCTTTATAATAGATTAGAGGTGCTGTCACGACTATTGCTCAGTAATAAATGTCGACCTTAATAGTTGCATATTAGTTTACTGTTTAATTTCTGCGAAATTCATTTCTTACATACTTTTGGTAAAGCACGGCATTCTGAATGCAATAAAATTAGCGATATGAAGGGTACATTTCTGTAGTGCTTGCCACATTAATATCCATAATCAGTTATAGATAAAACCTTCTTGGTTACGAGTTTGCTGCAGGGGAGGAGGGGGAACTCATTACAGTTCTAGCAGCCTTTATATGCTCCACTCATGATTATTTTCAAGGGTGAAAGGCAGAGAAATAAGTTGGCTCCTGAGGAGGCACCCAAAATCTTGAGATACCCCTACCGAGGTAGAACAAAGTACAACAATGTTTTTCATATTCTCTAAGGTCACCCACATATGAAATGGATTCTTTTATTAAAATATTTCACTGCAAAAGTGGTTACATTGACAGATATTGTGGCACATCCCATTAATAAAAGAAGTGCAAAACAAATCCAGGCCAAATGGGAGATGATACACCTGAACTCCTGTAATTTCATAATGCAAGCTCTGATTGATCCCAGATCTGGTTTGACAGTGGGCAGAGGATTCCTGTACATGTTTGAAAAATCAGAATGTGAATATCATTATTCCTTCCTTTTAAATTTCTATGTAATTACTGTTCTGTTTAGTGTCATTTTGTTGTTGGTTCATCCTTTTGAGGAAAATTAATAAAAATATATTCACAAAAAAAAGAATGTGAATATCATGATGCATTAAGGAAATACAGTACTGCAAACAGAAGTACAGTAAGCGGAATATCAAATATGAGGGTCTATGATGAATGTATTCATTTACTTTTTGGTAGTTTTGGCTGGGATAGTCCCAGAAACACCAACCAGGGTTTGCTGGAAAGGTATGACTGTACTGAATCCAGCAATATGTAAAATGTAGTCAATTTATAGAGGGAAATTGTAACAAACCACTTATTGAAAGTTTTGTATCAACTTTAATTTAAGGAGTAAATACATGTTCTGGATGCAAAAGTAATAATTTGCACTGGAATTTTTCACTTTTAAGTATGTACACTGCATAACACTCAAACAAACACAAAACATTCCCTGGTCAATTTTTTTCTTGCTCTTTCCATCTTTTGTATGCTGCATGTCACTCTTCCACATTATCCTCTGTAACAAAATATGTCATGTTTGGGCACTCAGGAACGGGGCATGAGCAAAACTCAGTGCACATCAGTCCTACTGAAAGGCACTGGCATTTTCTGCAGTCACTGCAGGTCCCATCACTGCAGTATAGGTGTGTGATGTTTCTGAGCTCTGGAACACTGTGGCCTCAACACATCCCTCTTCTCTGACTGTCCAGCCTTTTCCATTGGGATTCCAGAGAAGTGATTTTGGAAAATGCCTATGACACCACATTGCTGTCTGATACACTGTTCTTAAAAAAAGGTTGCTTGAAAGCATCTTCAGTCGGGGGAGTTGTGCCGCTGATGCATCGGTTGTGGATGCCAAAATGTATATCAGTTCATCAATGTTAGCGCATGAACTTCCATTTTCTTTTGTCCACACAGATGGAGGGAATATTTTCTTGCCACAGGCAATGCTTCTTCCAAGCTGTTAGATAATCCAAAGTTTGATATTTCTTGTAAATCAACAAGGTGGGTCTTCAGCTTCGTAAAAGCTGTTGTTTTCCCCTTCCTATAAAAGCTACCTGTGGTGTCACAGCCTGTGAGGGTTTGATCTATGATCTACGAAGGAGAGAATACAATAATTATATACAAGTAATATATTAAATAATACAGTAAATGCAAGTAATAAAGGCCATTCCAGTTCCCTTCAAAACAATGACCCAAAAGCTTTTGGTGAACTCCAATAAGGTGTCAGAAGTGAGGCAACTCTGTATTGAGGGTATCAGTTTAAGTAGCAAGCAGTTCACTAATAAGTTTATGAGAAATATTTTATTAACACAATACTACCTAAATGAGCTTAAAAGGAAATATGTTCTACAAGAGTTCAGTGATTAAGAGGCAAGGAAAGTAAGGAAACAATATTTGTCCTATCCAGTCTTGCCTAAAGCCAAAGAAGTGACATTTACAATTCTGAATGACATTTATCCATCCAATCACTTTTTACACAAAAGATTTACCTGGGATAACAACTCTTGTGGATTCTGTGAGAAAGATATTGAGACTGTAGAGCATGTCTTCTTTCAGTGTGAGTCTGCAGGTTTTTTACCTTGCATTGCAGAGCTGCCTTCAATCAAAGATGTTGTGATTGACCCTCTAAATGTGATGTCAATCAAAGCTGGAGTACTCTTAAAAGAGAAGAACTGGGATTTTTAGTAAATAATCTGATTTTGTTTGGTAAGCATTTTATTCGTAAGTGTAAATATTTAAAGGTTAAGCCCCATATTGATGGATGGAGGAATGACCTTAAATTATTTGCAAAATCTGACTTATTTGACAGTTCTGTTTCTCTTTCATTGTTGTTGTTTTTGTTTGCTTGGCTTTTATTTTTGTTTAGCCAGAGGCTGCATTCCAATACTTTTTCTTGTCACCTCTTTTCGTCCACTCATTTCCTCCTCTCCAACAATTTTAAAATATCTGGCAAACAAGATAATTTCCTTTTATCCTTAGCTGGTCAGATCGCTTGTGTTATCATTCATAAATCTCAATAGTTACTTACCAAGGGCTGTAATAAATAAACCACACATGAATGTAGAACAATTTTGAATAAATCTGCATGGTTGGGATGGCAGTGCCTGAAAGTGCACCAAAACACCCAACTGTTCATAATCATTAAAACTCATATGCTATTTTATCAGTCTGCAAATAAGTACTCAAATGGCAGTAGCCAGACATGTACCAAACCCTGAGTTTAGCATGCATTGAATTATCTATTATTGTCATGTTTTAATGGAAACAGTACTGTAAAAGTAAATGTGTGCTTATTTTATATATTCTAGTTCTAGCAATTTTCTAACCTCAAGTCTGGTAAATATGTCATTACAGGACATCTCTGTCTAGAAGAACATTTCTGAGCTTGAAGGCTGGATGGTTTTCATTTATTTGTGGCTCTTTAGTAGTGGTAAGTACAATGGCCATCTCACCATTTAATGACTAGAAGTATTTAATATTACAATGAAGGTTCAAAGTTTACCTTGAAAATTAACACTAATGTGGGACAAATTGAAGTAACAAGTAAAACAGTATGTATGGTATATTTGGGTTTTTTTTTTTTTTCGTTTGACTTTTAGGAACATGAATGTGGAAGTGTAAAGACAGCTGCAGAAGAAACTACAAGATATCAGTTATTGAAGCACTATAGGTAAAAACATGGCCACTTTGGCTATTGCTAATAGGTCATCATCTTGCTTGCTATTGTGAGTTAATAAACAGCTTAGAATCATATTTGTGTGGGACGACTATTCACTTGTTGTGGCTTTTATTTAACCTGTTTATAATTTAGGTTAACAAGGATAACATTTCAATAGCTAGGCTACTTGCCGAGCTATCAAGCAACTTCGCAGAGTGCTCTCAGCACTTCATCCTTAGTTTGGGTGAAGACAGAAATTAGGTGTGTAAAGTCAGTTTATTGATTATCAGAATGTCTGTCATTCTCAACATCAAATTCCACATTGATACAGTGCCATCCCTTTACCTGTCTGCTGGTGACTACAAAGATAAAATTTGATAACTGATGTAGCTTGCTAAGGGAAGCGCTGCTGCCTTATTCCCAAACAGCGCGTTCAAAACCACCTTAAATCAAACCTTTACATGATAATAGATGCAATTTAATTTTACTTGCCTTTCCTTCTCTGCTAACAAGCTAACTAACATTTTATCAGGACTCTTGTCCTTGTGACATCTCACATTCATGCTAGAAAATCTAAAATGTTAGGTACATAGCCTATCACTAGTTAGCTTGCTGAACGTCAGGTAGTTACTTGCTTGCAATCTAATTAAACTACGATTGCTGGCTACCTAATTGCTACTAGACCAATGGTTACTTGGTTACTTTAGTGATAAAATAATGTGCTTACAGTCATACTTAGCGTTATATTTTCTTACAATAACTGAGTTGAAAATGATGTATGATAGTAATAGCTATTTGCCGATCTTTACAGGATCTTAATTGTTTGGTTAGGTGTGTTATTTGTGGATCGACCTACCTAGCTCACAGCTGCTAGGTAGCCAGTTACCCACCTTTGCCTACGTCGGAAAATGTGATCGCTCTGAAGCTATTTAAGCAATTAACATATGTGTAATTAAACGTACGCACACGCATAATTGTCCAAGATCACGTGTGATCATGTGACAGCATTATAACAAATAAAGGGGTGAAACGTCATATTGACGACGGAAAAGGAAATAGGGGGGTGCAGGCGGTGCAGTTACACGGGCTGCGTTCCAATACTTTTTCTCGTCTCCTCCTTTCCTCCCCTCCTTTCCTACCCCGGAAATACGCCGGAAATATGTGGAGGAGAGGAGGGGAGGAAATGAGTGGAGGAAAGGAGGAATTAATCGAATATTGGAACAGCTAATCCGATTCGCCCGTCATCAAAGTCGACGTCGGCTATTGATGAAGTAATAATTTCGATTGACTCCGAGAATACAAAAGCCAATCACGCTTCTTTCACGCCTACAGCCCTTTTGATTTATTAAAATACAAATGTCAGTTTCACGCATTCTGCTCATGATGTAACATAAACATTTGTACAAGGAATAAATACACTTACCACAACATAAACTCGCTCAATTTTACACTGGTAAAATTACCATTCGCAGCTCAAAAACGTGAATATTCGCATCAATGTGGTTATGTTTAAAAACGCAAAAGTAAATATTTCCCAGTAATGTAAATTACATTGTTTACTGTTCTCCCATTTATCCTTCAGTATTAGTAAATCCCTTGTCATGTTTTAGAACTTTTCGATGGTGAAATATTCTGTGGGATGGTCATTTAATCTGACTGGTCGTGAGCACAGTGATGTCACGCAGAAATGTGAAAAGACTTCCGCGGTAGGATACATCGATGTATCCTCCGTTTGGAGGAGAAGGAGGAGGCGAGATTGGGCTTTGGAACAGTGGAGGAAAGGAGGACACATAATCAGCTTCCGGGGCACGGAGGAAAGGAGGGGAGGAAAGGAGGAAAGGAGGAGACGAAATTGAGTATTGGAACGCAGCCCCGGCCTGCGCCCCTTGCACGGCCTGCGACCCCCTATTTCCTTTTCCGTCGGCAATATGACGTTTCATCCCCTTATTTGTTATAACGCTGTCACATGATCACACGTGATCCTGGACAATTATGCGCATGTTTAAATACACATACTTTAATTGCTTAAGTAGCTTAAGAGCTATTAAATTTTCCGACGTAGGCATCGATGGGTAACTGGCTACCTAGCAACTGTGAATTACAGCTAGCTAACGTGAGCTAGCTAGGTTGATCCACAAATAACATACCAAACCAAACAATTAACATCGTGTAAAGTTCGGCAAATAGCTATTACTATCATACATCATTTTCAACTCAGTTGTAGTGAGTAAGAAAATATAACGCTAAGTATGACTGTAAGCATATTATTTTATCACTCAAGTAACCAATGGCCTAGCAGCAATTAGGTAGCCAGCAATCGTAGTTTAATTACATTGCAAGCAAGTAACTACCTGACGTTCAGCAAGCTAACTAGTGATAGGCTATGTACCTAACATTTTAGATTTTCTAGCATGAATATAAGATGTCACAAGGACAAGAGTCCTGATAAAATGTTAACTTTTTAGCAGAAAAGAAAAGGCAAGTAAAATTAAATTGCATCTATTATCAAGTAAAGGTTTGATTTACGGTGGTTTTGAACGCGCTGTTTGGGAATAAGGCCTCAGCGCTTCCCTTAGCAAGCTACACCAGTTATCAAATTTTATCTTATGTAAGTTAACTTGCTTACAGAGAAGGAAAGACATGAGAATGACAGACATTCTGATAATCAATAAACTGACGTTACACACCTAATTTCTGTCCTCACTCTGCGAAGTTGCTTGATAGCTCGGCAAGTAGCCTAGCTACTGAAATGTTATCATTGTTAACCTAAATTATAGCCAGGTTAAATGAAAGCCACAATAAGTAAATAGTCTTCCCATACAAATATGATACTAAGCTGTTTATTAACTCACAATAGCAAGCAAGATGATGACCTATGAGCAATAGGTTACCTGGCCTAATTTTCTAGCAAAAAAGGGCTATCGATAACCTCAACTGACGACAATAATAGGATTCTGATCCAACAGGTACATGTCATATACATTTCATGTGCATGGAATTGAAATATTATTAATATGCCTATATAATGTATATAAATGTATATATGTTATTGTGTACTGTATAAATGAACCATAAAACACTTATCCGTTAGCTACATTGCTCATTTCCTTAACTACAGTGTCACCATGCAGGACTCAGTTAACTAGCTTTAGCTAAGCTAAACTAAACGTATAACTTTCTGAGTTACAAAAACTTCCTTAGCTAGGAGTTTTTAACAATATGAAGGTAAATAATAAGCACACACGTACGCAAGGGTCAAAGTGCACGGACATGTCATAGCGTTATAACAAATAAGGGGGTGAAACGTCATATTGCCGACGGAAAAGGAAATAGGGGGGCGCAGGCCGTGCAGTTACAGCGGCCTTAGCTAGGATGCGCATACGTTCACTTTAGCAAAATGAAAGGACCAGTTAAGTTCAATGCTGCAGTAGTGAAATGAGATGGCTGCTCGATCACATATATGCTCCTGTTTTGCAGCATTGCATAATAATAATAAAGAGGAAAATATCTACTTAAATCAGCACACTTGTTAGTCTCTCATTTCAAGTGTGCAACAAATAACACACATTGTTCTTCCATGGGTCAATGAAATACCAAGATGTGTTTGTTAACTTTTCCGCAGAGACGACTAAGAGATTCAGCAATTGAATCAGAAATTAAAGGTTTATTCCCTACAACAGTCCACAGCAAGCTAGACATATAACTGAAGTGTGTGTTTCTCACAGTAGTAGGCCTATACACAGAGAAAGATAAACAGTGTATCCTCATGTGCAGCGCTGACAGAACACCTGCATTTCATCATGGCAGGAAATACTAGTCTTATTAAATCATACCTTCATATGCAAACGCAGTGGGCCACCTCAAAGAGATTAGAGAATGCAAACGTGATGTGTCACCTTGATGAGATCACGTAGTGGAAAAATGGTGATGGTGTACATTCCGAAAAGTATTGTAACGCTCGATGATACCTGTGTGTTCAGCGTGGCGAAAGCTATTTCTGGTTACCTCGTCACCCCTAATTGTGTTCCCCTAATCTTCCTTCACCACAACGCAATTGCACCATTCCCCCAACAATGAATCTGCTGTCATACAGTTTACCGAGACTGAGATGGCAATCAGACAGTGTCCCAAAACCTTCATACAATACCTGAGTCACGCATTAGCCCTGGATCATAACGGTTACTAAAAAGACAAGCTACAGCTTTGACTCAAGCTACGCACGGATGTGCTAGCCAGCTCACTTACGATAGCTAGCTGACACACTAACAACAAAAATGGTTGAAGCTGGCGAGTAAGAAAGGGGAGACTGAGATACTCATTGTGGTTGCAACCAATTTAAAACAATGTAAATACAGCACTAGTTCAGAATGATGTGTAAAAAAAAGCAGAATAGCGGCAATGTTCTCATGGTTATTGTCCAGCATGACATTTCATTATTCACCTAGCAAACAGCATTAACTAGTTGGCTTACCCCGATCATATCTGTATTTCTTATATGTATCCTGCTGTTTATCGTACTGTATATACTATTGTGAAATTTTGCAATGAAAAATACATATTTTACATAGCTAGCTGTCCAACCACGTGCCTAACTAAATCCCATGGTAAAGCCCTCCTAGGCTACAATTCTATGGGAATGTTTTTAACAAAAGCATGCAGCTACTCGGCTTCTTAGCTTATAATATGCGAAAAGGAAAGGAGTAGTAAGCAAATAGTCATGACAACAATAATAATGCAACAACACGAGCTAAGGCAAGCAACAGTGCTAGGCTACCGACAGCCAACTACTAGCTTCTATGCTCCTTTCCCCCAAATTAACTGATAAAAACATGGGGACTATCCATCGTGTCCAGCCAGCAAAACGCATGCTACGCCATATTTACACCTTTACAAATCATCGCAACAACTGCTGGGACAGTTGTTTATTTATATACATGCTAACGTTAGTTTTTACCATGCTAAAAAAAGTACAGCTGAGACTGATGGATGAGGAGCTAAGGCTGACGAAGTACAGCTGATAATGACGGATGACTGACGAGCAGAGACTGAGATATTGGCTGCGTTCCAATCCGAAATAAAATCCTCCCTTCACCTCTTCCCTCCAATCGAGTGAGCCCTCCAGTGACGTAGCAGGCGAGGGAGCCCTTCCTGAGCGAGGGGGAGCAATGGAGGGGAGGGGTCGTGGCTTTTCGAATTGGAATGACCCTCGCGGTTCTTCCTCACTTTGCGTTCCTTCGCAAGGACTGGATTGCCGTGATGTGTCCCTTGCAGGTTGCAGCACCTGTTCCAGTTCAACTCTCCACCGCAAAACCAATGTAAAGACGGAGAGAGTTCTCTCTAGGCTACGTTATGCAACTTAACTATTAATATAGTTAGACAGTGAAGATGCATGTTGGCTAGATATGCCTACATATCTAGCATATTCCCCATGCCAAAATCCTTATATTTTCCATGAGCATAAAATTATTTTAACTCGATTTTTTTATTTACTATTAATAGATGTGATGTTATTTTCAATAAAGTTGCCAAGCTTTTCCAATGTGAAACCACTTATTTGTATGCGCAATTTAATAATCATATTGAATAATTATCACAATCATAGCAATAGTTACTATAATTATTTGTGTAGCACATTTTGAGCAGGGTGTGAAGTGATTCCCATAGACAAGTAAAGATAATTAATAAAATCGGTAACGATAAAATATGGTAAAACAGATCAGTAACTAACTGCAACAGTAACCAAGTAATGATAAATAAGTGTGAGGTGTAACAGGGTTTAAAAGTACATATGTGTAGAGACAGGTAAAATGATGAACAAAAAATAAAAATCAATATCAGAAGAATTAACCCGAAATTATGCTGCTATATACACAGGCAATTATACCGGTATGTTTAAATGGCAATTTAAAAATAATTCGTGCTCAACAGAAGATTCTATTTCATGCTGTGTGAATAATTGAAGCTTAAGGTACCATAACTGTTACATTTAAAGATTCAGAAAATGTAGGTTATTCTTAACAAAATGCATGGCTACGGCAGCTATGCCTCCACCAGCATATGAGAGCTTATGATTAAAACTTCATGGCCAAAACGTATATTTTATCAATGAACTTGATAAGCGGCTATTGAGTGTTGGGCATTTCCTTTGAATCTGTTAGATTTAAATAACGACCACCACCAACAACATAGCATTTTCGCGAATGGTTTGTATAATCAATCGGCAACAGAGGTCTTTGAACTTGGTAAACTTTTTTAAATGTGCTTGTTCTTTGCTAGCAAGAGCATAATATTCAAATAAAGTTTAACACGTGGGCAAGCGAGCAAGCATCGCCGTGCATTCTGGGCAATATCAACGCTTGGAGGGATTATTTTTGTTGGCTCCATTGGAGGGAGTGAAACCAAGGGCTTGAGCAAATGAAAATTCGCCCTTCCCTCAACAAATCTGGATTGGAATCGCCCTCACGGTGGCATCCATCTCACATACGGGACTTTTTTGTGGATTCCTCCTCGATTGAAGGGAAGTGAGCACGAAGAAGCAAGCATTTTTTCGGATTGGAACGCAGCCATTGTCTCAGGGCCACCGTACGACGGAGTGAGGAGTCAATTTTCTGCTGCACAACAGCCAAACGGTTACAGATGTAACATTTCACTTGGTGTATTTGAGATTAATTTTCACACTCTCTATTAGCATTAGAGGTGCTGTGATAATTTAATTTCGAACCATACATAAGCAGGTACTTTGTCTAAAATTTGTCACAAATAAGAGCAGAGCAATGGATACTTTTATCCATTACGTATTTTGTAAGTATTTTTACAATCACCCCCGGTTGTCCATACTGCATGACAATGTTTTTTGGGAAGAAGGGCATTTAAAATCAGTACTTTAAGATGTGAGTTTATAAAGCAACAATGAGATTGTCAGAGGTAAATCAGTCTTTGCCAGAACTGCAGGTGTGGCAGTCACAGCAGTGGCAAATGTATTTAATCCATCAAGGTGAAGTGTAAAAAATCATGACTCCAAAACAAGGAAAGCCCAAGTGATGTAAGAAGTAACATGGTCTAATGATAAAAATGTTTTTACCCTTTCCTATATCTGGAAGGCTTTGTAATTCGAGAAAGCCCTCAAACCATTTTCCCAATGATTAAAAATGGGGGTGGGTATGGTATGATATGGACAGCCATCTCATGTGATCTAGGATCAGTTTTGGCCTTTCACAGATCTCTTTTCAGCTGCCACTGAAGGTCCAGAGAAAAGGATTTTGCATGGCTGGACTGAGGGTGTCCCTGCTGAGATTCATGCAATTCTCTTGGAAAACGAACGGGTCACACCCCACTCCAGAGCAGACTGTGTGCATTGGTCACTCCCCACTCCAGAGCAGACTGTGTGCATTGGTCACTCCCCACTCCAGAGTAGACTGTGTGCATTGGTCACTCCCCACTCCAGAGCAGACTGTGTGCATTGGTCACTCCCCACTCCAGAGCAGACTGTGTGCATTGGTCACTCCCCACTCCAGAGCAGACTGTGTGCATTGGTCACTCCCCACTCCAGAGCAGACTGTGTGCATTGGTCACTCCCCACTCCAGAGCAGACTGTGTGCATTGGTCACTCCCCACTCCAGAGCAGACCAGAGCAGACTGTGTGCATTGGTCACTCCCCACTCCAGAGCAGACCGTATGCATTGGTCACTCCCCACTCCAGAGCAGACCTTATGCATTGGTCACTCCCCACTCCAGAGCAGACTGTGTGCATTGGTCACTCCCCACTCAAGATCAGACTGTGTGCATTGGTCACTCCCCACTCCAGAGCAGACTGTGTGCATTGGTCAGTCCCCACCCCAAACAAGACTGTACACATTAGTCACTCCCCACTCCAGGCCAGACCCACCTTCCCCTCAGCCACTCCCATGACATGCCACATCGAGCTACATGTATTTCTTTAAAACCCTGAATTCTTTATTGAAAATATGCATACATAACACTTCTCCTACAACATTACAAAACAATACAATCACTTGTGTAATGACACATTTATAATGCAAACAGATCTCCACACCCTGGCTGCTGCAGGCTGTTCTCTCTGCTACGACCAGGGCTTTACAGCAGTACTCACCAAAGCATAAAAACTTTCAAAAATGTATATATAGGAGTTGGCTCTTTAACTCCGGCTCTTTAAGTGCTCCCCTTTCACAGGTGACATAAGGGAACTGGAAAACGAATGTGGGAAGTGGGGACGCTCTGTCAGTGTGTGAAACTGTGAAGGGCCATTACCAGTTTGAGCAACCTGTTCCAGGTGTAGCCATAGTAGTCAGTACTAGAGGAGTTGGATTTCTACCAAGACACAACATAACCTTCCACTTTAACACTGATGGTGTCGATAATAAGCAATGAATGAAAAGCGCTGTGGTTGTCACAGATTATTGCCTATATCAAATCATTTTCCTTCAGCTTTGAGGGTGGGTGTTACAAGTATAAGTGGTAGTAGATAAGGTCAAAATAAATGCAAAACCATAATAAAGAGACCCATTGGCAGGTTATAGTTTAATATGATAATACAGGGGAAAAAGGTCAAATAAAACAAAATTATATCATGTGAACAAAATAAGTAACAAAAATTCCATAAAAACACAGAAAAGCAGTCTTTTTAAACATTTAATATCAGTCCATAGCAAATAGACATAACATACTGAAAAACAGGAGCAAAAGCTTTACGCGATACTGCCACCACTGCTGTAGAGAACTGGATGGAGGTGGGTAGAGAGGGGCAGAAATGGGACAAGGACTCTGTAGCCTGATTTGTGGATTTAAGCTCCCATCTGAATTCCCCTCCAAACCTATATCCCCACCTCCCAGCTGCAGTCTGTCAACAGGTAACATTGGAACTCCACTGCTTTTACAAAAGCGTCTGTGTGTTTGTGTATGCGCACATGTATAGGCATGTTCCCTCTTGTCTTACTAGTGCTAAAAGGACAGCATAAAAACCCTGCCCCTTGAAAGTGTGTGTGTGTGTGTGTGTGTGTGTGTGTGTGTGTGTGTGTGTGTGTGTGTGTGTGTGTGTGTGTGTGTGTGTGTGTGTGTGTGAGAAAGCGAGAGCAGAGAGCATATGTGAGAGACAGAGACTGCAGCTGCCCCTGCAGCATTAAGACCTTATGGCTGCCCATGGTCAACAGGAGCATATGTCCCCACAGAGTAAGTCTCATCCATGCACAACACTGGAAGGAAATTCTATTTTTTTGCCTCACAATCACCACCCTTAACCTGATGGTAAATGCCAAAAGTAAAGTCCTGTCGAAAAAAAGTCTACAAAACAACTACAAAAGTGTAGTATTACTTTCCCACAGAGGTGAAAGAGAGCTTCAAATGACTATTCAGTTTTAGTTAAAATTCTTGCAGTTTAAAATCCTCTATACAATTAAAGTGAGGCAAAAAAATCACATCATAAACTTACTAATGAGGGAGCAATGCTGCAGACAGACACACCATGCGCACGCACCCACGCACACACCACACACACAAATCCCACACATGTACACAATGACTAACAGAGAGGTGAAAGGTGCTGTGCATAAAACACTCCCACCATGGCAACCACACACCTCGTCTACAAAACGCATCTTCAAAACGCACCCACAAACCAGGAAAGCTGTGAACCTCAGCATAGCTCAAGACCCACTTCCAAGCTCCTCCCCGTCCCCCTTTGCTGACAACACCCAGACACCCCCCTCCCAGGCTGGTGCAACCATGAGTCCTGCTGCAGAGGGGTGTACATGAGAAGACAGGAGAGCAGGGGGGAGGCAGTGGAAGATTCAGCAAGTTTCATTGTTTTCTTTAAGAAAAAAAAAAAAACAGTTTCCCTATTTGAAAAAAAGTGTTACTAAAGCACTCCATGGCTACTACCCAAGCCCTCTCTCTAAGCACCTGTTAAATTATAACAATAATGCTAGAATTATAAAATAAAAAAGAATTCCAAACAAGTATCTTCTTTGTTTGTGTGTGGGATTGCTGCTATTTAATGCAATTGTATTGGAAAGAGCAAGAAAAAGGGAAAAAAGAGAAACTCCCCATCCATAAAACTAAGAAGGTAAACACACTCCCCACCCCCACATCACACAGGTGGTCGGAGACACCCCGAGTCCAATGGCTGGCTGCAGTCTTGGAGGGACAGGGAGGAGACCAAAGGAGCTCCCGGGGGTTCTGGGAAAACCGATGTCTCCAGGATGTTGGAGGATGTATGTTTTTGTGTGTGACTGTACATGTATTTATGAGTGTGTGCATATGTGTATGTGTGCTTGCACATGTGTGTGTATGAGTGCATGTGGATGTATGCTGAGTGTGAGGGACTGCAGTAAGAGCTGGAGTGGAGACCACAGGCTTGTCAGGATTGGGGGCGTCTCGGTTCGGCCACAGGGAAGCCAAAGGCCCAACAGCATCGGAGGTGGGTCTCCTCTTCTTTGTCTGAATTGAGTCCAGAAACTGATCTGCATTTCATTGTAACACCAACCTCCGCTCCCAACCACCACAGCCAGGGTAGAAATGGAACTAATTGTTTTCCTTCTTTATTTTTATTTTGTTCTTTTTATACCTTTTATATTTTGTTGATTGATTTAGAGAAGTCTTCCGCACCAAAATCACCATCAACTATCCATGCTACAGCAGCTTTCTGGAGAGAGATAAGAGAGGGTCATATAAAGAAGACAGACAGGAACATTCACCTTTCACATAATTCCCCATACAACTGTTCAGGCTTTCAACCATCCAAGGTCAGACCATGTTCACATGGTCATTTGGTATCCAAAACCATGCCTTCAGCCATTGGTATCAATGAGAGGCAACATGGGGTGTGGCTGTGAAAACTGACCCAAGAGGTAGCCAATTTTCCCACTTGATTTATAATACGATTTCTGTAAAATAAAAGGTCACTAAAACTTCTATCCTACCCAGCGCACTTACATGAAGTAAAAGCTACTGAAATAACCTCCACTTCATCCTTATTTTGATAAAGGTATAAGGGTGCAGTAAAATGTTTCAAGTTATAAAACTACACAACCCTTCAGTAGAGTAGACAAAAGGAAATCACGTCACTTTTGCTACTGCCCTTACATCCTACCCTATCAAACCTTATTGTACACCTGCAAAAAGGGTAAAGAAATCATATCAGATTAAACAGGGGTTTGCATAGAGACCCTAAATGTTCAGCAAAATGGTCGCCTCATGGTCGAGTCACAAACATTGCTTATATTATTAAGTTTTGCAGACGCCTACGGTAACATGAACAGGGATCCCATTTCCTGGGTCCTCTCACATAGCCAGCTTGGTCATGCCTGGTCTGGGGTAGGCTTTTGATTGTTCAGCCTCACAACAAGATGGAGGATAAAACTATTGCAACTGTGAGATGTAAGGGTACAATGTGGTGCAATATTTCTGGGTATTCCTTCGGAAAGATGTTTTACCAACATACACCGCACATTGTGTGTTCATTCCCTCATATTGAAGGTACAGTCCAAATACAAAATTCATATTTGCAGTCATATTTACCAATGAATGAGGTCTGCCCACAAACACGCCTACAGCAAACCCTCACCACCTAAATATCTATGTTTTATTCTGATGGATACCACATTGTCATGTGAACACAGCCTGAAAACGAGACACCCTCTTCAGATGTACTCCCCACTGGATGGGTCAAAAGGCATGGTTTGAAAGTCTGTGTTTTTGGCATTTCAAATGTCTTCTTAAAGGTAAAAATGTGTTGTACCTTGCCACTTGGCCAGGGCACCTTTGCAAAAGACGTATCCATATGTTAATATTATTGTTTTCTTAGCATGCAGTTGTAAGCACAGTCATTTGGTACAGCTTTGCTCACATATGCCAGGCTGTGCATGCTTATGTGGAGCAGTATGCCTCCACTTCACTCCGCATCGTCCTGATGTCCCACCTTACACACTGCACCCCCAGTTTTCAGCTGAAACCCAATCTGGGATGCTTACAAAAAAAAGGGTAAAGTTTTGAATTACCGTTGAGACCATCCAGGTCCTGCGTGTCCAGGAAAGGGGCGGGGCCCCAGACTCTAACAGTCCCATCATCAGAGGCGCTGGCCATGAGGCCCGGGAGGGCGGGGTTCCAGCTCACACAGTTAACGGTGCGCGTGTGTCCTGTCAGCTCTGCAATTGGCAGCTCGCTGCGCTTGTGCCAGATGTACACTTTATGATCTACAGGAGACGAGAGACAAGAACCACGCTAAGACAGCATGACCTAAAATGTATGCTGGGAGGAGATCTATGACAGCTCATAGAGAGGCAGGAGGAAGAGTGGAGCTTAAACCATTCTGTTCTAAAGTCAGCATGTGGTGATCACAGTATAGTTCATGTTGAAGTTTCATTCATAAGTCTGAATTGACTCAGGTTTACCCCTGTTTTAACTTGTATGAACTATGTTATTCATACTCCCCTCAGCCATGTTTCCGGCTGCTTTACTAAAGCAATCCTCTCTGAGAATAAACATGCTTCTACTGCCAGTAACATCTGTTTTTTTAAATTCATCAATACCTCATTTGAACCAATATGTTCATTGTCTAGCATGTTAAGTATCAGTATTGTTCATTTTAGCCTCAATTTGGTTTTCTTACAAACTTAGCTTTTGTTTCCACTTCATAAACTCAATTTTAAATCAATGAAAATTACATTGTTTTAATGTGAGTTTTCAGTATCCTCATCCTCCTTGGATGACCATATGGTCAGCTTCTATTTGTAAATAATATTCATGTTTCCATTCAATCTTAAGTTTTAACTGTTATTCAACTCAAAATACAGTTTTTTAAAATTTCAGTATAACCTGAGAAATTACTCTGTGAGATAAGTTGTTAAGGACAGCAGTACTGAGAGACAGGAGGAAGGGTGGAGCTTTAGGGCAGCAGTGCTGAGAGACAGGAGGAAGGGTGGAGCTTTAGGGCAGCAGTACTGAGAGACAGGAGGAAGGGTGGAGCTTTAGGGCAGCAGCTGAGAGACAGGAGGAAGGGTGGAGCTTTAGGGCAGCAGTACTGAGAGACAGGAGGAAGGGTGGAGCTTTAGGGCAGCAGTACTGAGAGACAGGAGGAAGGGTGGAGCTTTAGGGCAGCAGTGCTGAGAGACAGGAGGAAGGGTGGAGCTTTAGGGCAGCAGTGCTGAGAGACAGGAGGAAGGGTGGAGCTTTAGGGCAGCAGTACTGAGAGACAGGAGGAAGGGTGGAGAGAGCAGTACTGAGGACAGGAGGAAGGGTGGAGCTTTAGGGCAGCAGTACTGAGAGACAGGAGGAAGCTTTAGGGCAGCAGTGAGAGACAGGGAGGGTGGAGCTTTAGGGCAGCAGTACTGAGAGACAGGAGGAAGGGTGGAGCTTTAGGGCAGCAGTACTGAGAGACAGGAGAGGGCAGCAGTACTGAGAGACAGGAGGAAGGGTGGAGCTTTAGGGCAGCAGTACTGAGAGACAGGAGGAAGGGTGGAGCTTTAGGGCAGCAGTGCTGAGAGACAGGAGGAAGGGTGGAGCTTTAGGGCAGCAGTGCTGAGAGACAGGAGGAAGAGTGGAGCTTTAGGGCAGCACTACTGAAAGACAGGAGGAAGGGTGGAGCTTTAGGGCAGCAGTACTGAGAGACAGGAGGAAGGGTGGAGTTTTAGGGCAGCAGTACTGAGAGACAGGAGGAAGGGTGGCGCTTTAGGGCAGCAGTAAGGAGAAAAGAGGAAGGGTCTCTTGTACTAAGAAACAGGAAAAAGGGTGGAGAATTAGGGCAGCGGTATTGAGAGACAGGAGGAAGGGTGGAGCTACAGGACAGAGACAGGAGGCTGTCTTGCCTTCACTCCCACTGGCAATGAAGTCTTCGTTATGGCCTCCAAAGCAGGAGTGAATGGTGTAGAAGCCCTGTGTGACTCCCTGGTACTTCCTCACCAGCACTCGGTCCTGCAGGTCCCATAGATGCACTCCCTGCATGGGTCAGCACAGAGACTAAAAATCAACACCTGATTCCCACCAGCAGGGGTCAGCACAGAGACCTAATGTTTACACTGGTACATGACGGGTCTACTCATATTTCCAGGAATGTATTGTACTGGTGATAAAATTGAGATTTAAACTGAAAATGTATCTGATATCACTAAACAGCTCAGTGTTAGATAAAAATGGATTGATACGATTGTAATGCAAAATTTGCTGAAGCTCTACAGATAGAAAGAGCAGGAAAAACATAAGCGTTCTTACCTGAGTTGCTACATTTAACAAAGCTAATCTTCCATTCTTTGAAACCGTGAAAGACATTATAGGGTGATCCTCCTGTACTCTGTTGAAAACAGACATAAAAACAACAGTTTTCAACAGTTCAGCATTAGAATTGAGCGATAAAATACCTTTATCTGATGTGTTGTACTTAACCTGCCTTTGTAGAAGAGCAGCAGTAAGGGTACCTACATGTTTCTGTCAGTTAGGTCCTCAAAGTTGTATCCACGGATACGCTGGTGTGTATCTGATGCCAACACTGTTCTGCCATCACTCAAACACCACAGACACTGTACACGTACACCCTCCCAGGAGTCCAGCAGGTTCCCATCCAGATCCTACAGCACAGGGTACACACACATCAGCACGACATACACACACAAATCAGCATAATACACACACACATCCACACAAAGTCAGGCGTGCAAACACTGTACTTACACACTGGTAGAACTGGCCTCTCTGGCCGCCTGTGACAAAGCGTTTGGCATCAGGGTTCCAGGCCACACTGGTCAGGCTGTCCTCATGGGACTGGCTCATCTTTGTCCTCAGCTCTCCCGTCTGGCATCAGGGGGAGACAGGTCAGTCCAACATGCAAACACATGATGTCACCCAACTCAACATGGTTGTACTGCATACATTTTACCTTCTACTTTTGGTTTTTACTAAATGTGATGAAAAACATTGGCATGCATTGTAATAATAATAAAAACCAAACTGTTAAGTTTTCACTGTTTAGTTTCTGTGCCTGTCTTGGACACGTGGAGTGTGCGTACTACCTGCACGTTCCAAAGCCAAAGCTCAGAGCAGTCGTCTGGCCCGCAGGCGATCAGGTAAGTGTCGTCTGGACTCCAGGCAAGGTATGAGACACCATAGGCATGACCTTCAAGGGTTTTAAGCAACTTCAGCTGGTGGGTGTCCTGTCAATCAAACATCAGCTATTGTAGATTACATTTTTCAACACCTAAATCACCTGATATTCACAATATTGATAGGGAAACAGAACAACTGGAATTGTCTAGCACACGGCTTCTCAAGGTCCAGACCTCGGTCCACATCCGGGCAGAACAGCAAGTCAATCTGGACCCAGCCCATTCCTTGTGTTATGAAAGCAATACTTTATGAAGTGTAACGTTTTATACTTTGAAATAAATTTTCAATGGATCAGTAAATTGTTAGTGACACTGAATATACAGTATAGCTGGAGATAATTCACAGCAATCCTGTCCCCAGATGAATGTGGTTTTAATGTTTTATTTATCTACACTGACATTGTTGTCATGGCAATGTTAACTGATGGAGAGAGATGTGGACCATTGAGTAAAAAGTTTGAGAGCCTCTGGTCTAGTATCTCAACAGAAATTATACAAACCTGTACAACCTGTACAACCTGTACAGCAGTACTACATTACGTTACAGTCATTTACCTGATGCTTTTATCCAAGGTGACTTGCATTGTGCTAACCGAGGGCCAATCCCCCCTGGGAGCAATGCAGGGTCAAGGGCTTTGCTCAAGGGCCTAACAGCAGTCATGGGGCTTGAGCCACCAACCTCAGGGGTTCCAGTCATGTACCTTAGCCACTAGACTACAGGCTGCCTGCTGTTCTGAAGGCAACGGATTCCCAATTCTTTAATAGTTAATGAAAATTTATATATTGTTTAGATTTTCCATTCTATTGTGTATCCCCTACTTTTGGTTTTAAATGTCTGAAGCCAGAAATACATGTACAGCCACAACTGCTACTATTGGTTCCAGGCTATCGTAAAATATGTATTAAGTAATTTCCCATCTTCACAAACAATTACTCAACTTTCAGAAACAATCTGTCATGGAAACTACTGAAAAAGTGTACCACCACATTCAATAAATCCAGTAAATGGATGAATGAATGTAAATGGAATGTACCAAAAAAAGGGTAGTCAAGGATCTGCAGTAAAGTAATGGGGCTGATGACTGATAAGAACAATGTTTCAAGTTCAGGGTATAATACACGAAACAGGCTGTATCCCCTTTCAAAGTGGAGAGACACTTAAAGTCCTCTCAGAGATATTTCAAACTGGTTTTCATAAGCAGCAGAAACACATTTTTGAAAAGACAGAAACCAAAAAGGTTGTAGAAAAAGGTTGTAGAAAAATGTACATACTTTAAATAAATTATAACACATATGCTAAATGATCAATATTCTGCCAAAACTCAGAACTGGCAATGCAAATTCACTTGTTCTGCTAGATTAAAATTTTATAATAAACTCTAAATTTGCCTTAAGTTCCAATTAATTATTCTCTAAGCAATTGCTTTTCCAAGAAAATACTGCAACTAGGGGTTCAGTTTAGAATTCCTTCTGACTTTATGTAAACTACACCCCAGCATACTCTTTCTTATCAAAAGTTTTACCAGAAGCAGCATAATATCTCCAGGGACAGTTGAATGTCTGAACCTGATAATGACCAACAGTGGCCAAAAACATCCACACCTCTGAAAGTAGAAGATAGCTAGGTACAGGCATGTTCTGAGACTAGTTCCCTTTAATTCTTAACAACATTTAGATGGCAGTGAGTGAGCTTTCCTTGGTAACTAAGACTTCTAAAAAAGATCTCAGTAATCTATGCCAGTTATGCTCAGTAACATGGTCTTGAGGTGCAGCTGGCTTTCAAATAACAGACGCGTTACATGCGGAGGGGAATGAGTGACTTACTGGGTCCACCTGCCAGATAATAACAGTGGTGTCTTTAGATCCTGTGGCCAGTTTGGTGCCGTCGTTTGAGAACTTGCAGAACCACACTTCATTGCAGTGCTCTGTCAGTATCTGTTGCGTATAACATGGAAACTGCTTCCTGTAGAGAGGGGAGAGGCCTGAGGACCAGAGGATCCATGCAACTTGCACAATCACAAAATCTCAGCCAAGTCCATCCACCCACCCCAGCATCAGCATACAGCGATGCTCCATCTGTACTATAACCACACTCTCCCAGATCCTGGTTATGAAAGTGCAGTGTCACTCAGATTCAGTCAAATAAAACAGTGTGGAAATATTTATACAGGACAGGAAAATTGTGTCATTGGGTGACAATAAAAATGACACCATTGTGGGACACATCAATGCCTATCACTGCAGCTGTGACAGTCTGCACACATGACAGGAAGGGGAGCAGGGGCAGTACCGGCTGCAGACGTGGTCGAGCAGCAGAGATACAGAGTCCAGGCTGCTGTCCAGCTTGGTGTTGTGGTAGAGGCAGCGGTCTCTCTGCAGCTCCACAGCCTGTCGAAGCAGCGTCTGTAACCTGCGTGGGGGCAGCATTACCGAGGGGGGCAGGTAGGCTGTGCAGGAAGACACACACACATGACTTTCACATCAAACCTCAAACCCACCTGCATACTCAGCAAGCACTGAAGGTGTCTAGCTGTCATGGCAACTCCTAATCACTCATTCGATCTGACACACCGAAGAGCCCCCAGCTGCAGACCGCACAAAGGAAAGTTGAAATCTGCAGATATGAGGGAATCAGTATTGCTGTGTGCAGCTATTTAGGAAAATAAAAACCACAATAACTGGCTGAGGAAAAACACACAGGTGGAAGGATCTCTGTTGTTGGGGTTTCACAGTCTGAAACGGAGGACCGTACTCACTCTGTAGCTTGTCCAGCAGCCTGCTGCGGGATCCGGTTCCTTTGCCCTCCCACTCTGCTTTGGCCCTCAGGTCCTCAGCATGGCTGCACATCAGATATCTGTGGAAATCGCCAATCAAAATGAGCAACACAGCTCAGTAGCAAATCGCTGACCAGCAGTAGCAGTGGGAGGAGCTTACCCGCTGAGTACGTGGATGCGCTCTGTGTTGTACTTGAGTGGCGTGAGCTCCCCCCTCAGCACCTGCAATGCCTCCAGCACCTTCCCATCTTCTAGATACTCCAGATACTTCTGCTGCAGCAATAGGAACTTCATCCGCTACAGAAGAAAGAAAACCAGACCATAGTGCAATCGCTTAACACTGGAGTCTGTACAGATATGTGCTTCAGGTGTAGTTAAGCATATCTTTGCTGCCCCCTTTTATACTTCAGAAAAGCCTTTGCAGCATGAGTGGCATGTATAGCTCTGGGGACATTCCACAATATAAATTTCATGTTTTATGACAGCCATTTAAACATCCCCATATGGTCATTGAGAGATGTGTTTCAATAATTTCTTTCCTTGAAATGAGCTGGTTATTTGAGCGAGAGTGACACTTTCATTCATATTAATTAACACAGCCCTGACTGGCTGAGAGTATTGGTGATTGTCTCAGAACAGTCCAGATGCATTGAGACGTCTGTGAAATCTGACCTGGTCCCACCATGGAGGAAGGATATGCAAATGAAGCCCAGACTTTATTTAAAATCTTAAAGAAATTTAATAGAAATTATGAGTTTTCCCAAGCCCCTTTCCCCATGACTTACCGGACATTACCCAGATTTGGACTCAGCAGCTGGCCGGATAAAGTCTGTGTAATGTCCGGTGCAACTGATTCGGAAATTTGAGATCACACATACAGATCATCTGGGTAATGTCCGGAAAAGTTGAGGGTTGCAGTATGAAATGGGCTTTAAAAATAAAAACATTCTTCTGAAGAGTATCCCTTGTTTGATACTGATAAGGAGAACAAGCTAGAACATTTATCTTACTTCAGTGAATGTGAGATACTAAAATTCCTACTAAAGAACATGAAATACAACAGATAACTGTAGTATTTATTCAACTGGTTTGTTATGTTAAGGATTTTCAGAGGAATCTAAATAAAGTTCTCTACACTCTCTGATGTAGTGCTTAAAACTCAAATGACCCCATGATTAAACATATGATTGAGTTCTGTCTCAATCTGGCCAGAAAAATGCAGTAAACAGCAGAGGAATTTAGCACTTCCACTTTACAGTAAATGGCTGTGTATGCACTGCTACATAACACTATGACTCCTGACACCACTAAAAATGAGCACAAATTAGTTACATAGCTTTTAGGATTTTACGGATGTACATACAATGTAACAATCTGCATACACACCAGTGACACTGTACCAGCAACTGCAGAAGCAGTGTAATCACACATGCAGTAGGCCCTCTCATAATGTCAAGTTAGAATGAATTAACTTCAATTGTCTGGCAGTATTTTGACTTCATCTACAATGCTCCAAGTTATTATAAAACTGACACCTGTGAATGACTATCGGTGAACCCAGTTTAGTAAAATGAGGCAGAAAAGCATTCACACAGATTAAACCACCTGACCTGTGGAAGAGGTTCACATACCTTATATAAGTAATTCTGTCTATGTTTCAATATTGTTGATTTGATAATGCACAGAATAATACATGAATTATAACTTTAAAGAGTTTATTCAAGCCCAATACTGGAAAACGTTAAGCACTTTAATAAAATACAGAACTTTTCAATTCAGTTTTACATAGCAACTGGTTTTATCAAACACAAAGTTGAACATAATATTGACCACTGCACAAATAAAATGCATACTTCCAAAGTTAATGTGAAAGAATTCAAAAACAAAGACAAACAATACCGACATTCCATTCACTACCCTTTTTTCCCCAATCAGACCTATTCCAGAACCTGCCCGGTTCTTTACTCACACAAAACCTGTCTAGAACCCGTCTGGTTCTTTCACTTAGTGGTCCAGTCAGAGCGGCATTGGCTTACCACAATAGCGCTGGGAGAGTGCATCAGTGCTTTCAGCTCATTGAGGTCACTTTCAGCCTATGTCACAACAAAGAAGAAGGAAAATAGTCAGTTCAGCATTTTCATTACACACACTGTGTATTCAAAAAGCCACCATGGTCTGGACAGCATACTTAATGAGACCAGAACATGGAGTCCAAAACATATACACACACATATAGATCCTACATACACACAGTCAAGACACAGTCAAATGTACATCTGACATAGTCCTGTTGCCAGGTGTACACAACAAGGTATACCTGAAAAATACAGCTACAGAAATAAAACTCCATTAATGCAAGCCCAAGGGTCTATACTGATATTACATTATGCACACATATATGATCTTGTTACTACAGACATCACAAAACATTGAAAATACTTGATGATGACCATTAGTTGCAGCCCTGCATGTCAACATGTCAGATTATATCAAAAAGATGTATTTCTCTTTATCCTTGAGTGTTGGACATTTTTCCTCCAGCCATTCTATTTCAGCATGATAGCTAGGTAGCAATGGAGAAAAAATGAATTTTTCCTTTAGAAAGCTTAACTTTCTTGAAATGCAACACTTGATTTTTTTAAATTAAGTGGCATTAATGTATTGATACCCATTTAAATACCTTTGTTTCAAACAAATGATAGATCTATGTGACTACCATGGATTCTTACAATATAGATTCTTAAAACAGGTCACAAATCTAATCCCCAACTCAAAGGAAGAGGTTACTGAAATACCATCTTGGGGTAACTAAGGGCAAATCAGAAGGCTTATACGGTATTTTGTTAGATGTTTTATAAAATTTCAGAAACACTTCTGGTGACAGGGGGAGCAAAGTTAGGAAAATGAATGTACAGGGGATCCTCGACTTACGAACGAGTTCCGTTCCTATGACTTGTCGTAAGCCGATTTTCGACGCAAGTCGGAATTTATACCTAAATTATACCTAAGATAACACCTTAAGTCACTCACTCTGTACATACAACACATGAAGGACATATAAAATACAGTAATTAAATGAAACAGTAATAAAAAAAAAAAAAAAAGACAGAACAATTTCTTATCTTTATTTCTGTGTTCGTATTTACAAACCAAACCACGTAGGTCGAAACTATGTTTTATGGAAGTGCGTCGTAACCACGACACGTCCTAACTCGAGACCGTCGTAACCCGAGGACTCTCTGTATTGGAAAAGTCACTTCATCTGAAATCCTATTTAAGTGCCTGGACATTAATGTGACTTCTGAAAACACAAGCACAAAATTATCCTAGGCACAATACGTACATATTGCACTGACATTGGTACTAGTTTGTGTAATTTGAGAAGCAGCATACAGTGCACAAAGATTTTCCGTCTCTTAACATGGAGTATCATAAAACCACGGCTGCTAGATGCATCATTGCATGTCTTCCACCCCTTGGAGGGGTATATTTTAAAATGGTGTTCTGAATAATCATTACAATTTGCATACTTTTGATTAGAGGTGTGAATCTTCACTGGTCTCACGATTTGATTACGATCCAAAGGGCAGCGATTCGATTACAAAACAATTTTTGATGCATCACGATGTCTATTTAGAATGTGGACCGTAGAATGTTTCCTAAACTTTCACTCTGGCTTTTGTGTCACTGTATAGAGTAGGTATAGCGGTGTCTGTGGGAAAAAAAAAAAAAAAACTTCAAGATGGGATTCTGTATCTTTGCTCCGAGGTATGGAGAAGGAAACTAAAGCCTGTGTTCTCCAATTAATGGAACAGAAATTACAGTTTTCAAACATCGATTGTTTTCTTTCAGAATCTTTCACTTTTGGTATCAGGATGCATAGATACCCTATGTCATGCACACCTGCACCCCCAGCACCCCCACACACACACACACACACACACACACACACACACACACACACACACACACACACACACATAGACTAATGAAGTCAAAGAATTCAAGTATTCAGCAATGCAATATTATTCTACAATACTTTGTGTAGATACATCCTTACACTTGACAAAACCACACCAAATTGGCATCTTAAATGCTTTCGTAATCCTATTGGCTTTCGTAATCCTATTGGTTGGATTTCGTAATCCAACATGACTATTTTGTAGTCTGCCATCATATATTTATGCAGTCACTCAAGTGCAACATAAGTATTTTTTATAAATGCTAGCTTTCAACTCTTACATTGTACAGCACAATAAAATTCATATCAGTGTACACAATTACAACAATGTTCATGTCAAAACATTAATTATCTTAAAATATTACATTAAAAGATGGGATTTATAATGCTGTGCAAATTTTTTTTTCCAGAAAAAATTAGATCGTGTGTTATCATCCCAAGACACATTTACAAGAAACCCAGCAGCACAGGGAGTAACATTTTACTGCAGGGTGAGCAACACAGAGCAATGCAGAGTAAGTAACATTTTACTGCAGGGTGAGTAACACAGAGCAATGCAGAGTAAGTAACATTTTACTGCAGGGTGAGTAACACAGAGCAATGCAGAGTAAGTAACATTTTACTGCAGGGTGAGTAACACAGAGCAATGCAGAGTAAGTAACATTTTACTGCAGGGTGAGTAACACAGAACACTGCAAAGTGAGTAACATTTTACCGTGGGGTGAGTAACACACAGCAGAATGAGTGACAGATTGCCACAGAATGAGTGACACAGAGCACCGCAGAGTGAATGGCACAGAGCGCTGCAGGGTGTGCAACACAGTGCACTGCAAGGTGAGCGACACAGATCACGCAAGGATGAGAGACACAGAGCACCACAGAATGAGTAACACAAAGCACCACAGGGTGAGTGACACAGAGCACCGCAGAATGAGGGACACAAAGCACCACAGGGTGAGTGACACAGAGCACCGCAGAATGAGTAACACAGAGCACAACAGAATGAATGACGCAGAGCATTGCAGGGTGTGCAACACAGTGCACTGCAGGGTGAGTGACACAGATCACGGAAGGGTGAGCGACACAGAGCACAAAAGAATGAGTAACACAAAGCACCACAGGGTGAGTGACACAGAGCACCGCAGAATGAGTAACACAAAGCACCACAGGGTGAGTGACACAGAGCACCGCAGGCTGAGTGACACAGAGCACCGCAGGCTGAGTGACACAGAGCACCACAGAATGAGTAACACAAAGCACCACAGGGTGAGTGACACAGAGCACCGCAGAATGAGTGACACAAAGCACCACAGGGTGAGTGACACAGAGCACCGCAGAATGAGTAACACAAAGCACCACAGGGTGAGTGACACAGAGCACCGCAGAATGAGTGACACAAAGCACCACAGGGTGAGTGACACAGAGCACCGCAGAATGAGTAACACAGAGCACAACAGAATGAATGACGCAGAGCATTGCAGGGTGTGCAACACAGTGCACTGCAGGGTGAGTGACACAGATCACGGAAGGGTGAGCGACACAGAGCACAACAGAGTGAATGACACAGAGCACGACAGAATGAGTGACACAAAGCACCGCAGGCTGAGTGACACAGAGCACCGCAGGCTGAGTGACACAGAGCACTGCAGGGTGGTTAACAGTGTAAATTCTTGGGCAAGGTTGGGCAGTTTAACAGCAGAAAGAGTGAACTCGTAGATGGTCGTTTCAAGGTATGGATTTGCATATACCGTTTCTACTATACATCTACAGTATCTCCGTTTCTATCATGTATCATTAATCGCATATTACAACATCAACTACAATAAACACAAACAATTGAAACATCATTAAATATATGCTACTACATAATGCAGTGAAACACACACAATGCAATCGGTTCTCTAACTTAAGCCTTTGCTATTATTAAACTTCTTAAATTAGGCCTGGAACAGGCCTCATTGCTTAGTCTGTCTGTCCTCCCGCTTCACCGCTTGCTCAGTCTAACATCTCTGCTGGAACGATTACACATTTGGAATTTATTTCGCATTTTGGTTTGGCTGCAGTTGGGAGCAGCACCATTGTTATTCCTCTAGGTAAACAAGCACTGGCTGGGTAATCTTCATTTCATTCATCTGTGATCCTAAATTTTCTTGTTTGTTCTTGCCTTAGTGTTGTAATTGTCAAATAAACATTTTACACTACAGGTTGAGTATCCCTTATTCGAAATGCCAGGGACCAGAAGTGTTTCATATTTTCCAATTTTTTGGATTTTGGGATATTTGCATATACAGCCATTCCCCGACATACATCCGAGTACCGTTCTGACCGACTGGTTTTATCTCCAAAAGGATGTAAGTCAGACGTATGTTAGCATGGCATGTAGAAGTACAGGTATGAGTCCCATAACATCCATGATACCTTCTGTAAAACTGGGCGTTATGTGATTTGGATGTTGTGCGAACACCATATTATGTAGGCCTGCATACTTAGCAAAGCTATATGGGATACTGTAGTGTACCTGTATTGACTAAATATCATAGATACTGTACACACAGTACTGTATTCTAATGTATCTGGGAAGGTAATAAATGGGTTAAATAGGTTTAGTCCATTACGTCCCGTTCTCCGATCAGGATTTCTGAATTCTATTATAACCATATTGCTTGAACATGAAAGTGTAACAACAGAAACAGCCTGTCCAGAACTACAAACATGGCCAGTAAAATTGTTGAGACAGAGCAGAAACAACATATACAAAAATGTATATAAAAAACGCAGGTGAAACAATAAGCCCGACAAATTGTGTCTGATCCAGTTCATCTCCTTTTAAAATAATTCATAAAACTACCTTTGGGAAGACATTATAGAGCAGCTACATTAACCAAGAACATTTACAAAAAGTCTTTCATACCAAATGCAATAACTTCGCTAAATTCATAGTTATTGCTATTTCTATTATTATTATTTTTATTATTCAGCCTTCTGCCGTTTTCATGAAAAATGGCCATAACTCTCTCAAATATTTGTAACTTTTTTTTTGCTTTTTGGCAGGCAGATAGAGGACCCAGAACCCTCACAACAATTTTGATGCAAAAATTCCAGAAAGTAGTGCTATAGCAATTAGTTGAAATTTTCAAATTTGAGAGGCCACGACTTTTGAACGTTTGTCGTAGAGACACCAAATCAAGACTGGCTGATCTGTCTCCTCAAGACAAAAAAATGTTCCTCTAGGGTGAGAGTAACCATTAAAGTCCACTAAAATCTGTTTTCAGGTACTTTTCATAGATATTGGCCTGATTTGTAAGGGAAATTTTCCTTCATCAACCTTCTCCATCAATGGTACAATGCATCGTGCCCTCATGGTAAAGGCAAAATGCCTGTATGATTTTTGGACAGGTGCTGTAGTTTTTTTTTTCTTTTTGTTTTCATTTTTCTCACTGAAAACAAATGATGATACACAATAGCTGATGCATATATTCAAAATAATAGTTCTAAACAGTGTGTAGTCCATAATGTATATAGGCCATTATGTATATACTCCTCATTGAAATACATTGAGGAGGGCTTAAATGGAGCGTACTGGGCTTAAACGGTTTTCGTTCCGGTTGTTCCGTTCCAAATGAAAGATATATTTATAAAATCATGCATGGAGCCTAAATATAATGTGGACTACGCTTCATATTATGTATTATTTTGCCCACATACAGAAATATTAAGCTATTCTCATGCAAAGTTAGCTTGCGTTTGCATGCTTTTTGGAGTGCTGTGCCACTCAAGCCCACCGAAAAAGAAAGCTAATTTTTGAAAATATTCAGCTCTCCAAAACAATTTATGATGCATTCATTTGTAGACTAATGTAAAATGAATCAGAAAACATTCAATGTACATAACTGACATGCTTAATTCTTTGGCTGTGTATCTCTCAATGAAGCTAATGGTTTGACCTTTAGATTAGCTCTGTGCTTCAGCTCATAAAACCCATCTTTCTAAATGAAGGAAAATAGCATGAACTGACAAATGTATGCACAAAGGCAAGGCTAACTGAACATTGGAAAATATGATTGGTGTGCAATAAAAAAATGACATGGAAGTAACAAGTTGCTGGATTGTTTAAAATAATGAGTAATGCAAAATACTGTTCTCTCTTTTTTTTTTATTTGACATCAAAGTTGAAAGTGAGCTTAAAGGGCACATGGGCTTAATGGGTACAGGTACCCTACTGAAGTCCGATCAACATTAAACTTGGTAGATAGCAAGTATGTACCGGTCCCTAAAAAGTTTGCGAAGGAAAAGTTGCCACGTCAAAAATAACCACGCTACATGCAAATTAATCAGTGCCATAATTAACGAAATATGCAATTCAGGCTATTTCAGCCATTTTTAAGCCAATCAATGTGAAACTTGCCACTCAAGACAATCCTACGGTATAGACATACAAAATTTGAAGAAGAATGGATAAATAACACGACTTCCACAAACAATTCAATATTCAGCATTTTTAAATCCAAAAAAATACTTGAACATGAAATTGTGTATGTAGCATGCTAGTACTAGTCCCTACAAAGTTTGCAAAGGGCAAGTTTCTATGTAAAAGATCCACCCTGCTACATGCAATTTAATCTGCATCATGCTGTACCATGTTCCGCCATTTAGTGGAAAAAATGGCCACAGGTCATTCAGAGTTTAGTTGCTCATATTGATATTTGGCAGGCAGGTAAAGTACACAATGCTACACCTTATATAAATACCAAAAATACCTGAAAGGGCGCTATACAAACTATGGAATTTCCAAAATTTCAGAGGCCATAAGTTTTGAACCATGTGATTTAGTGACATGAAACCAACACTGCCTGATCTGGCTCATCATGCGGTAGAAAGAAAATTAAATGAAGCAAAGATGTGATGTACTATATTTCCTGCCATTTCAAATTATTTGAAAACCACTAAAAAATCTTTTTCTCATGAACCACAAGTTTGACTGAGATGACCCTTGGTGGGCACCAAGTACGTAAAAGTTCCTAATAAGTTCACGAAGGAAAAGTTTCTATGTCAAAAAATGACCATACTACATGCAAAGACATCAGGACTATAAATAATTACATATGCAAATGAGTCTATATTGGCCATCTTTATACAAATCGATGTGAATCTTCGCAGTCACATGACTTACATGCTGGCCAAATTTTAACATAATCAGATCAAAAACATGGACAACAGCCCATTCAATATCCCACATTTTGGCCATTTTTTACATATAAAAAATTACATTTAAAAATCACCTTCTCATGAACTGCAAGTCTAATTGACAAGAAAACTGGTGTATAGTATGCTTACCCCAGTCCCTACAAAGTTTGCGAAGGAGAAGTTCATACTTCCAAAAATCACTCTGTTACATGCAAATTAATCTGTACCATAAGTGATGACATATGCAAATGAGGCTATATCAGCCATCTTTATGCAAATCCTTGTGAAACTTGGTGTTCTGACATAGATGTGTACCAAATTTTTACACGATTGGATAAAAAACATGGCTGCAACATGCATTTTTGGCCATTTTTAAATATAAAAAATGAGACTTAAAAATCCACAAGTCTGATTGACGTGAAATTAGGTATATATTATGCTTGTACCAGTCCCTGCAAATTTTGCGAAGGAGAAGTTTGTACATCCAAAAATCACCCTGCTACATGCAAATGAATCTGTACTATAAGTGATGACATATGCAAATGAGGCTATGTCAGTCATTTTTTGGCTGATCAGTCTCAAAATTCATGTTCTTTGAGAAAGTGCCATAACATAGATGTGTACCAAATCTGAGCTTCTTTGGATAAAAAGCATGGCTGCCATACACTCCTACATAAAATAGGGATTAAACTGCAGGAACTACAGTCCGACTGAACAACATCAGTATAAGCTTATACATAAAATACATTTTTCAAACATTGTGTTCCTTATCCTGTCATAGATTTACACATTTGTGATTAAATGGGTAAAATGACTTCTATATATAAGTAATTCACTAACTATGAAACTGTATATCTACAAATTCACTGGCGGGACATTGCATACAGAATACAAAGGACATGTACTCCATCTAATGGTCAGAATTATGTACTATTACATTTAGTAATGGTACATGAATTGAAGAATTTCAGAGACTAACTGATCTGTACGGTGTGAATAAACAGCATAAAATGCATGTAGCTTCTGCAAGTTAATGAAACTTTCATGTTGGATGAACTTAGATTACGCACTACGGCCTAGCAAGGAAAAATAAACAGGTAGTGAAAGAAACATACAGATACACTATTACTCTCTTCTGTATTCATGTCAATTTTAATGGCTATTATAAGGCTCACACCCTTAATTGCCACTTGTGGCTATATTTATTCATAATTATTGTCTTTATTATTATGGGACCACAGATGTATATGTGGTCGGAAGTTGATGGATGTTGGATGTTATGCAGTGCATACATGTACACATGTAGCATGTAGAAGATGTACACAATTCCTGGATATTGTCTGATGGTCACTGTCATACGCACGCAGCCGTTAGCACTGGCGAATGTACAATCAAGCCTAATCTTTTTTCTTTATTCTTTTTATTTATACAGTATAGTATTTTTTCGGTCATATGTAGGCTACAGACGGTGTCAGGCTTAGGTCAGGTGTAGAATTTTCAACTTGTGGTGCCATGTAGGCGTTCAAAAAGTTTTGAAGCATTTCGGATTTCGGGATTAGGGATACTCAACCTGTATTTCATTTGCAAGTGTACATATATTTCTGATAAAAGCTGACCCACCAGACTGCTCATTCCGATATACTAACTTGGTCATTTAATTAACAGTTAATATTTTTACTTGTATTTATTTAATTAAACCAATTTTACTGATTACCTGTTGGTTAGGTGAGGAGTTTAAGTAGTTAATGTCACTTGTTACAGTGCCAGACTTCAAACAAGGACTTTAATTATTAGAACACCCTGGATTCAGCGAATCGTTATTTTTGTTAAATCCTCACTTCCCCGACAGCATATATTGCTGAAGATCCCCCTCCAGTAAAATCATCATTTTTCAATTATGTCTGCTAGATGGAATTTTTTCATAATATTTATCCATGTATTTGCAGTGTCAGCTGTTCAAATTTTACATACAAATTTTAACTTTAAAAACTGTTTGCTGTGGAGCCCTCGTAGCAAGATTCCTCATTCCAAGGACTGTATTTGCGACGTCACAAATCAGAGGAGGCAGTCAACAAGGAACAGGACACAGGGGATTCTCCTCCTCTAAATTAGGTTTGTGGAGTTAGCTAGGTGACGGACGACAGCACACATGCTGCTTTATTAACAAACTCTATTAAGTGTCTTTCATTCTTTCAACTGTAAAAGGTATGCAAGCCTGTATGGACGCTGGCTGCTGCAGTAAATGCTAAATAGCTCATAACCTTGTTTTATCATACGAATTTAACTTTATGGCAAAGATCTAGGGCTTAGCTTGCTAGCTGTCACCAAATGTTAATAAAAGTACTAATCAGCTAAAATAAAAGAATCTTGGTTAATGAGCGAACTTCACAATACATTAAGATAACATGAACACTTAAATGCTAAATAGCAATCTAACTAGCACTTGATAAAGACCTGTTAGTGATAATTTAACTGTTAATTACTCACTATTTTCATAGGTAAAAGATCCATGCATCCTTACTGCCAATATTGAAGGCAAAATAAGCTGGAACTGGTTAACTATCCGCGAGCTAATACTAAACAAGGTGCTAGGCAAAACAGTATTGCTGTTTCTGTAGACTTCTTCCATCTCTACTACACACACTTCACTTGCTCAAAACAAGCATATTGTTATTCAAAGTGTACTGAAAGTCAGATACCAGAGTATTTTGTGACATTTATTGCACTAGTTGATACAGCAGTGGCGACTCAAAAAAATTGTCAAAGCAGATGGCCAGTGATGCAAAAAAAATGGTTGTTTTAGTTTATCGGGCAGTTTCTTTCCTGCCCTCCTATTTCAAATGCTATTCAACAGTTTTCTTTATTTTGCACCTTTTTCCACACCTGAACTGTTTGGCATCATGCAGGGACCTGATCCCTCAACTCAGGAGGAAGCAGCTGTGACATGTTATGCCTCAGATTCAGGAGACGACAAGTGCTTGCTTCATTCCACCCTGCTGATGCACCAATCACATGTTGCCTATGTCATGGGAGGATGCTGAAGTCAGCATGTACTAGGTTCGTGCATTCACAGGTGACTGCACTGCTCAGGTGACGCCTGGCTGACCAGGAGTGAGGGCTATGCTAGAGAGTCATGAGAATAATGAAGCCAACTGGCATAATCCATTACTTTCCCTGGTGAGGATCTGCCAATGTTGCCTCTCCAACCTCAACCTCCAGCCAGAGCTGAAACTAAACCTAATATTTTCCCTTGATTTTTGTATCCTTAAGTATAATTTGCAGAACATTATACTGTTCATAGATGTGAAAACTGTCGTTGCCTACTTAAAATGTCAATGAATAGCAACACATAATTCTGTGCATGCTCTTTCGTGTTTGCCAGATCTTAAAACAATTTTCCATGCTTTTCTGGTAAACATAACCCTCACAGAGCATGTGGAGCAGGAACCTGAAAAATTAGGCACTCACAAAACTCACAGTTGTAACAGTAACCCAAGGAGCTATGGACAACCTTAACCCACCTAAGACCTGGTGAGACAAAGGGGACTTTCATGCAGAAAGTGCTTAAGTGGAAAAAGATGTACAACTTCCATGAAGAAAATCCTCATATTGTTTCTCACAAGAACATGTTTAGAATTTATTACCACAAGGCAAGCAGCTTCAACAGATCACTTTCTAGAAAATAAATTGCCTATTTTGACAATGTATGGGAACATGGCTGAACTAGCTAATCACAGTATAAGGCAAAGATCAATACAACATTTCTGATAAACCTCAAAGTAGACACGAGAATTTAACTTTCAGACTTCTACCAGTTGACTATCCACCATGATGTTGACATATTTCATGCTTCTCCATTCAGTACTAGATGGTCGGTCGCGTCCACGTAAATAACCCAACATAAAAAGATTCCATGATTTCAATATGGTCACGTGTGGCCATTTGAACACCTCATGCTCCTTTGAGCTGTTGTCCCCATTGAAAGCAATTTGGTGCAATGTTAATTTCTGTGTGATACAGCCGATGCTGTCCAACTACAGTGTTCTCCACAACATACAATGACTCAACAATACTCTATATTCACATTTCTACAACATTCAAACTACTGGTCTGTTAATGTGTCCACCACTTGGCTTCGGAGGCGCTAAGATAACTCTAAATACTGAGAATACAACACCTGTTTAGTATTAATGTCATTTCCCCAGTGAAAGCGACACACACTCCCACATGCTAGCTCAGGCAACACAAGCAAAGCTTTGGAAATGTAACACACACTGCTACATGCTAGGCCAGACAGCATTAGTAATGCTGTGGAAATGTAAGGCCCATGGCTACATGCTAACTCAGGCAGCATTAGTACTGCTGTGGAAATGTAACACAGACATTGCTACATGCTAGCTTGGGCAGCATTAGCAAAGTTGTAGAAATGTAACACACACTGCTACAGGCTACCTGGGGCAGCATTATCAAAGCAGTGGAAATGTAATGCACACTGCTACATGCTAACTCAGGCAGCATTAGCAAAGCTTTGGAGATTCAGCACACAATGGTGCACACTAGCTCCCTTGGCATAAACTCACCTGATGGGTATCTAACCACTCGGTCTCCCTTTGTTTTAACGATGTATATGTGCTGATATTACAATATTGTTTAACCATCTGTAGCACTCATAAATGCACAGCTACAAATGGGACACCCACAAAACTTACAGAGTAGCAGATATCAGTCACAGATCCTGGCACTATACGAAGTACCAAAGCAAGTCATCAGATTTTTTCTTAAATTTTGACAGTAGAAGCAATAACAAAGCTAGTGTTGATGCTGTCATAATTCTGCTGCATATACCCTAATCATTCAACTACAAACAAAAACACAAAAGAAACACACTAGTTTGACTAGGAAGTGACACCTTCTGTACCATGTTAACAAAGGCTTTTGCTGACAGGTTGGGCAGAATGTGGAACCTTGATGAGAGTGACCATTAAACATAGCTTCTGTAACTTTCAGCAAAGTTTAGTGGTGTTCCCTCAGACACAGACACCCCCAGACACTGTGGGTCCCACCTTGTCCCATTCTCCCTCCATCACATGGTTTCGGAACTTAGTGGCGGCCGGATGCTCCAGCCTGCAGCCGGACTCCTGCATCAACAGGTCCACCGTCTGACTGCAGGGGGGAAAAGAAGCGAACATTACTTTAAAAACTACTCACTCTATTGTGTGCTTCTGCTATTAGCTTATCAGATGGACTGTAAAACCCGTCTGTGTAAACACCCTTCACAGAGCTACATTCTGAGCATGATATGTGTTTTTGTGTGAATTCTGGATGGGGGTGGGGGACCCCAACACAATGACATCATCGTCAGAGATTAGAGTGGCGCAGTAGCGTTTTCACTGCCACTATGCATCCACTATGCGCCTATTGCAAAAGTAAGACCACAAAGTGTCAAACACACACACACACACACACACACACACAAACAGAGAGAGAGACAGAGAGAGAAATACACTCAAAGAATATAATGCTAAGCAGGAAACGACATGATAATAACCGGAATGTTAGTCTCAATATTATTGCTTTGTTGTATCTGTTACAGCCCTGATCATCTTTGTGGGTGTGCAGCGCCATCACAGAACCAGTGCAATCGGTGCACATCTAAATGGACATAACAGGCGCTATCTATAATTAGATTCTCAAATGTTTCTAATCTAAAACAGCTTGTTCTGGGCGCATTCCTACGTCGCTATGAAACACGACACCATTGAAAAGCTGTTCCGACGCCCACGGAGTGACGAATAACATCAAAATGACTTTCCTTCCATAAAAAATTATAAATTTGGTTACGACAACATTTCATTTTAAATCTTAATTTTATTTTCGTACTGGGCAAGCTAGCTAATTACTGATACAAGTGATTTCGTCATTGATTACCTTGCCAACAAAGACACTTGAGATGTCAATATAATAACTAGCTAATAAACCATATTTAATACATCCGTCTAATGGATACCGTTGTAATAGTTTTGATACCGAATGAGACTGGCTCGAAATCTACTTCCCCACAATCCCTAGGGGCGGTCGAATGCATCGGTAAATAGTGTTCGTGTTTTAAAAGACATCTCAAAACACCATGGTTAATTTGTTAGTTAGCTAGATACAAACAAGCCTGAGGCAACAAGCTTTGTTTATTTCTCGATTTTTCACCCCTAAACAGACAACGTGTCGTATCCATGTGCTTTAGTAACAAAAACGTAAAAAAAAAAACTTGTGTTGGGAGTAAACAAAAAGAGTACATCGCAAAAAGAATAAATGCAGTGTGTGACAGCTTATCATTATTCTCCACGGTCTTGTGCAAAAGCAATAATTGCAAGCGATTACCTTGCTAACAGCCTGCAATTGCATTTAAGTCTTGATAATTTGCAAAAATGTTTTTATTCGGTGCTTTCATGTGTCAAGGTTTTACAAACGATATCATTTGTACAAGTAATGAATAATTTCACAAAATATTTGGCTGTTTACTATGCGAAATCGCTAGACAGCCAATGTCAATGTTTTCAGTCCAAGCAAAATATTGACCCGTCTGAAAACGTTAGCCATTGTCGTTTAGGAAACTTGCTTTATTCTTTAAAATGTAGCCGGATTTATCAGCGCTTGTATAGGTTGTATTTTCATGTGCCATAACTAAACGATCACGACACTGCACTGTATTGTGCAAGATGGACCCCTTCTTCTAGCCTGCCAGCTAGCTAGCTAGCTAACTACCCCCTCCCCCATGTTTGTCTACTCCAAGTAACCGCATATAAACTGACTTTCAGATCTCACATGCAACTATAACAATGCTTAATCAACAATATCCATATATTAGACTGATTGTTCGTTTTTCGTAAATAAAAGTGCGCTAAATTACTTACTGAAGCCCTAATCCATGTAAATGTTGCCCTATAAGTCGAATGACATCTTCCTCCGACTGAGAGAGACGTTTCTTCTTTTTCATGGTGGAACTGATGTCCAAACCGGACGCAGAGGCGGCTAAGGTCCCAGAGGCTACCCCGGCCGATTCCCCGTTATTAGTACTGACAGTATTCCCATTGTTTGCTGTAGAAATCAGCCCGTTTGAGTGCGCTCCGCTGGATGAGGACGACTCTCCATTCTGTGCGCTATTCAGACAGGAAAGCTCCGAGTCCGGTACCTGCCCTGCCCCGTTGGCCTGCATTATATTACTGCTGATGTTATTGACGATAGTTCGGTTAAAGGGGATGGCAGGAGGTGGTCCGGGAGGGTGCGGAGAAGTTGCAAGTCCTAAAACAACTGCAGAGAGGCCCACTGTCCCTGATGAAGCCCCGGGCTCTCCTGCTCCCTCCGCCGCCGAGGCTCGGTGTTTCTTCCGCGGGGGCGGCGACGCTCCGCCGGTGTCCGAGTCGGAGGAGGAGGAAGCGGAGGCCAGAGTTTCCTCACCGAGAGCGGCCGTGGTTAGAAGCCTGTGATGCCCGGGGGTTTGAAAGGAGATGTCAGTTCCCGGGATTCAGAGCTCCAAACCCGGCTGAAAATTCGCTATCTATGCCTGTCTCGGCTGTCTCTCCGTTTTTGTTGTTGTTTCTCTCAAAACAGCTGCAACCCCCTAATGGAGTCCAGACGCACTGACGTAACCGGAAATTCCTATACTACCCTTCTTCCGGTATATAATTATATAATAAATAGGTGGCGCATATAAACATATTTTGCATATTGATTTTAAGGTCTTTAGAAATATTCGCTGGTGACAATAATAGAGTATGATATTTCAACGATCAAAACGCTGTTTACCATAATCACATAATGTCTACAAGTGGTTGTGTTTTCGTCCACATAAGAAATCATGCTGAGTTAGAAGTAAGGAAATGCTCTGCTGTCTGCTATCAATGTTCATTGATTGACTACAAAGCCAAACTTTATACTCAGCGTTACGAGCATTGCTCAGTGATGCACCAGAAATAAAAAACCGGAAAAGCATATTGTACCTTGTCAAACAATTAACCTGAAGTCTATCCAAAGACTTGACACGCAACCACCTGTGATCAAGTGATCAGAGATACAATCGCTCAGGTTTTTTTTCATGATTTTTGTTTTTTTTTCATGATTGGAGATAATTTGCCATTATAGCTATGCATGTAATCAAGAAAAAGCAAAAACAATTATATATAGTATATCCCAGGGGCTAGGTTACTAACTTGGCTACCCACCACTTGCTGATATGAGCAAGGTAACATTTTCTGTTTTGTTGTCTTGTGGCATGGGTGACGTCAGGCATTATACCCCGTCATGCTTTAGTTGTCATTTTTAATGTCTTTTTCTTTTTTAATTAAAATGCAGGCTTTATGTTTTGGAGAATTGCAATGTTTTGCTATGTGTAAAAGTATGAGTCTGTGTCTGCCTTGTTCTGGCACAGAGGACTTCATCTTAACATGAGAGAGTGGGTTTCGCCCTCCTTGTTTGCTTCATCGTAATAAATCATAGTTCCACCCTTACACCCAGTTTGTGCTTTCCATCCATAGTTATGGGTGGAAAGCAATGTCAGATATCACATAGTCAGCATATCTAATTATTTATACAGTGTATGTACAATTACATCAACAGCAGGTTTGTCAGGAATCCTGTTCATTTATTTTCCATTTCAAATTTGATATTTTTAAAATTGTCCATGATGTCATAATTCAAAAAATAATAATTTGTTCGGAAATCTTTATGACTTGTGACAATTTTATTGTAATCTGTTGGGGTTTCCCACAATAATGTTACTGGTCTGTTTCATAGCATTACAATTCTTGCCCAGTGTCTGATGTAAGGAACAACAAATGAACATAAAAATAAAATCCACAATCCTTACCCTGTTGGATTTTCAAGGGATTTGATTGTAGCAGGTGAGGGGTAGTAACTGAATGAACCTTCTGCACCTGTTACTGCTTTCCACAAGGCAATGGTTATGCGTCTCTGATTGATTGGAGGGTATGCATTATGTAAGGAATAAAGCAGTACAGATTGTGCAATGGTTTGAAAATAAACCAGGAGTGGATTATGTGTGGGTCATGATGGTGGACTGAGCAGTTATGTTTGAAATACAGGGGTTACTTTCTAACCAAATATGATGTTTTTCCATGTTAACACAGTTGTGATATCATAAATATCCCCATTTCATGTGACAAAAATATGTGTATGTGTAAGTTTTATGAATTAGAATTTTTTTTTTTTGCATACACAAAGTGATATGTTTTGTTGTACATAACTATTTAGTTACAAAAATATGCTAAGTTTGAGGGTTTCAAATGGGCTTTGTAAATGTTCCCTTACATCACATTTACCTTATGTCTGCTGAAGTGTCTAGCTGTGTTGGGTGTGTGTCCATGTTTCCTGGTGCAAAGTGTTACTTTTATTCTGGGGAATGATCTCACAGGAGGTAATGTGTGGGGACACTCTGACACGTTCTGTGCCGCTTATGTCAGATGGTCCAGACGAGTGTGCACAAAAGTACCCTCATGGTTTTTTCTAGCGTGTGCAGTTACTCATGCAAGGTCAAAGCTCTGCTCTACTGTTTGTGCGGAGAAAGAAGACCCAATTGACTTTAATGACTCATGTCTTGTACCCTGTGAGATGTCTGTGTGCAGTCTGATGCTTCTACAGCTTCCCAAACCTTTGGTTCTGGGGAGAAAGGTGAGACTGTTAAGGTAGACTCACTGACATGCCGTCTAGTGATAAGTTGATCTATGCTCAACAGGCTGATCCTTCTCTTGCTCCATAATTTGAATTATTATGGTCTGAACAAGAACTTGAGTGTGCCAAGGCTACTTTATCAAAAGATGGTGGGGTAAAGGAGTGGAAGCCACATACTGATGTAGGGTAAATTTGTGGAATGTTGTTTATCAGGTGGTGATTTTAACCAAAATGAAGTTTTGTGTGTTGCCCCTATTGGATTAGCAGGTCTTTTGGGAATTAACTACATTTATGATCGCATTCTTTGTTTGTTTTTTTTGGCCAGGTTTAAAATAAGATCTGCTGCCATACTGTAAAATCCGGTTTCTGGCACAGAAAACCAGACCAATCTTTCAGCTCCTCGTATACCAGCTATTGTTGAACCAATTGAACATGTTATTGTGGATTGTGTTGGGTCAATTCCTCATTCAAAGGGTGGATATTAGTACCTCCTGTCTATTATGTGTGCAGCCACACACTTTCCAGAGGCAGGCCCCTCCAGAACATTAAGGGAGTAAGGCAGTTGTGAAGACACAGTCGAAATTGTTCTCTGCCTTTGAACTTCCTAAGGTAGTCCTAGGTAAACTAGGCTGTTTAGTAAGTCTGTAGTCTCTAGGGGAGTCCTGATCTATTCGATAACCTTGGCATTTGGGACTTTACCCCTCTCTAGGGTTATCTTTGCACTTTTTGTACTGTTCTTATGCACTTTGCCTTGTAAGTCGCTCTGGATAAGAGCGTCTAACAAATGCCCGTAATGTAATGTAATGTAATGTAAATGTAGTCCATCATGGTTCTAACTTCCTATTGCGTGTGTCTGCACAAGTCCTTTGAGAATTAAAGATGAAGTGTCATAATGTGTCCAGTGCTTGCCATCCTGAGAGCCAAGGGGCCTTGGAGAGCTTCCACCAGACCCTAAAGTCAATATTGTGGGCATATTGCCTGGAGTTGGGTAATGATTGGGAGGACAGAGTCCCATGTTTACTGCTTGCTGCCAACAGAGGTGGTGCAGGAGTCCCTGGGATTCAGCCCTGCAAAACTGGTGTGTGGCCATACTGTGTGTGGTCCTCTGGCACTGTTGAGGGATCAGTGGCTTAAGGAACCCATCAGCATAACTTCTTAATTATGTGTGAGAGTTTTGTTCCAGGCTACATCAGTAGTTGGTGAAACAAACCATTGAATCTGCTGAAAAACTGGTATGACTGTAAGACATCAAGATCTGTGAGTTTAACTGTGGTGAGAAGGTGTTGGATCTGCTGCCTGTCTCTGGCTCCACTCTGCAGGCATTTTTCAGTGGTCCATATATGGTGTTGCTTTAAGTGTCAGACTGTGACTACATTATTGCCACTCCCAACAGGAGCCAATCTACACAGGTCTGTCATACACACGTTAAAGTCCTATCATGAGAGAGAACCCACCATAAAGCCTGTAGCACTTTCCACAGCGCCACAGATAGTAGTAGAAGTTTCTTCAGGCATTGTGTTTTCCCAGGGTTTGAGTCTTACATCATCCAGATTGCCAGAGGGGAGTGTGTGGGATGTGACAGTTCACCCAGAGGGTTTTAATGTCGCATCATCCTCACTCACTGAGGATAGCAAGGAGGGTACGACTGTTCCCTCTTGAGGGGTAAATGAAGGCCACCTCAGGAATTCAGAGGTAGTTTCTGCATTTTCTGATCACCTCACCTGTCACACCCTGAGAGAAATGATATTATTCTTTTTTTAGTATTATCCCTCGTTCTTTCCTGATGTGCTCAGTAGAATGTCCATCCTTGAGCATGATATTGATGTGATCCAAACCTTCCATCATGCGTATTTTCCCAACCCTATGAAACATAATTTGCAGCAAGGAGGTTGAGAATGCAAGGAGGTTGACAATATGTTAATTTATGTTGGAAATGATTTAACTCAGAGAACTGTCAGCCTTATCCCAAAGGAATCTCCACACCGCTGGTGCTACAGACAGTTGTGTAATGTAAATGGCAGCCATCAACTGTTTATCACAGCTGGGAGTGAGTGGCAACCACCACAGACAAAGGGGATGCAGACATCCTTTACATCAAAGATCATCAGAAATTTGCTTTGGGAACTTAGGATTCCAGTTGCCATTTTTTTCTGGTCACATCAACAGTTCATTGAGTTCATTGAAGTTAAAACAAAGTCGGAGTCTTCGGAGGCAGACACGCACCTGACTATTTAATCTACAACAGTAAGGCTTTTTCTCCAAACGCGCTTCTCGTTTGGTCCATTTTCTTATAACTACAAGAAAATCCAACACTCATGACATTGTGGACCCCGGCTTAAGTCCATGGAGTTCACCTTATTTATTATTTGGGAAACCTGATGGGTCATATTGCTTTTTACAGATTGCCAAAGGTTAATTCTGTCAGGTAGGTTCTGCCAGATTTATCAGCAAATTCAATCTTGTAAAAAGATATGGGCAGGTTCCATGGTCTATGTGTGAACTGGAGATATCTGCCTGATTCTTTCCTGCAATAAAGGTCATGCCATTTGGCATGCAGCATTGGCCCACCACTTTCCAGTGACTTATGAATCATATTCTCTCTGCACTGTCCGGTTGTGGGGTATATCTTGACAATCTGATTGTTTAAAGTTTGCCATGGGCCGAGCATGTGGAACAGATATGGGAGCTTTTTGGCCGTCTCATAGCAGCTAGTCTCACAATTAACCTTGCTAAATGTGAGTTTGATAAGGCTACTGTAACCTATTTGGGCAAGGTCATTGGAGGGGGTCAAGTGTGTTCTGTGGGTGCAAAAACTGAGACCATTTGAGAATTTACAGTTTCGTCTAATCATCAAGAGTTGCACCATTTATTGGAGATGGCTCGTTACTACAGAAATTTCTCCAAACATTTCTCCACAGTTGTCTCTCCACTAACTGTTCTCCTGAGTCCCAAGGTTGACGTCCATTGGTTGGAAGCTAGCTAACATGCATTTGAGAACATAAAAGCCCTTCTAGTTAATTCCATTATTTTGTGTGTTCTTGTACTAACTGCATCATGAATAATATGCTGTTATAAACCTGCCAGACATTATGACATTAGCTAAAGAATAGTTTATGATGCAGTTAGTACAAGAACTCATTGTGCATTGATCAGATGCAAATTGCTCTTTGACTTTGACATTTTTGAGAGTGATGCTAAGAGAGTTTAACCTCTTATTTATTCCCTGTACATTGTGTGTCTCCCAAGGAACATTTCTATTACATTTACATTTAGCATAAACATGTATGTCGCCCAAATATTTATAAATGCTTTGGGCTAAATGTGTCATTTGTACCTGAACAAAACATGATAGGATGTTGAGAGGACATGTCAAGTGATGAAAGTTATATTTAGTGTGTTGGAAACATCATTGGACAATTAAAATCTCTGAGCATATTGTTAGAGATTTCTTCATTGTCAAATCTAAAATAGGAGGTTTTATTCCAGAGATATTTAAAACCTGGGTTTAACACTACATTTTAGCCCAAAAAGCTTTTGATGTCTGAATATTCTATTACTTGGGACTGAGTTTCTTATATCCACACTTTTAAATCACCACAAACAAGATTCAGCCAGCAGACAGAGTCAACTACAATGGCAGCCATTTATTCACATTTAAAATTCTTAATAAATGAATTAATATAAAGATTATTTAAAGTGGAATTGTATTCCAATTCTGAGTATATAAAGAGTCTTACAAATCAGTATCAATGGCTGTGCTGCAATTTTATCCACATTTTATCCAAATATATCCACAATTATTCTTGCAGCTGATTCCAGGCATTAGAGAGGGAGACAGGAGAGATCGTAATGAGATCAGTCTTAAAGTATCACACATCAGGAGGTAAAACCAGCCAGGATCAACATGATTAGAGAATCAGTTTATCCCATCCAGTTACACCTGAGAGCCTCTTCCCTGTACCACATGCATGATCTCACCACTCAGAGTGAACACATTCTTACTGGTCTAAATTCTTAGGTTCAAAGCTACTTTTATGATTTTTCTACTGTTCCTGAAGTCTGGTGAGTGGTATGCACATATTATGGTGAAGTATTGGTCCTTTATAAACAGTACATCAAAATGTGTTTTCTACTTGAAGAATACAGTACAGAATATAAAAATAGGTCTTAAGGGCAAAGACGCGTTCAGAGAAGCCTAGTTCAGTATTTAGCAGGGAGGGCAGGATGCCGCAGCTCTGGGTGGGGTTTATAGAGGGGGATTTATTGTATTAAATATTGCACTTTCATCCAGTCTGATGATAAGCTCTGAGGGGAAAGACTTGCACGTATCCACACACTCACATGCACACTCACACACAAACCTGCACATATGTGTATGTGTGTGTGTGTGTGTATATATATATATACACCCATATATGTATGCGCGCACACACGCACATACACACACAGACACACACACACGCACACACAAACCAGAGACACTGTCTCCCTGAGTTTTCTGTGGTGTGGAAATGTTATTTTATAAGAGTTGAATGTTATCTCTCACCATATGTCCATTTGTACATGTTGCTGATTTGTTTGTGTTTTGTATACAGTATATGTGCTTGTCAGGGGTGGGGCCATGGGTAATGGTCACGAGCTGTCCACCACCTGGTGTGGCAGTGTGATGGATGAGCTGTTGATGAAGGAGCCCTGCTTGTCCCGCCCCTTGAGGAAGAAGGTCAGCAGCTCCCCTTTTCCCTTCACAAAGATGGGCCCCCGTCGCACAAACCGGAAGCCATACTCCTTCAGGATCACATAGCAGTCCTCCACCACCTGGGGGAAGTGTAGGATATATGAGCAAGTATACATTTTTACAATCAACATAAAGATATAAACCACATTCTCCTGAAGCTGATAAAATAAATTAAAATATGTTATTAAAAATATATAATAAATAATAAAAAATTAATATGAAAAATAGAACCATGAAATTAAGTGTAATGAAGAACTGGTAAACATTCTTTGAATCTGGTATTTGAGACCTTTATTTTTGCTCTGTCACTGATGGTGTCTCCTTCTTTCCTTTCCCGTGTGAGTCTCTGTGTTTGAGCATTTCCTGTGTGAGTCTCTGTGTTTGAGCATTTCCTGTGTGAGTCTTTATGTTTGAGCATTTCCTGTGTGAGTCTCTGTGTTTGAGCATTTCCTGTGTGAGTCTCTGTGTTTGAGCATTTCCTGTGTGAGTCTTTATGTTTGAGCATTTCCTGTGTGAGTCTCTGTGTTTGAGCATTTCCTGTGTGAGTCTTTATGTTTGAGCATTTCCTGTGTGAGTCTCTGTGTTTGAGTTTTTCATGTGTGAGTCTTTATGTTTGAGCATTTCCTGTGTGACTCTCATTGTTTGACTGTGTTTGAGCTTTCAGCAGGTATTTGAGAAGGTGTGCAGTACCTGGATGTTGCCCATGACTCCAGTGGACTCCATACGGCTGGCCACATTCACCGTGTTGCCCCAGATGTCATAGTGGGGCTTCCGTGCTCCAATCACTCCTGCTAATACCGCCCCCTTATTTAACCCTGGAAATGAGAATAACACCTGAACCTGTGTGAACCTGTTACACACACATGCAACTACACATACACACAGGCATAGATATATGGGGTGCACTGATCTGGGTTTCTAAGGGCCTATCTGATCTCTTAAAAGTACACAGCAGTAGTCAAATTTCTGTGCAAAAATAATTTTAAAAACGTACACAACAGTGTCATGAATAGAATTACCCACACATTATGAAGACCCTTTTGGGACGTTGTTGAATGAACCACAGAAAGGAGCATTAATCTAGTGTGAGGGTGTATTTAAAATGATGAAAGGCTGTTTTCAACTCAATTGTTAAAAAATTGTCTTTATCAACATGCAGTGCACACACACTAACACACACAGTATGCACACAGTAAACACACACTAAAACAGTACACACATTACACCACACTCACACATTCACAAACATAGTACACACCCTCTCTCTCTCTCACACACACACACACAAACCCACATTACACTGACCGATGCGGAGCATGAAGTTGTTGAAGGATTGGCAGTTGATGTTCATTAGAGTGACCTTCATTGCCAGGGCAAAGTCAGCCAAGTCTGCCAAATGCTGCCATCTCTCCCTGTCTGAGAGCTCCTCCTTCTGTTGAACACAGTTCACCCGCCTCTGTTATAACCATCTCCCCCATCATTGTCATCATCACAGCTGTAAAGTTACACAGGTATGAGTGTGAAATTGGTGTAACCAGCACCAGGTGTGGGTACAGTGCAAGTGTGACTTGCCTTCAGGCATGTGTAGCCATTAGTGTTAACCTCTGGTGTGACACCTGACGCTGCCATATATGTGCTCCCAATGGTCTTAATTTTGGTGATGCAGCGGAACTGTGGCCCATCCAGGAGCTGTAAGATCAAAGGTCAAAGCTCAGTGCTGAAACAAACTTCCTGCTAAAATTTCAGAAACAAGCACATTAGATGACAGTGATTTCAGGAATGTTAAAGTCCATTGCAGCCCAAATCAGACACTGTTAATATGGTGACATTTGAAAATCAACTAAAGTCTGTTTTTATTGCTCTTTTACATAATCTGTATATAATCTGTCTGAATTATGCCATTTTTTTGCAAATAGGTTTTACTGTTCAGCACTCTGGGAAACCTTGATAAAAAAATAAAACTGATTGATTGTTTGCTTCATTGTCTGATTGATTGAAGCAGAGTCACTCACGCTGTCGAAGTCAGAGATTATCTCGTTGAGGAACCTGAGGCACTCGATGCCTCCATTGTTGATGCTCTCCTCTGTGTAGAAGTCAGAAAAGTTGGGGATGGAGGCAAACATCACCCCAATCTCATCATATGATTGGCTATAGAGCTCCTGCAGTGAAACAGGACCAAATTCACCAACACACCAACTCAACCAGCAAGACCACTCGCCCTTCACTCTCTTCACTCATGCTGCAATGATCAGTACAAGATGAATCACTGGTCTGGTGATTCAAGAAGAAACTCTGGTCTGGCATATGGTAAGTATAACGGTTAGTTTGCTAGGCTTGTAAATTAGAGGTAGCAAATCCAGTTGAGCTTCACAGTTTAGTCATATTAAATACCAATTAGCAGGATGTATGGGTCTGACAATCAGTCATACTCACTCATATGTGAGTTTCCAAAGCAACATAAGATCTCACGTCATTCAAATAGCAGGTGCATCAGTCAGAAAAACTGATAAATTATTTGATATGGCATGGGAGACTGATAAACATGAAGGGTGATCGTTAATGACATGTGCAGCAATCCCAACGGAGTTACAGGTCAAATGAGTTGTGTAATGCCCAAGGAAAATAAAACTATTTTATAGGACCAGGCACACTCTACTGTGCAAACACTGTTCCCTCTTGTTAACTCCATATTCCAAGATAATAACTCCACCAAACGCACTGCTAAAGAAATTCAAGAGTGGTTTCATGAACAACAAGTCAAACACCTCCCCTAGCCTCCACAGTCAGCCCTTATGGTAAGTTATGGTAGAATTTGTGTTCCATGAGGGACTGAAGCAGATCAGTAGGTGACGGGTGGCCCTTTGCCTTTTTGTCCACCTCCTGTGTATGCCCATTGTAGTAAGCTTTCACACATGGCCCATGTTAGATACAGAAAAAAGACCTCAGCTTCCCACTGAGGAGTGACAACACATTGTTTAGTGTGTAACACGTGAGAGTGAGGAGCGACACCGTAATGTTTAGAGTTAATCATGTTAAAGTGAGGACATTAACTCTCCCACAATTTTTATTGCAATATTTGTGGGTCTCGATATGAAAAATGAACCATGGCCAGATATTGTGTCAGGTGCCATCATTTGAAATCATTTGAAGAAAAAAAATGAATTTCATTTGTAATGTTGGTAGACCATCCATATTTACAAATATGAACCTCCAAACGGCACAAAGAAACAGTTTTGTTATTTAGTATTCATAAATTGGGTAGTCTTTTTAAGAGGCTGCACATTAACTTTGGTATCAAACAGAAGATAAAGAGCAGGTCTTACATGTGATGTTTTTTGTGGACATTCCCGCAGTCCCAATCAAATCCCCCAAACCTGGCATATTTGTAATGCATACACAATGCATAATTTCATTTGTTATGACTAATATGTGCAATGTCAGAGTAAAACATGGACAGATCTATTTATTACTTGTATGTTCATTCATTTAGGATCCATATACTTAATATATCACAACTTGGAATCAGCTACGATAAATCTTCTGATTTTCATAAAATGTGTACTGGGCATTTCCTGACTTCTCACATATTGAGAAGATGGTTACATATTTAGTGTATTTAGTTACATAATGATAAAATTGCAAAAACATGGTTGTTTATGACTATCAGGGATGAAATAATCACCATTAAAACATGGATATAACTTTCACTGCTTGAAGAAAGGGCCAAAACTAGGAGGTTCCTGGGAAGTAACACCTAAGCTTTATTATTATTAATCCTTTTTTCAACCTACTCTCTCTCTCCCTCTCTGTCTCACTCTCTCAGACACACTCTTTCTCCTTCCCATTTTTCACCATCTATTCCCCTGTTCTCTTCCACACTCAGTCACTCCCTCACCTCATCCCGTTTCTTGGACCCAAGGAAGTGACGAGCGACATGTTCAGGCAGCATGTTAGTGACCAGTGCCTCATTCCACCGCCTCATTTCATACACCCTCTCCTTCTGATCGCGCACCTCAATCTTCCAGAGGAAGAGCGTGCGTGCCAGCTTCTCTGCCTACACAGAACATGCTTTAGCAGGGGCTTGGGCAAAGGAGAGGTAAAGATGTGAATGGTGTGCGTGTGTGAGTGTGTGTGTTTAGTTTATTCAGTTATTATATATATGTATTCATTTATAACATTGCTACAGGTGTCCAGTGAATAACAGCATCATATCAAAGTTCCTGTTTTCCTATTTTTTTACCAATAAACACAGCGGAATCTTCCTTCTGTATTGCTAATAGGACTAGATTAGCATTCATACATTTTTTTCCTTACTTTGAAGACATTTTAACAACAAAAAAATTAACATTTAAAAGCATACAAGAAGATTTAAAAGTTATTTCATATTGTTGGGTATTTCTAAAAACAGGACACATACATGGCGGGCGAAATAGTAGAAGCTGAGCATCATAAGGATGATCATTACAGTCATGGAGTACTTGGAGGGAACCAAAAACACCCTGAAAAAAGAGAGCACAGAAGTAATCACTGCAAACAGCACATAAAGTATTCAATGCAGACTGACAGCACATGAAGTAATCACTACACAGAGAGCACAGGAAGTAACCGATGCAGACAGACAGCACAGAAAGTAACCAATGCAGACAGACAGCACCGAAAGTAACCAATGCAGACAGACAGCACAGGAAATAACCACTGCAGACAGACAGCACAGGAAATAATCACTGCAAACAGAAAACACAGGTAATAAGTCACTGAGATACTGTGATGAAAAAAGTAAAAAACAAACATGTCAACAATGCCATAAATGCTGAGAGAAAACACTCACACATATTCCTTGAAGCGCAGGCGGTCATACTGGTCAAAGATGTCCCTCCAGCTGTAGATGTTGACCACACCGATGGCCAGGGTGATGAGAAGCATGAGTGTGAGCTTGACCATGTGGCTCACCTGCACCAACATGGTGGTGGCCACCAGTGCCAGTACCGTGATATAGCTGTAGTATTTGGGGTTATCCACACAGCCCCACTCTCCTGCAGGGGGTGCCACAAACATCTCCATGATGCTGCTGCTGTTCCTCAGCAGGAATGGAGGCTGCAGGCAGCTAAGCTACAACACAGCCAAGCAAAAATATTGGCAACAGTAGAGCAATGGCACTGTTCATCAGAATAACATTACAGCAGCACATCAGAGCTACATTACAGCATGTCAGAATTACATTACAGCAGCACATCAGAGCTACATTACAGCAGCACATCAGAGCAACATTACAGCAGCACATCAGAGCAACATTACAGCAGCACATCAGAGCAACATTACAGCAGCACAACAGAGCAACATTACAGCAGCACATCAGAGCAACATTACAGCAGCACATCAGAGCAACATTACAGCAGCACATCAGAGCAACATTACAGCAGCACATCAGAGCTACATTACAGCAGCACATCAGAATTACATTACAGCAGCACATCAGAGCTACATTACAGCAGCACATCAGAATTACATTACAGCAGCACATCAGAGCAACATCACAGCAGCACATCAGAATTACATTACAGCAGCACATCAGAGCAACATTACAGCAGCACATCAGAATTACATTACAGCAGCACATCAGAGCAACATTACAGCAGCACATCAGAATTACATTACAGCAGCACATCAGAGCAACATTACAGCATGTCAGAATTACATTACAGCAGCATGTCAGAGCAACACTGCAGCAGCACATCAGATTGACATTATAGCAGCATGTCAGAGCAACATTAAAGCAGCACATCAGAGCAATAGCAGAACATGACTGTTACTGGGGGGACTGACTGACTCCTGCCAGCTGATTGTTACAGGGTGGACTTTCTGACTCCTGCCAACTCTCTTTTTTCTGTCTTTACATTGTCATTGTGCTTCCTTTTTCATCTCTTCTTTACCAATGTGAGTAAAGTGCTATTCAGCCACTGATTCTATGACTGTAGAACAGTACATTCCAAATGAACTGACTTTGCTGATTGTATGTGTACAATAAACTCTGTGCTAGGCACTGTGCACAGTGTCACAGAAACAAAGCATCAAGGATGGTGAGATAGAAGGGAAAAAATGATAAATAGGAGCAAAAATGAGAGAGGGAATAGTAAAGGGGGACAACAAGAGGAGAGAATCACATATCTACCACAAAACACATCAAAAACAACAGAATCGTTTCAGGTAGGAACACATATGATTGAGCGAGAACATCATCTCTTGAAAAATCTCTTCACAACAATTCTAAAATACATATCTTCCAGGTGAAAAGCTAGAGGAGGTAATACATCCAGGCATGCTACTGGATATGAAAAAGAGAAAGAAAGAGTAGATGAGAGGTGGCATGTAAAAAGTCAGAGAAATAAAGAGAGGTGGTGTCGTATATTTCAGAGATATTGGTATGTTTTGTGAAGCTGGATTTAAGAGTTAGCTGTGAACCATGGTAAACATTTTTAAATGGGTGAAATTCAGTTGGATGAAATCCTGACTTTTCTATGAATTAAAATAAGCTGGCTAACACCTTAATCATGCTTAGATGAGTTACCCCTAAACTTTGACTTGAGGTAAAAGGGAAACAGAGGTTGAGGAGTATAAGGGTGCTGCTCACCATGTCCACGATGTCAGCCATCGTGAGGAGGAAGATGGCTGCCATGGCCCAGGTATTGCGGGCCCATCGTGTGTGATCAATCCAAGTGGAGAAGGACACCAGCTTTTTATGAAACACCTAGCACATGCATATCAATCAATAAAAATACAATGAATTACAAAACAATCAATGTGACTGCCACCTTCGCCTCTATCTGGGCATCTGTAGGCTACGGTCACACTTGGTACAAAATCCATGTGAATTTCCATTCCACTGTCAACGTTTCCGGAAGCAGAATTCTGCTCTGTTCTTGATGTGGGCGGGGCTCTGTTTTATGCCCTGAGTTTAACTATGGTGAACTTTGACCAAATATGCAAATCTGCCAGTCTGGCCAATCAGGGGCATGTCAATTTGCTTCTTGCTGTTCAAGTCAAACTGTCAAACTGTAAACTCAAAACAGAGGAGACATTGATCACCAGCTAGCTAGTCAAATAGGAAGTTATCTTTTTGCCAGATATTTTAAAATAGTTGAGCATGTTAACAGAGAAACTGCATATGACCATGTTCAGATACAGGATATCTATCGATATTGATGCCGGAATTAACTGAATTAACGGAATTTGCATCTCTACCCACAATGTGCACTGCTAGGAAGATTTCAGAAGCCAAGTGTGGCCGTAGCATTAGAAGGATGGCATTGATTGTTTCGTTGAAAAGGATGACAGTAGTTGAATGGCGGTGGTTTATTGGCAAGTTGAGAGGAATGTTGAGTTGATTGGCTGATTGAGAAGAATGGCAGCAGTTGCTTGGATAGTTGAAAGAAATGGTGGCAGTTGATTGGCAGGTTGAGAGGAATGGTATCAGTTGATTGGGATTTGATCTTAGAGGAATTAGAGTGATTTGCTGGTTAAGGGAGGTAAGGGACACTTACCCTGGGAAAAACGGATGCCAATGAGCAAATGGTGAGAATGAGTAACAAGACCTCCCCAACAACTAGAGTCACGTAGTTCACAACCAACCTGTGTAAATGGGAACAGAAGAGACAGTAGATGAGAGACAGAGTCAGGGAAATTAAGGAGGGGACAGAGAGAGGAAGAGAACAAGTGGGAGAGCACATTTATTTGTATTTATTTCTTTACTTAGACAGGGCCCATTTATAATAAAATACTGACTTTGAGTTTAAAATCTGGTGCATTATACAGATATATATCTAAACTGGTCATTTCCATTCCTTGTCTTCGAACAGGTGAGCAAAATGAAGATGTAGTTATTTAAAGCTGCGTTTACAAAGTGCCATATCATTGATAACAGCTTTTCTGGACTTGCCAGTGTCAAAGAATACATGTAATAATCAATGTATTCATGAGGCTGACACAAAGCATATATGGAATTGATTAGTTCTTGAATGGGACACCTCTTGGGAAAAAAAATTAAGTTGCTGTTGGAAGTGGCCTTGTTGGGCCTGTAGGGGGCACTACAGGGTGAGGTTTGGAATGACTGAATGAGGGATGGAATGACAGGGTGATGTAGTAGAATGACAGGATGATGTATTTGAATGACAGTGAGGTGGTGGGGTAAGAGGGTGAGGTATTGGAATGACAGGATGAGGTGGAGAGGTGAGAGGGTGAGGTATTGGAATGACAGGATGAGGTGGTGGGATGAGAGGATGAGGTATTGGAATGACAGGATGAGGTGGTGAGGTGAGAGGGTGAGGTATTGGAATGACAGGATGAGGTGGAGAGGTGAGAGGGTGAGGTATTGGAATGACAGGATGAGGTGGTGGGGTGAGAGGATGAGGTATTGGAATGACAGGATGAGGTGGAGAGGTGAGAGGGTGAGGTATTGGAATGACAGGATGAGGTGGTGAGGTGAGAGGGTGAGGTATTGGAATGACAGGATGAGGTGGTGAGGTGAGAGGGTGAGGTATTGGAATGACAGGATGAGGTGGTGAGGTGAGAGGGTGAGGTATTGGAATGACAGGATGAGGTGGTGAGGTGTACTGAGGATCGATGAGGGCCTCCATGGTGGCAGTGAAAAACAGCACTACACAGGAACAGCCGAATGCAGCTCCAGTCTGCTTTTCCTTCTCCACAGAGAAACGCTTCTCCAGTTCCGTGTCCACAAAGCACAGGGACAAAGCATTAGTGTGCTTCTCCTTCAGACTGATAGAGAGACAGAGAGAGAGCAGAGAGGAAAAGACAGAGAAAATGGAGACAAAAGAGAATGGGAGGGAAACAAGAGAGAGGAGATGGACAGGAAAGACAAGAAGAGAAGAAAAAGAAGAGAGAAAATGCAGAGTAAGGGAGACCTTCATATTTACTAAAGCAATTCAAGTCATGTATCTTAAAGGGGTACAAAAACAGTAATCTATCTGGGATTTAAATCTGCCACCACTGTAGTACACTGCACTGTAACTAATGCTGTGCTTCCACTGTCAAGGTACAGGCTGGAGCATCAGGCATGTTGTGGCCAAAACATTGCCAACCGCCTTCATTTCAAGCGAATTGGATAATGTGTATTAGCATTTAGCACCTACATGGGCTCTCTCTCTATAACAGTGCTGTATGGTACAGCTGTACAGCCTATTACCACACTCATGCCTGCATGGTCTCTCTAAAGCAGTGCTGTATTTTACAGCTGTATGGTGAGGTACCACACTCATGCCTGCATGGTCTCTCTAAAGCAGTGCTGTATTTTACAGCTGTATGGTGAGGTACCACACTCACGCCTGCATGGTCTCTCTGAAGCAGTGCTGTATTTTACAGCTGTATGGTGAGGTACCACACTCACGCCTGCATGGTCTCTCTCTCCAGCAGCGCTTCGTTCAGCAGATTGTTCAGCTCCTGCTCGGTCTCCTGAGCACCCACCACCCTCCCTGCCAGGTCCTGTAGCCTTAGGCGATGCCGGGTGTTTGGGAATGAAGGCTTCACTACCTGAGACACAGAGGTCACACTCTGGTCACACAGGCTTGTCCTCAAATTAAGGCATTTTACAGGCACATTAAATATACATTCTAAAATAAATTACTCTCAAATTTTTTGCTCTAAGTCTGTAAGGAGAAATAAAACAAACTTGGTATCCAGATGAAGAGAAAGAGAAATAATATCTACTGATAGATCAGTCAGGGCTTACTTAACAGGAGTTAGTTACCATACTGGCCTGAACATAAGCCTGTGAAATGGCACTCACCTTATTTTTACATAACAGTAAAAAATGTTTGCCTCTGCAGGCAGGGGCCTCAGACTAATAAAGAGGGAAGTGGAATTGCATCTTAATGCAGATGAGCTGGTGATGCTGTCCCCCACCAAACAGGGGCTACAGCAGCATAAGCATCTGCTAGATCAGCACTGTCAGAACTGGGCCCTGACAGTAGACCATAAAAACTTAAAATAAGATCTTCCAAATAAAACCCAGATCACAAGCAGACACAACTTCATTCTAGGAAAATCCCCCCAGAACACACCCTGTGTTATAATTATCTAGGAAGCACACCCAACTTCCCATACATTTAATAGAGTAGTACATCTTTTGTAAATTGCCTTATCTCTGATGAAACTATGAATGAAATGAGAATAAAGACTTCAGATGAATGGTTTTACAAAAGATTGATTTGGGCATGCATTACATTGAGGTATTAGTTATTCACAAGAAAACCTTTCCAAAAGCCCTGATGAATACAGCTCTCTCACTTTTTTGCTGATACTAAATGCTTTTATTTTGTTAAAGACCCTCCAACAATGCCGTTCCAGGCCTGTACTCTTTTTGAAAAACTGAAATATAGCCACTTTACATTTTGGTATTTGATCTTATGAAATTTTATTTGTATCTTTATTACACTTACCCACCAAAGAAATGCATTAGCCCACCCTGAAAACACTGAGTCTCAGCTCAAGGTACCAACACATCTGTATAGAGCTCAGAAAGTGATGCTTCAGCCAACGCATCAATCTCAGAGGGTGATTCTACTGCTACATGTTACTGACCTCCTTCATTGCAACTCTGGAAAAACAAGGTCCCTATTCCATGAAAGCCCGTCATCTCATACTTAAATTCTGCCAACTCAGTTTTGACTCATCCATGTAATATTTGATGATCTAAAATATATCTAATATTGTCCAAAAACAGTCAATACTTCAAAATACTTTGTAATTTCAAACAATCAACTTGTAGTTTGAAATAATATCTGCTGTTCTGTTATTACAGTGTTTTTATACCTCACCGAAACATACTCTGGATTGAGTGTGTTTGCTCTGTGTCACATTAGGGTTGATATGTTCATGAAACATTGCATATTTATTGATCACACAGTATTAAATGTTTCCATAATGCAATGCATTTTTCATATGTACTTGGTTGGAAACGGCTGGAAACAATTAATGTAAAAATTGTTTGAAAAATCCAGTGAAAAAAATTTAGTTGATAAAAGAATTTTAGAGTTGGCAAAAGCAGCACAATGCAGGAAATTAAAATAAGCACAAAGGCTCTTAAACTGATCCATACACTGGCAAGGCTCTCCAGTTCAAATCAATTTCATTTGTATAGCTGTCACAAAATTGTCACAAAGCAGCTTTACAATTGATCCCTGGCCTGAAACCCAATCAGAGCAAGCCAAGGCAACAGTGGCAAGGAAAAACTCCCTGACAAACAGGAAGAAACCTTGAGCAGAACCTGGCCCAGAGGGGAGCTCATCAGCTTCTGGCCGGCACAGGGTGTACAATGGGTAAAAAAGATTGGAGATGGCTGACATGAATCTTATTGACTTGAATGATAATTGAAATAATAGCAGAAGCATCAATTACAATAACAGTATAGTAACAATTTAAGTAGAATAACCATGATGTGATACCCACTTCAGTGTGGTGACTGTGGTGATCTACTTTACCTCAGTTACCATGCACTCATAAGTAGAAAAAGGATTTACCTGTGTGTCTAAGTCCTCTGGCTCCTGCGGAGTAGGGCAGGCTGTGTGGATGCTCCCAGTGCTTTCTGTTGTGTTTATCAATGAGTGAGAGTTTCCATGGGATGATGCAACAGAGAGCTTAACGAACCAAAGGAAAGAGGCAGAGAGAGAGGGAAAGAGAGAGATCTCAACAATCTAACTCTTGTTATTAACACTAGCGATTAATAGCTTCAGGAAGGTCATACCACAGAACTGGAATTTTGGAATTGGGAGATATATATCCTGCACAGTCAGACCTGACTGCCCAGAGAGGACAAGCTGTGCTCTCCAGCTGAGATTGAGCTGTCCTCCCTAAACAGAGGGCACTAAACACCTCAGATTATTCTGTGAGCCACCAGGAGGTGAGTAAAGGTAAAGTAAAGGCAAGTCTAGTGCAGCTGTGAGTCCTGCAACCTGGTGTTCCAAGTCCCAGCCATGCCATTACTATTTGGAGTTGCATAATGACTGTTTTCCCAAGTAAACCATAACATATATATTTAATAGGCTGCTGTGCCAATCTAATCATATTATTTATCGACAATATTGCTTGTTTATCGTGGTGGGTTTCAAAATGCCATGATCGCTGTTCACTGTCCATGGTTCTTAAGTGTCTGTTTACTAATGGTTGTGTGCGCGCTGTCTTCATGTGTAGGCTTACTTGAAATTTTGTTGATTTTGTGTGGTAGGAGGAGGTGGCTGTAATGCATTTTTCACCATTGTTTTTTGTTTTGGTGCTCTCGCTCCCTCTGTGCTGTTTGCTCGTTGTATTACTAAGGCTTTTTGTTTCAGTGCTGGAATTGTCATAGGTAACTTTTCCATTACTATAGGAGAAGAAACAGTTAGCTAGGTTGGTAGTTTGCTTTTTTCACAGCAAGGGAAGGGGGGTAAGGGGGCCAAGGTTTAAGAGTCACGGTTTGCTACTGGTAACTGATGATCTGTCTGCAGTATGGTAAGTGGCATGCACATACTCACCATTCTGTTAAGCCCATTCTTGCCCTGAGGGCTTTTGGGGATGAGCACCAGGAAGGTCTCAATGCCCTTCTCCTTCAGGTAGTCACAGCGATCACCCCCGTTCCCCGGCTCCACCTCAAACTCTCCATGCAGACACTCCATCGTGCTTTGAGAGATGTGCACCCGTCTGCCACACAGGTCAAAGGTTAAGGGTCACATCTGCTCACACACTGAGGTCAGAAGTCTCTCACATACAGGAACACACATAGTTCACCTACCTGCCTGACCATTATTCCTGATTTTTTGTGTTTCATCAGTTGCTATGATTGCTCAGTACACAATGCACATATTCATGTATACACTGATGATGCAGCTGCATTGTAAAAAGCTCCAGGACTGACGTTGATAGACTGGTAAGGAGGTTGAAGGTAAAATTGTTTATTTTATGAATACATCATGCTTTCAGACTTTTCGTTTTCAGAAAAGGAAGGGAAGCAACAGCAAGTTTACTTGTCTTCATATGTGACAGTGTAAGGTGTAACCAATTTCTAACATTGTGCATTCTGCTTTTACGTATTGCATTTAATGTTGTCTTGTGTACACTTTCATATATATGTTGTTGTATGCTGCCTTATCAGCAAGGTTCCCTGGGATTAAGGGATGAAATCTCAATGGAGTCTTCTCCTGATTACTGTAAATAAAGGATTAATACTTCTTTAAAACCAGCAACTAATTTAGACCTTGGAAACAAGGTACATGTTTGGACTCTTTAGCTAATCAGTGATTTACCAGAAGCACTTACAATAACCAATAGACACACTGGCCCACCTTGGACACTGACAGAATCTTGACATTCGTATCCTGAGTATTAACTCAGTCTTCCCTAGGAATACCCAAAAAGCATATTTCCACATGCCCCTCCTGAGAATGCACTCTCCCTGTCACAGGAGTAGATTAATGGTGAAGACACACTGGCAACGTCAATGCTGGCCAGAGAAGCCACCGCCATTCATTTTGAATGGGGACATGTGAAAAGGCCGGTGCGGGGAATGATGGGATTGCAGGCGCTGAGCAGTGAACCAGCGAGGTGTTGAGAAGAAGTTGAAGTCAGTGAACTTTGGCCTGGCCGCTTCAAAACGTCAGAAAGCAGCAATCGATCAGATTTCACAACATTGCATTTTCACTCCACAGGTACAGTCAAATGCATGGAATAAAATAAAATGAGGAGGAACTTATTGCTGCTGCAAGCTTCCCTGAAATTTACGACCTTGCTCTGCCATTATACAGGGATAGTGACAGAAGAGACATTGCCTTTAAAAATCTGGCATTAATGGTGTGAAAATATAAGTATGTGTAAATATAGACTAATGTATCCTACACTAACATCACCTAATGTACAATAACAAGGTTTTCACCTATTTGGTGTAGCTAGGCTATTGGTTTCCCCCCCAACATCATAACTTGTAGGATAAATAGCCCACAACATTAATCAGAAAACCAATGAATAAAATCTGCCAAATAAAGATTGTATCTCATACGTGCGAAATCTCACGTTTTACCTGAATCATGTTTTGTTAGAGTCACATGGTTGTGAAATGTAGCCTAAATTTCAGGGGTTGTCACACTTTAAGAAATATATTAATACATAATACAAATAATGCAGTTAAGTCACACTGTAAGATATTTGCTGCATGTAGCCTAGTGACAGTCAATTTGTGAAACAGGAAGATGCCTGGGAGAATGAATCCGAATGAAACAAAGCTGGCGCTTATTAACATTCCATCTATTAGGGTGATCACAACAAAAACACTTTAAATTACCAAAACAGTGATATTACCAATGAATATATATATCCGATTGATAGTGTGCTATTTACTTATTTCTGGTTATCTGTGGTAGTGAATAAAAACATGGCAAGTTATGACTGTACAAGAGGACATGCCCACAAGCGTCGGGCAGTGGCAGGCAGCAGCGGTTTAGCACAGCTACAGTTCTATAGTTAAGTGGACGCAGGAATATTCTGTAGGTAAATGCCTCTCTCACCCTGGAAGCCCTCCTGCCTCCATCTTGTTGGCGACAGTGACATCCGTGGACCAGACGTCGTACTGCCAGCGCTTCTGCCCCAGTACGCCCCCCAGGACAGTGCCTGTGTGTACCCCCACTCGCATGTCCACCTCTGTCTGTGTCTTCTCCCGCACATAGCTGAAACAGCCAATCACAGTGGACTATACACATCATCAACGCCGCTAGCATCACACTCATTTGCATACCATCATTTTACGTTTATATTTAATTTATTATAGCACAGCAGCACTCAGTGTGAGAGGCGAACCTGCAACTTCTAAGTTGCAAGCCAAACTTCCGAACCATACTGCAACACTGTCTCTCACCATCACAGCACAGCCATCACTCAAGTGTAGATCCAACACAGCTAGAACCAGTGAGGAGTAGACTGGTAAAAAGGTAGAGCCTTTAACAAGGGCAGATGAGCTGGATACAGTGCAACAGCTGTTAATTTTATAGTTCAAACTGTCATAGTTTTCCATATGATTATTTTAAATCGTGAGAGGCTAAGTTCTGTGGCAGGTGCAGTGGCAGGGGAGCTCAGGTGAGGTACTGCCCATAAGCACATACACCCTTGAACCCTGGTCTTCTCCTCGTCACACTGACACTAGAAAGAGACTGTCCTAATCCCAAATCTCACACACACATTTCTTGGCTCATCTGAAAGTCTGAATGAATGAACAGATACCTGGGCCTGCCCTCCCTGGCCCACAAGCTCCACCCCAGGCCTGCCCTGCCAAACCTGTAAGCTCCAGCCCTACGACCCGCCCCTGGCACTGCCTCCCCCACACCCCAACATCAGCCCTGCGCTCACGAGATGGCCTCCACCATGGCCAGCCCCATCATGATGGAGCAGGCTGCGTGGTCCTCACGGAAGTCAGGCAGGCCACAGATGCAGTAGTAACAGTCCCCCAGGATCTTAATCCTCAGCTGGTGGTATTTCTGCAGGACAGAGACAAAGAGTCAATGAAGACATCATCAGTATATGTATAATATTCTCCGATATCAGCTCAGATAGGGGAATAGGGAATAGTGGGGGTTATACATAAAGGGTAACAGTGATTCCTAATCATGCCATTACATCTCTGGGTCTGCATTCCAAGCTAACTCATAATGTACCAGCAGCAGCAGATGGAGCATTGATGCAGTCAGTAACAGCACAATCCCCCGGTAATAGTGTTTTGCTGAATGAGGTTGGAATATGTCTGTGTTTTGAAAGGTGTCCATTTAAAGGTTGGCTGATGCAGTAGAGTCACATATTTGTGATGCAGTGGTGTGTCCTTCACTGAGCCCAAGCTATTCCATTGCCACCACAGCTTGCATTGCAAAGGCTACAACACACTCAGCTTTTCTGGGTAAAGAAGGATATCTGTGTGTCAGTACAATACATGTGTATGTGTGTACATGCATGTGTGTGTGAGAGAGAGGGTCCTGTGTGCCAGACTGCTGAACTAAATATTGAATATGTTTTAAAATATTTTTTTAAATATTCAAGGTCAATATGTTTTAAAATATTAAATATGTGTTACCTAACATTGAAATAATTTCTACCATGAAAAAGTTTGATTTCAAATGTATGTTTTTGTTTCACTTAAAAAATGCTATGATCCTTTGATTTATCCTAAATGTGTTCATTCCATATCAACTGTTGGAATATATAGGGTCTGTGGTCCTCTGTTTATGGAATGAAGAGCACAGACCCTGAATTCCTCAGACGTTGATATTTTAATCCTAGTAGAAACTTGGTAGTGAGAGGATATTCTCTCCCATTGCCCCCAGGCTATGGTGGAATAATTGTGCCCTCAATCAAAAGACGGGAGGTGCAACATTGCAGAGACGCGGGAGGAATATTGGTGTGGTATAAAGAGGAACTTACCAAACACATCACAGTGATGAAAACAGAACCAATGCACATTTGGCTAAAAATGAATAAAAACATTGCAAGTTGGGAAAATGATATATACCTGTGTGTAGCTTACTCTGCCCCACACAATGTCTCCTTATTATAATGAAGAATCTTTAATACCCTGCATACACAGACCTGCAAGAACCTGCTTTTACTGACCCACAGGGAAACAGCCATGTGTTTGGGAATGCCCGTCTATAACCAACCAATCAATAACAAAAGAAACAACCCCGTCATTATAATAAATAAAAGTGGCAAGGAGTTAGCGCATCTCTGTCAAGCCTTACGTCTGTAAGAGGGAGGTTTACATATTGCTCAGCTCTTGGAGCTAGCATTTTGGACTATGCTGTAACTGACAAAGACACCTCCTCTATCAATACATTCACTGTCAGGCAACAAACTCCCTGTCAGACCATAATCAAATAAATGTGTTTCTGAAAAGAATTGGACAAACCAGCCACTCTCATACAGAGCACAGTAAGCTGTATAAACTAAATAAATCATGCAGATGGGATGAGAACAGTGCAGATAATTTCAGATGATTTAACTAACTCTATTAACACATTCATCAATATGCAACACCAAAATAACAAAGCAGGCTTAAATCTGGCAATTGAAAATATCAATTATATTTTCCAAAAAGCAGCAAACAAAGCTGACCTAAAAATTCAAAATAAAAGGAGATGGAACAAAAATGAGAAATGATTTGACACTGAATGTATCAAATGAAAAACATAGCTAGCCCCATAACCAGACTGAGACCTCAAGTATTGTGAATACAAAAAAACCTTAAAACAGAAAAAAACAAAATACTAAACAAATCTCTGCAAGACATAGAAAATACAGTTAGTCAAAACCAGTTCTGGGAAACGTGGAACAATTTAAAACACAACAAAACAAGAGGAGCTAGCCATAAGAAATGGAGCTTATTGGACAATGACACCATAATGTGATTAAAGACAATCTAAAAATACAGGAATCAACCATCAAAAATAACCAAAACTCACTTCATAATCCAATCTCACACACAGAGCTAATACAAAAGCTCCAGTCTTTAAAAGTGAAAAAGGCTTGTGGTCCTGATGGAATCATGAATGAAATTCTTATATCCCCAATTCATAAAAGTGGAGACAAATTAGACCCCAACAACTACAGAGGCATCTGTGTAAGCAGTAATCTGGGGAGGGTATTATGAAGTATTTCAAATTCAAGAACTGTAACCTTCCTTAAAGAGCACAGTGTCCTGAGTAAAAGTCAAACTGGATTTCTTCAAAACCATCGTACCACTGACTATATTTACACCCTGCACACCCTAATAAATAAACATGTACACCAAACAAAAAAGGGAAGATTTTTGAATGCTTCATTGATTTCCAAAAGGCATTTGGTTCCATTTGGCATGACGGATTATATTACAAAATTCTCCAAAGTGGTGTAGGGGGTAAAGTTTATGATATCATGAAATTAATGGACTCAGAAAATAAATGTGGAGAGAAAAATGGTGAGGCAGGACTGTAACCTGAGTTTAACACTGTTCAATATTTACATTAATGATTTAGCGGTGCAGCTGGAACAGTCTACGGGCTTCAGCCTCACTCTGCATGACACGGAAGTAAAATTCTTACTCTACGCAGATGACCTGGTTCTGTTGTCATCCATAGAAGAAGGCTTACAACAGAACTTGGCTCTGGTAGAAATTTTCTGTCAGAACTGGGCAATGACTGTAAACCTAGAACAGACAAAAGTAATGATCTTCCAAAAAAAGGCTCGATGTCAGGAAAACAGATTCCAGTTTTTTCTAGGCAACACGGCCCAGAACACATTCTAAATTACACCTACCTTGATCTGAAAATCACAACATCAGGAAGTTTTAACATGGCAGTGAATGCTTTAAAAGAAAAATCTCAAAGACTCTATGCTATAAAAAGAAAACTTCATAAAATTGGAATACCAATTAAAACCTGGTTGAAAATGTTTGACAGTGTTATCCAGCCCATTGTGCTGTATGGATGTGAGATATGGGGTCCACTCAGTCAGCAGAACTATTCTAAATGGGATGAGCATCCAATAGAGACTCTGCATGTAGAATTTTGTAGAAACACTCTACATGTACAAAGACACCAAATAATGCATGCAGGGCAGAATAAGGCCATTATCCAATGATGATAAATATCCAAAAAAGAGCACTCAAATTCTGGATGCACCTCAAACAAGCCCACAAGACACATTACAATTTAAGGCAATGAAAGCCCAAAAGGTCAGTTATGAAAAGAGCCCCCTCAGTCAGCTGGTACTGAAGCAGACTAACCCATTAACCTCACTAACACAAAACACACACCAGCACTGCTCACCAGCAAACAATCAGAATAAACCAAATTACCGTAAATTCTCAAATAGTGGGCCTTTATTTACTTTAACTGAAGAAAGAACCAGGCCTTTATTTGAGACAGGCTATTATTAGAGACAGGTCATTATTTATGATTTTTCACTTTTTGGAGCTGTATTTTGTAATATTGTAGTAATATTTCATTTCTAATTTATCCTATAAGGATTGACGGGTACAGACAGGCTTCGGGTTACGAACGTCTGACTTATGGACAACTCCTACGTGTGAACTGACTGCCATATAGCCTATTATATTAAAAACTCAAGTTAAATACAATTGTTCGTAATAAGGAACACACGCAACACTTTGTGACGCTCGTGAAAACATTCCGCCTCCATTCGTGGAGAAAATCACTCTGGGGAAATTAAAGTCTTCAAATAAGTCCAAATAAATCCATACTTCCTCAGCTGAGCAGTTGTAAGCACACTTTCGGTGAAATGTTTGTATAAAAGACATTTTATTAAAAGTATATACTGTATTATTGTGTTTAATATGTTTCACTGTACTTGGAAGTATTTTATATGCATAGAAAGGTAAAATATATACAATATACTGAGATGAACATTTGACTGACGCTAAATATGAACCGTATGTACTTGTTCCAAATGGACATACAAGTTCAACTTAAAGCTGGGTACAGGCTGTATACCTACTACTCGAATATAGCCTATACTGTACTGTATTGTATTTAAAGAATAAAAAAAATTAGGTCTACTACAAGCAGCTTGTGTCAGATTATAATGATGTGGTGATGACAGTAACGGCAGGCAAATAAAAAAACAACATTAAGCAATATCTTCAAAATATCAGATGGAAAAAAGTCACACAAAATAATCAAGCTTTGACATCATATAGAAATTTACTGGTCCACAGATTCTCAAATAATAACAAACTGTATCATGGGAAAAATAAAGAGAACAGCAGATATATTGTTAGGCTACTTGAACTCAGAAAACTCTGAAAAACTCCAAAAACATGCATGGTAAAACATTAAAATCACAACTTACCATGGCAAATGCAAGCCTCTAGGTATTGGGTATTGTATAATTAATAACTATTCCTCCTCCTCACCAATGCCATTATCATCGTCACAGAATTTGTTATATCCACAGATGGTTTTAATCTGTCGACAATTGTACTCTGTAATCTGGAGTCAGGGAATATTTATGCGTTACTATGATCTGCAAGGTCATAATGCAAATGAAACAGCGCAGATAGTTTAAACTTTGTGTGCTTTTGTGAGAGGCACAACATGAGACTGTTTAATTAAACTGATGCAATATGCATATCTGTATTTTGCATCATCTTGCATGCAATGCACAATAAAGTTTAGTTTAACAAATTGGTTGTTATGTGGTATGGTAGTTTGAATAACTGTCACCAGAGATGTTCTAAGGGACTTTCCGTTACCTGAATGAACATAATGTTAAGGGTAGTCGTGCAAGGGACGTATTGCTAATATGTTAGCCTGGTTAAAAGGTAAACTAAACACAGTCCGTGAGCAGCAAACTAATGCCAGCGGTACAAACAAGGAGTCTACTGTAGCAGCAGCACAAACACCTGCAGCAGCTAATGTTACTGCTACTACCACAGCTAGCTACGATGTTAACAATAATGTCAGTAACCATGAATGGCCGAATGTTGGTCAAGGGATCACATGATGTATTTTTGCCGAATGAGCCCAGAACAACTGGCTCATTTTCAAAGACTATACGCTTGGCTGCAAAATATGTAGTAGCGTTCCATCACTTGCTACCCACAAACAGCAGGAACTGAGGTTGTCAACTGAGTGGTGAGAGTGTTTAATTAATGCTTTGGTACTGACAAGACTAAACAACAATCGCTGTGTAAGAAAATAAAGGAACATAGAGATTCGAAATCCCATTTAAAAGCAGCAGAAATAGTAAACATGGCATCCTGCAATGAAATGAACAGGCAAATTCAAGCCATGCACAGGGCTGAATAAGATACAACAGATACAAGAGTGTCCCGAACAGCCAACAAAATCAGCAAGCATGGGCGTCCATTCACAGATATGCGAGCTGATGTGACAGTGCAAGAGCTGAATGGAGATTTGCACTCTGACAAGACGTGTGCTGATATCATCAATCATATCACATCAGAGATGAAAAAAAGACAGACGAAAATTATGCATGTTGATCAATGAAACCACATCAATCAGTGGCAAGTCTGTATTGGTTGTCTGTTTACATTGCCGACACAGAACCAGACATGTTTTTTTTTTGACCAGCTGGAACTGGATGGGACCACAGCAAATGTTATCACAGAGACATTTCTGCCATGCCTTCACAAATATGGATTTGATGGCCATTTTTTGGGTGAGTGTTTTGTGGCCTTTGTATGTGATGGCGCATCAGTGATGCTTGGCAGAAAAGCAGGGGTTGTTACAAAACTTTGTGCCAGATTCCTAGACTTTTTTGTATGGCACTATTTAAATCATCGTCTAGAATTAGCAGTTGGGGATGTTCTCAACGAGGTCAGCAGACTTAATCATTTTAAGATTTTCCTTGATAAGCTGTACACTTTATATCATGCCTCACCCAAAAACCAAAGAGAATTGAATCAATATCAGAACAGAGTTTTGGGCAGCATCTTCTTTTCATTGGCCTTGTTTTGTCAATCCGCTGGGTGGCATTAAGTGAGAGGACTATCAAAGCTGTTTGGGAGAACCACAGAGTGCTTCAGATGCACTTTTCTAGTGCTGCTCATGATGTAACCAGGGATTCAACAGAGAGAGCAAAATAGTCCATGTCCATGATGTTCTCACCTCTGTGTCCTTTGTGTTTAATCTTGGAGTTATGTATGATGCCCTAACAGAACTGAGTCTCTCAAGGATACTCCAAAAGAGAGGCACAATGCTGCCTGAAGCAGAGAAGCTGCTGTTTCGACAGATAAGGGTGTTTGAGTCCATGGTTTGAACACCTGGCCCCCACACACAAACTGTTATTTGAGCTGAAACAGACAAATCAACACAGGACAATTCTTTCACAGCATGGACGAAAATATGAAATCTGGGACGGCTACAACAACTTCCTCTCATATCAGCACTCAAGAAAGCTCCTCACATAAAGGTGAGAGCAAACTGATGACAGACTGAAAGGATCTACAACCAGACACTTGGCCTGAGTGAAATCTGGACATACAGCATGGTGAAACAGGTGCTTAATTTATGTGACACATTTAAAAAAGAGAGAAGAGGAAGCATCCAGGGATTTCGAGAATACAAGGAACTGAGGGCATCCTGGATTCCAGCTGCCCTCAAGCCTCTTCTTAAAGCTGTCAATACCATTATGGGGTCTACCAGTGAATGTGAAAGAGCCTTCGGTTGAATGAATGATGTCCTTACAGTCAAAAGGAACTCCCTTGCTGTAAGCAGACTGTCCAACCTAGTTTTCCTGAAATGCAATGGAACACCATTACAGTAGTTCAGTCCACAAAGTTATGTAAGCTCATGGTTGGCAAAGGGACAGAGATCCGCAGATGAGACAGCATGCGAGGCCCCTCACCATTCAGCAGCAACGGACCCCAAGACCTTCTGGAGCCTTTTTTAGTAGGTTACCATCTTTTCATCTTATAAAATTTAGAGCAGAGTTTAGATTTCTTTCTTTTTTTTTAGAAAAAGATTCAATATTTCTGTTTAGGCTACTTTTTTGTCTCATCCCCTGTCTTTAGCAATAAGTATGTGTCAGCACAATAGATCACAGGTGAATTCATTTACCATTTAATGTGATATCCTCACTAAATTCATCTCCACACTGCTAACTAATCTTCTGCCTGAGCTCTGTCTCTTGCAGCTTCTGCCTCACAAAGGCAGGAGAAAGGCTGATGAAACAGCTACTTGGCAATTCAGTTCAATGCCATAACACACTGGTGCCATTTCTGTTAGTATTGCTGGGAGACACTTCTGCAGACCGGCACAGTGTTTGAGGTATTAGAATTACAAAGGGATGTTGACCAGGACCAAATGAAGCCTTCTGTTAACAACCTCTTACCTGCAGTCTGTGAAACGTGGGGTACCCCATTACCATATATGAGCTATCACATGCTAATGTATTTCCCTTAAACTGTATAAATGTTGACCACACAATGTAATCTTTGAACATTTTGCTCCATTCTTGTGGTCTCGCGGCCGGCTGTGTAAGTAAAGTATCTGTCTTCAACTGCGAGCATCAGATCCGTCTCTTCATAAACAACATGGTTGTTTTACTCATTTTGAGAATTTATCTATTTACTAACAGTATGAACAGCTCTTATTCATTATGAATAACAATGTTTGTCATCCCAGAAATTTCTAGTGCCAGCTGAATTTATGCTGCCATCAGATAATGCAACTTTAATTGTCTACTGTTTATTTAGAATAGCCAATTTTGTCAATTTAACACAGCAGTATATCTCTAGACTGAATTCACTGCCACCTGTGTAGCTACTCTCTAATTTTCTTTCTGGCTAAACCCCTCTTCTATCTGTGTCTGTCTGTTGTGTGTGTGTGTCTAGGGATTGTGGAGTACCCATTTGATATGCCCCTCTGATAGATGTGGCACACCATTGCAGACCTGATGGCTGAGGACTTCCATTATCACACACACACGGCTGTGTGTATCAAATCAGTTGTTTGGCAAATGGTTCCTTTAGTAAATAAATTCATGTTGTACCAGCAGTATCTATTTTTTTCCACTGTAGAAATTTCAAACGTGATAATGATTTACATATACCAGCCAGTGTACAAGAGAGTACTGGCACCTTTTTTCCACTTCAAGCACTGGATCAAGCTGTTTTTTATTTGAAAAAACCATGGACATTCTTTTTTTCTTTTGATTATCACCAACACTGCACTAAAAATGCAGGCTATTCAGAGAAGCCCAGTCCCAGTGTTTGTGTCAGTTAATAAACATTAATTGAATGAGCAAATAAAGTTTTTGGTGAACCTGACGTAGTTGCGTTATTTTAATATTTTGCGTTATTTAAAATATGTTACACAGGTCAGTCAGGTATACTGTGAAAAATAACAGTTCTTAAATGGTTCTCTTTAAAAGGTTCTATGGTTCTAGAAAGAGCCAACACCAACTGAAGAGCCTCTTTATTTGGGGGATGGTTCTTCGCAAACTTTATGTAGAACTTTAAAGTACTAAAGGTTCTTCATTTTTACTTAAGTTATTTGGTGGCAGGTAATATGAAATTCCATATTTTCTTTTAATCTACAGATTATTTTCTCATTCTATTTAATTGTTTGTACAAAACATTATAAAACAGTGAAAATGCCCATCACAATTTCCCAAATAAATAAGTTGACATCTTGAAATATGTTACTCTGACTGGCCAACAGTCCCTGTCACTAGCATCAAATACATCTCATTGGTAATATCTCTTTTGCAAGTCTGCAGAGGCAAAGTTACATTACCTGGTAATTTGCCATCTGTTTTCTTGGAGTTCAGCAAGTTAGCTAAGTAACAGTGGGCTAAAATTTATTCAATATGCTAACGAATGTAAAGGGACTAATCGCCAGCTACAATACGAAGCATTGACAAGTTACTTAGCGTTAATGGTCATTTTAAGTGTGTGTGGCTTGTAAAATGACATTTATTGCGAATCAAACACTAGTTCCACTCACCACTTTCACAAGTTTGGTGAGTTATTTTTGATATGTTCAGTGGTTTCAAAAATTGGTGCCTAAAGCTTTTGCTTGGCAATACTAGCTATTCCATGACAACCACTGCCATTTTACTTGCTGAAAAGGGACAATTGCAGAGAAGATAACTTTGTTTACTTACGTGGACACCACATTTCTAATAATTAAAGTACAGTGCATTTGTTTTTTAAGCGAACTTAAAATACGCGAATTCACTTTAACGCCCTTTGAAACACGATTCAAAAATTATCACTTTACCTGACATTACGCACTTTAACGTTGTATAATATTATAGGATGTAAATTGCAATAATATTAAAAAAAATGTTTTATTAATTTATATTTTTAAATAATTATTTTACAAAGCTTTTAAATTAAATAAACACTACACAAACACTTAAAATAATTCACATCAGTTATGTTAATTTACCCGTACTCTTCCATGAGTCGTGGATGGAGTAAATCAACTGCCCACACAACACATAAAATTCCCCCATACAAAAGAAGAAAAGATTGCAGTCAAATAAGGGTTCCATTCTATTGTTGGTCTGCCCAACACCATAGGCACAATAGTCTGCACATACATGCACAGTCACCCTCTCCAGATCCGTTCCCATATTTCAACCACAAGCAATAATACTCCATAAAAGTACAACTCATCTGTGACTCCCAGAACCACCTTCTGACTGCAGTCTCCCGCTTCCCAGGAGGTGCACACAACTCCTACATTTTACAAAACAATACTGTGGGTATGTGCCTTGAACATGGAGCTGCTGGAGAAGCATGGCTCATTGTTACACATCTTTGAGTAATTATAAATCCCAGAAACAGTGGGCTTCTAATCCACTTGTTACATTAGGAGATCGGCCATATGCCCCGACCCCTGGTTAATGACACCATTCACCAACCCTGAGACTCACCAAGAGGTGTCCTTCAATCAGCAGCACACACATACTCGCTCCACCATCGAGCGCACTATTGGCATCTTAAGAGGACGCTGGCTGTGTTTGGACACAGCTGGTGGCAAGCTGCTTTACAAACCGGAGAAGGTGTGTATAAAGCCAGCAGCTTAGAAATGGTGTTTTAGTCTTGCAAAAACATTAGAAAGCCTATAGACTACCTCAGACAAATTAATCATAATTTTTGGCATTTTATAATCTTTTCATCGTTGTTGGTTTGTAGGATAATCATGGCCTGATTATCCTACAACATAGTGTATTGCTTTCCCATCAGCCACGACAACAAGACAATGTGTGTCCTGACCCACTCCCAGACTTTAATGACTTTTACAGTGTGATTATTTATAGCTTACAATTAATCTCAAGACAGAAACGCATCACTTAAAAAATCACCAGGTGTCAATGCAAATCTTTATTTTTAAAATGTTTTATTAATTTCTTTAAGTGTCTCAGAGATTGTGGCCAGTGTTGAGGCTATCTGTGTAAATGTCTGGGCATTCGTGACTTCTCAACTTTTCAATTTCTGTGGGTGAATTCCATGCGTACACACGGCCCTGCAGTCTCATGCCCTTTTATGGGGATTGGCGGGGCATTTACCTATGCTAATTAGGAAAAATTGGCACGCACTTTCAACTTACAAGGAAAGTGGGATTCATCATTATTAGAACAAAATGTGAATTATGTGGTTTAAGAACACGTCATGAATCTGATGCAGACATTTCTTAGGATCGTTCTAAAGAACAAATCTAAGAAAAAACGTAGGAGTTAGCCCAATTAAATTAAGGTATACTTGGAGGACTGAACAAAGGTTGAATTGGGGGCCAATGACATGGTGGGAAAAAAATGAGGACCGCTATCCTAAGCTTGCCAGAGTGAGGATATTATACTGTGTTGAAATAAATTAAGAAAATGTCTCCTTGCTGGTTGTGCAACACTGAGAATCATTACTGCTTTTGCCATTAACACTGTTGTTAACAAACATCTCGTATCATGTGTGCGCATGTAAACTGTGTATTTGAAAGGCTCATTATTACAGTTTTGTATTTCTTTGTAAAGTAGCACAGTGTTAACAATGTTACTTTTAACATTGCCTCTCAGCCATGGAACTCAAACCATTTTCTGATTCCCCAAAAATATATATATTTAAATAATTCAATTAATATCTTACACGTGCGATGACTAGTCGACTCAGGGTTTGAACTAACGACTACTAGTCGACTAGGAAAATCTTTAGTTGGGGGCAGCCCTAGTAATTACTGTGTGTTGTTGTACTGATGTAACTAATGCTGTGTAAATATGATGAATTTACCACCTATTTTTTACCCGGCTATTATCTGGAACTGGCCTTTATTTGCCCAAACAGGCAGGCCATTATTTGAGTCTGGGCATTTATTCAAGAATTTACGGTATTAAACAAACCAAAGCCTCCTGTCTGGAATACTGGGACGATGCAACTAAAACACAAAACAAACTTGATTGCTATCAGGCCCTAAACAGAGACTATACTTTAGCTGAGTATCTTTTCTCTGTCAGAGATACAAAGCAGAGACATACCCTGACCAAGTACAGCTCAGTGACCACACCTTAGCAAAAAGGCAGACCCCGACAAAATTGGTTACCCACAGAAGAACGCATATGTGGTCACTGCAAGACAGGAGAGGTAGAGACACAGATGCACTTTCTTCTACACTGTGGAAAATATTCAGACATACGAAAAACATATTTTAAATAAATGATCAAAATTCCATGACAAATTTCCCTCCCAAACAAAGGAAGAAAACCTGCGTGTTCTTTTGGGAGAAGGACCAACAGCCCCACTCACAGCTCAATATGTCTTAGCCTCCTACAGACTGAGGGACAGTGAGTAGAAATGTTTTGTTGTTATGACTGCTATTTGGTTTTCTCTTATTGTCATTATTATTGTTGTTTGTTTGTTTGTATGTATGTATGTGTATGTAAATGTTACAATGTTACATGTTACAATTACATTACTATATATGAATTAATTACTTAATGATTGATTAATAGTTACTTTTTTAAAAAAAAAAAGTGTGGTTAACCTAATGCTTAATTTATTGATATTATTTTTTATCTGAATTGTTAATTTACAATATACGTAAAACATTGCTTTGGCAACACTATTTTAATGTATGGTAATGCCAATACAGCACTTTGAATTGAATAGAATTTTACTGAGAGAGACTCACAGCAGCCAGCTTGTCAAAGCGTGCAAACAGCTCATTGAGCAGTTTAACCAGCTCCTGTGCGCTGCAGGCCGATGACAGCTGAGTGAACCCCACAATGTCAGCAAACAGGATACTGCAGGACAGAGAGAGAGGGGCAGAGGAGAGAGGGAAGGACAGAGTAGAAGGGAGGGGTGGCCAAATGCAAGAAGAGGGGGAGACAGTTGGTTTAATAAAAATAGTCATTTGAATGTTATAATTCAAAATGAAACAGCTATTTGTCATGGTGTAATGATGTCATCGCACTGTGACAGGCGACTGAATTTTTCAGCTAGTCTACATTACTATTTCAAATATGGGAAGAAGAAGCAAAGGGATAGGTCGTTAAAAAAGTTCTACTAACTACTTCTGATAGTTCCTGAGGTTTCCTGTGGGAAAAATAAAGCTATTCTATTGTATAAAATTTTGGAAATTATTAATAAAACAGCCATTTTGAAAGTGAGAATTCTTAATGAAACGTCCATTCGAATATTGGCGGTACATTTATACCTTACCACAACAGGTTTTGCTATGTGAGTTACAGATATGTAGGCACAGCCAACTGAGTGAAGCTCATGGATATTTAGCTAAATATCTTGCTAACTATCATATAACTTGATGTTGAGTTTCACAACACTGCAACACATGCAGCTTTTCAGGATGTCATGCACTTTTGAGTTTCATAGTTTTTGGATTAAAAAAACATTTAGCATGCAATTCACTCTGTTGTTGTATTCACTGAGTGCTTTTGACCAGCCAGAGGCAAACGAGCTCCCCATGTCAGCTGGAATATGATCAAGGTTTCTTCAGGTTAGGTAGGATTGTATTGCGCCACTGTCATCCTCAGCTTGATCTGTTGGGGTATAATGCCCAGACTAGGCCTTCTGTATGTAAAATCTGCTGTATGACCATGATACTGTAGAAATACTACACAAATAAAGCTGAAATAGTATATGGATATTCTTTTGCTGTTCTCCTCTTCTCACATGGTTCCATCCGCAGCATTATCACACTGTTCTCCTGATGTACTCAGAGTTTATTGCCACTCTCAGATTGTACACCTGATATTGTTATGAGGTGTTACAGGTACATGGTATTGTGGAATAAATTTACGGGTGAAGCATATTCTGTGTTTCCTTGTTCTACTTCTAGTCTCATTCTTTTCTCATCACAGGGTAATTATAGATCATATGTCTGTGTATCCTCTTAACTTACTGCTGCATATATTCCCACCTCTGTGCTTCCCTCCCTCAACCCCTTCTCTTCATGACCTCCCATGAACTCCCAAGGCCGAATGGCTAGACTCCCTGCTAGGCCGCATCCCTTTCTCTATATGTTTATCATTGCCATTAGGTATATAACCCAACTGTTAACAGGTCTGAGCAGAGAGCAGCAAAATATTGCTTTTCTCTCCATGTGAATGTGTTAAAACTTGATCACACAGGTAGGCTACGGTGTAAGTAGAGCTTTTATTAAATTGTATTTACTAGATATTTCTGTCACTACCTGTGAAGGTATGTGTACGTAGGGTTTACCTTACATTCTGATGGCATTTAACTGATGCTGTCATAATGTTTATGAGACATCCACATAATGTTAGCTGGAGCTTGCAATAGTATTTACCTGACATTTTCATGGCGGTACATGTACATGGTGTTGAACTGCTGCATCTCCTTCTGATTGGCTTCGTTCTTCATCCCCTGCAGCATCTCATCTGCTATGTGCTTGGGAAGAATGGACAGCAGCAGCTCCTCCTGGAAAGGGAACATCACCCCACATTCTTACTGCCAGCCAAGTACCTACTGTGTGTGAGAGGAAGAGTTTACAGTGGCAGATGAGAGAGTATCTTAGCATGAATAGTAATGTGTGTATTTGAACATATTTGTATGACTTGGTTATGTGAGCAAGAGAATGTGTTTTGGCACTCTTTTGGATGGGGAACATCTCCCCAGCACTCCTCCACAGGTAAGCGCTGGCCTGAAACTCATCACCTGGACAGCTAGTCAGGACCCAGTGCTTTGAAAATTCCAGCATTCTACCTCATGTCTTCACCTGCATGCAAGTCAAGGGCACCAGACTGTATACATACGTTATCAGAGTAAGGGGCAAACAAACTACTTTTCCCATACTGCACTGTGTTATGTCAATGACTCTGGTTTTCAGGTTTGCTATAGCTAACCTGGATTTACAACTATACTTTTGAAAACCTGGTGAACCTTCTCAATTTTTGGTATAAAGTATACACACTTGAGATTCTTATTTCAGTGTGTTATTAACAGTTTTGTTTTGTTTTTGTCTTTTATTTATTGAATTACTTGTTAGCTAATATAACTAGAAGTGTCACAGGTGAAAACTGAACTGAACTTTGTGAGAAGCTCCTTGGAAGTGATGCCATAGCCGCTCAGTGTAAGTATGAGCATGTGTGTTTAAGTGTGCATAATGAGACAGGTGTCTGGGTGTGAATGAGAGGCAGACAGGCAGACAGCATGGTCTCAGGAGGTTGGTAACCATGGTAACCTGGTGAGTTTTCATCTGTTTCCCAGCAGCCCTTGCTTTTCCATTAGTATTCTGGGAGTTTCTCTGTTTCCCACACACAGAAAAAATGGTATGGGCTAATAATAGCAGCAGAAAGCTTTTGGGAACAAAATACAGAGAAAGGAGAGAGAGGGAGAGAGAGAAGGAGAGAGGGGTAGAGGCAGGTCGGGATTTCCAGGGACAGACTGGAGGGATTTAGAGACAGGGAGTCAAATAGAGGGGGAGAAGTACAGAAAAAGAGAGGGAGAGAGGGAGGGTGAAAGTAAGAAATGCAGGGGGAAGAGAAGCTTCAGAGAAGGATAAGGTATGACAGAGGAGTCCTGGAGATGGGTAGAAGGGGACGATAAAGAAATGAATACCATGTAAATATATAATGTAAAAGACTAGTGCTGTCTTTCTCTTATACTTTGCTGCATAACAAGCACTGGTGGTGTAAAACAACTGGCTTTTACGTATCTTTGGTATCATTCAGCGTTACGACTTCATCAATAGTCAACATCGACTTTGAAGGGTGAAGCACAATAACTGTTCCAATTTTCTTAGCATCTCCCACCTCTCTCCTGTCCTCCACACATCTCCTCTCCTTTCTTCCACATACGTCTGGGTAGAAGATGAGTGGTGGTGAGGGAGTGGAAGAAAAGAGGTGAGGAAGAAAAAGTACTGGAATGCACTCTAGGTTTTATCTACATGCCAAACATGACATTCTGGTCTGTGTAGTACTTATATGACACTCAGAATGACAGTCACTTGCAGATGCTAATCCAAAAGTGAAGAAGAAGGAGAGAGTGCAGGGAGATAGACGGGTGATGGACAGAGAATGAAACATAGGAGAGAGGAAGAGAAGAACAGACACAGAATGAGAAAGAGATGAAAGATGAATCAGACAGGAAAATGAGATAGAGAATTAAAGAAGTAGTATGAAGAGGTAAGCAGTTTGACTAGAGTTTGCTGTTATCATAACCAGCAACTAGACTACAGTTAGAGAGGAGAGACTATGCTCAAAAATATTTTTATATTTGGTATTTTATGATAATTGTGTACTTTAGGCAAAATTATGTTATCTAGCTGTTTCCCAAAACAAAAGTATTATTATGACAATGATTTGTGTTATGTCAGGATGAAGGGCTGACTATTTTGTCAAATGCCACTGTTTTGCTTAATCTACTGCAAAAGTAATTGTTTGACAATGTGTTCTGTATAGCGGCACCTACAGTTGAACGTAACATCATTAGGGGGCTCATCACCCCAGCACCGGGTGAACCAGCAAGAGGTAAGAGCACGCCTGAGTAATTACGAAATTTATAATAATATAAAATTCATTCATTTGATCAATAGTCAAAACCTGATTCAAAGATGATTATTAACAATTAACTGATAAACGTAATATCTCCTATAGCCTATAAAAGAAATAATCAAAATGGGCCTGTTGGGATACAGTTTTTGGAAAGCGGCACTGTGTTTAAGAATGTGTATTGGAATTACAAAGGAATGTTGCCGCATCCGACCAGGGCCAAATTGCGCCTCCTGTTAACGACCTATCTGCCGTTTGCGGAACTTAGGGTTCCACATTACCATGTCTGAGCCATCACATGCAAATGTATCCACCTTAAACTGTATAAATGTTGTCCACTCATTGTAATCATTGAACATTTTGCTCCATGCTTGTGTTCCCATGGCTGGCTGTGTAAGTAAAGTACCTGTCTTCAACGGCGAGCATGGGATCCGTCTCTTCATTAACAACATGGTTGTTGTACTCATTTTGATAATTTTATTGTTTACTAACAGGCCTATCAATAAATTAGTTGTGTAGGACTTAAAAATGGATTCGCATTGTGCATTAAGGTCATAACTAAACTAAAAATTAACTACACGGATTTACTGACTGAGAAATCTTTGCGAAAGAGGAGGACCGCTGACATTTCTATTACAGGCTGGGTTAACTCTTGTATCAGAGTGGTTTCAGGACAAGTGACAACATTCATTAACAGGATAATGGATTTGCACTGTGCATGAAGGCCATGATGCCAAAAGAAAAAAAAACAATTCATGGACTGAAAACCAGGAATACTGGCTGCAAAGAAACAAAAGAAACTTAGACCTAAACAGAATATGCCATCAGACCCCATCCAGAAAAAAAAAGCTAATAGGCATTATACAACAGTTAGATCCAACCAAGTAATTTGATTGGACAAGAGGCATTCCATGAGTGCTGATATTCAGTATAACAGCACTGGGACATTTTACTATTATGTATCACTTCGCTTCACACATGTTGCAAAGCAATCATAGATTACACCAGTGCAAACTTACCAACAGCACAAATGTGGACACGTTTCCGTGTTTGATAAAAAAGACCCTAGCTAGCCTGCAGCTGGGTATGATAAACAATAGCTATCTAGCAAGCCAACCGTGTATCTAGCCTGTCCATGTATGCTAAAAAGTAGCTTGGTAGCCGGTAGTGGGCTGTGATTGAAACTGGCTTGCTTTGCCTACCATATAGTAGGGCTACCCCCGACTAAAGGTTTTCTTAGTCGACTAGTAGTTATTAGTTCAAGCCATTAGTCGACTAGTCATCACACGTTTATGATATTAATTGAATTACTTAAATTTAGATAATTTTAGGGAATCAGAAAATGGTTTGAGTTCCATGGCTGAGAAACAATGTTATAAGTAACATTGTTAACACTCTGCTACTTTACAAAGAAATACAAAACAGTAATAATAAGCCTTTCAACTAAACTTTTTATAAGCGTGCGCACAAAGCAATCCGCCTATTAATGTTAACGGCAAAAGCAGTAATGATTCTCAAAGTGTCAGAACAACTAGCAAGGAGACATTTTGCTAATTTATTTCAACACAGTATAACATCACACAAATTAGAAACTTGAAGCACCAACACAATAACCCTATAAAACAAATGGTAATTAAAAAACAAACTTTTGTTAAAAAACTAAATTGAAAAAAAATTAGCTGCTCTGGCAAGCTTAGGATAGCGTTCCTCATTTTTTTCCCACCATGTCAGTGGCCCCCAATCAACCTTTGTTTGGTCCTCTAAGTTTTCTTAATTTCATTGTTCTCTCCTTCTGTCTGCTGCTCTTCGTCAGGGCCATCAGCATGGGTATTTTCTGCATGGGTCCTGTTTTGTAGACCCACCCCCACCTCACATCCGTGGTACTTAACACCGCAACTGACCCACAACCCGACATTAGCACTAATTTAATGCCTTACCCGACCGACCCGTTTAACATATTTTAAATAGCGCAAAATATTACAATAACGCAACTACATCAGGTTCACAAAAAACTTCATTTGCTCGCTCAAGCAATGTTTATTAACTGACACAAACACTGGGACTGGGCTTCTCTGAATAGCCTGCATTTTTAATGCATTGTTGCTGATAATCAGAAGAAAAAAAGAATGTCCATGGTATTTTAAAATAAAAAACAGCCTGATCTATTTCACCTGCAGCCCATCCATGCACTACAAATTCCTAACTGAACCCATAAATGACAATTTTAATATTTTTTCACCCATTTTGGATGATTTCCTGCTCAACATAGTCTAATTACTTTTTAATGACAAGGTACAACTCCCAAATGGAGTTTGAGGGTTTTTTCTTTTATGCGACTAACCGACCAATGAAAACTTGGTCAACTAAGACTCTTCTCATCGACTAACGGTTTGGTCAACTAATAGGGGGCAGTCCTACTCTATAGCTAGCCTTTATGAGTATGATAAAAAGTAGCTAGTGAGCCTGCTGTCGGGTATGAAAGAAAGTAGGGAGCTATCCTTTTTCGTGTATGATAAAAAGCAGGTAGCTAGCTGGCTAACTAACTTGCGGTCAAAAAACTGTTGTGTCAAGAAATGTGTTGCTTGACAATGTGTGTAAATCCACAAGGAACTTTTTTTGTCGGCGGAGCCAAATAAACAACAAAAAAAATCATTTGTTGACTCAAATTATCATTACTTGATAAACAGCCTTGTTTGTATAAAAGCAATATCATACTCAAGGTCACACTGAATCACAGCCGTGCTAATACTCAGTACAACAGCACTCCCTCTCGTGTGATATCACTTAGTTATCCCCATTTGCTATTCCGTTATTCTCAATTGATTGTTGGCATGTAACATTTTATTCCCAGCCACTCCTCTCCAGACTGTTAGCTCTTTTTCTCCCTACTGTTAGCCCCTCCTCTCCCAATGTTAGCCCCTTCTTCTCTGTTAGCCCCTCTTTCTAATGTTAGCCCCTCCTGTCCCCCCCTTTCTCATGTTCCTTCTGCCACCTCCTTCTCTCCCCTGCTCTATCACCTGCTATGAGCGCCCAGTCTCTCACCTGCTGTTGGCTCTGCTCCTCCAGGTTGAGCTTGACTTCCAGGGACTGTCGAGCCTCCAGGAAGGCTGTGCGGTGTTTGCGGTCGGCCATGTAGTAGGCCACGACTCCCACTGTGATTGCACACAGGTAAAGCACATTGTTGGCCACCAGCTGCAACACAGCACATAGTTTGGTTAAGAGTGTGCATGTTTATGTGTGGTTTTGTATTTGTGTATGTTTTAATGTGTCCATGTGTGTGTCTGTATGTATGTGTGTGCTTCTAACTTTTTGTGGGTTTGTGTGTGTGTGTATGTGTGTTCAGTAGCTTGTATCTCCTGTCTCACATGACTTATTACAACTATGTGCATCCATCAGAGTTGTCAAAGCTAGTGTTACAGCAAACCTGCACACACACACACACACACACACACACACACACACACACACGTGTATGTGTAGACACACAGACAGAGACACACACAAACACACACACACACACACACACACACAGTACCAGTCAAAAGTTTGGACACACTTTCCCATTTACATGAATGAGAAAGTGTGTCCAAACTTTTGACTGGTACTGTACATACTCACACATATGTACAGACAAACAGAAGGACAGACAGACATACACACTCACAAACACATATACACACTCGTACACACTGGACTCTTGCACACATGAACACATGCCTATGTACAGAGAAATAGACACACACACATACTCACATTCACACAGACAGTCACAGACAGAGAGAAAAAAACATGTGCATACACACACAGGAACAAAGACACACACATGCACACAGAGAAAAACAACCACACACACACATAATGTGTTAGGCTGGGGACTCATTACAGAGGTAATATGAAAAACAAACACAGGTTTATGGTAGAGGTGAGACTGCTGCTTTGGTTTGCTAGGCAACAGCTTCCATGAGGGCTTTCCTGTAGGTACCAAAAATACCTGGCGGAGTCAGGGGGAAATTTTGGCTCTCCCAGACCCCTACTGTAACGTCTCTGTGCTAGAGGTGCATTAGAACCAGACAGGCCGATCTGTGATCCTCAGCTCCACGTTTCTACATGTTACTGTTTTGTAGAGCTGCATATTCACAGGAGATTGAGTACCAACATGCAACATAGTGACTCAGCTCTGAACAATTAGAGTCATTTCTGAGTCTGTCTCAAGAATTAAAAGCTCACATAATGAATTCTGTACTGCCAGTGTTTCATGGGTCTTTGACTAATAACATAAAAACACAATATGACTAAAACTCTAATGTGTGTCCCTGAGGAAGACATCATAGATCTCCCCTGCTCATTAAATGTGTCTTTTGTTCTGAGCTCTAAGTGCTCCAGCCTTCCTTATTTCAGGTTAGTCCAAGGGAAGTTGTCTAGGTAAGGTGCCCTTTAGTGTAGTTTGATAATAGTGAGAGATTTGGGCTTGGTTACCCAACAGGGCACTGCTATTGAGCAAGGTTCTTCACAGAATAACTACCCACCTGCACAAATGGACAGTGTGTGAGAATGTCAGCTGCTCTTGAGTTTCCAGGGGGGGATGTGGATTTGTTTGGGCATTTGGATAAAATTGCAGGTAGTTGTTACTTGCTCAATCAATGCAGATTGAGACACTGAAAAGCAGCATACAGACCTTAGAGTTAAACCTGCAAATACAGAGGCTCTTCAGGACTGCAATTGAGCACCACTGAGTTAGATTAAGCAGTCAGCAACAGGCAGCCATCAGCTCTCACAGCATTCACCCTTCACCTCCTACTACCCACTCACCTGTCTGGCCAGCAGTGCTCCCTGGAGGTTCTCCTGCTGTTTCTGAGCAATAGTGACCCCCAACACCAGGGTGTGCAGGGCACAGGACAGCACGGAGATGAACACTATGGGAACCAGCCTCAGAGGCAGTGTCAGGAAGAAGGAGAAGACAAAGAAGGCCTGCCACCCCACTGTGTCACTGGCCTGGTGGAAGGGGGAGAAGTTCAGGCCCAAAAAGCAGAGGATCTGGGCTGCAATGAGTGCCCCCAGCAGGTAGGGCACCAGCCTGCGGGCCACGTGGTGAGGCAGCAAGCTGAGGCGGCACAGTACGTACAGCAGGATCTGAGCCAGCAGCCCCCCTGCCCCCACTAGCGTGGTGGCCAGCTTGTCTCGTGTGTACACCACTGCATTCATGAGGATGATGTAGCAGTCAAACAGCGCCGCGAACACCACCAGAACCAGCAGGGTCTCATGCCGCTGCCGCCGAAAGTAGCTCTGGTACAGGTTCTCCAGTGACGCTGGCATGAAGGTGAACCTCAGGAGGCGGGGGAGACACAGGCAGATGCCAGGGCTGTGCACCGTCACCTCCTGCATGTGCCCCGTCGCCTGCCTGGTGTCCGAGGGCAGCGACACCGAGCAGTCTGCGTTATATTCCCCCGAGTATTCTGGGTCCGAGAAGGCCTGGTTCTGTGGCATTTTCAGCCCTTTTTATTCACCAAAAAAACTGATTAAAAGAGGAATGAAACTGAAATTCCTCCTCCAACCGGAAGCTAAGGCTCAAACCCTCTCTCCAGAATCACAGGGTCGTTATTTTAAACCACACATGTCACACACCTTTCACATACACTTTGTCACATGTACACTTGTTTGCCCACAGATGCCATCCACTGTGCCTTCGTAAACCTTCTGCAGCTTGTGCCAACACAGTAAGGCACAACAGAATGGATATAATATCAGAGGGTGGCAGGGGATGGCAGTTGGGACAGAGTAGATGCAAACGTTGCTTTTTTAAACACAAATACATATATCTGTGATATTTATCCCCAGCACTTAATGAGATTGGTTGGAATGCCCCACTGGATGAACTTCGGCCCTCACCTTATGTGTTGGAGATACAATTTTAAATATGTTGTAAAAAAAAAATGTCCTCTGGTGCAGAACAGCAATTCAGCTAACAGTACTCTGTGATTAACTACGCCTTATAAACTATATAGCCTTCAGCTGGCTGTTTATGCAACTATGCCCCTGCTTCTAGTTGACAGAGTTCTCTGAAAGTCACCTGCCTTCGCAGTCATCAGCTTTGCTGCTGTTTCCATGGTAAACCCTCGCAACAGACCAATAGCATTTTGTACAAGAAGCAGGGCTTTGCATTCCATCCTTGCCATAACTAACAAATGTTAATTCCCCAGAATGCCACCAGAGAATACTTGCAATATTGTTTTTGTATGCGCCACAACAGTTTTACCTAAAAATAAAATTAAAAGCACCATTTTGCCAAAAGCAAAATGAAATCAGAATACTTGTTCTCTAACTCCAACATTTAACAACTGCTCTGCAGCTCCTACAAACATTTAACTACTTGTCTGCAGCTACCGTTATCATAATTGTAATAAGATATTAGTAGTTAGTAAACAATTCGATTCGTTCGTTTGAAACATGTCCAAAATGTGTCTGTTAATCTTCTCTCGAGACATGAACTAATCTAAAAGAATCTTTCTTGCACAAATATGAATGAAAATGTATTCTGAGCCAAGATTTTAAACCTGTCGTCCGTCATAAGCCTGTCTTCTCTGTTTACGCCGTAACTTTTCTCCCAATGCAGTGAAAACAGTTCATCTTGTTGCGACAATAGAAATACAATCCGCTTTGCTAAGGTGGCGTCAGAAACACATCCGCATCTTCGTTGTCCGCGCTTCGAAGTTGCAGCCAGTTGCTTTTGTGTACCACAGTATTGCCATCAGCTTTAAAACAATCTGCGCCAGTGCAAATAATAGCTCTTCCTTTCTGATATTGTCCGACGACAGATGCTTTCGCCTTGATCTCCTCACGATCCCCACCAATGTTCCGATGAAATCAGAGAGTGCAGCCTGCATCTCTCTCTCTCTCTCTGTCTCGCTCTCTCTCTCACACACACACGCGCGCGCGCGCTCACTGACCTTGTTTCATCGACTTTGAAAGACTAAAACAAAAATGTGATAAATCATGCAATTGAGTTAAACACAAAGTAATCAAAAAGAAAGAATGGTTTTTAGTTCATTGAAAATCGATCCAATATACAGAGTACTGGTAACACTGCATCAGAGGCTATCAATTTCTACTTTGATTTGCTTTACTGGCAGGACAACAGCAGTCATATTGCCAAAGCAACATACAAAATTACAGAAACAACATTTAACAACAGTGCAAAGCTTGATTTACAATGCTTAAAATAACTCAAATTAAATGAATTAATAAATGAATGAATTAAAAAATGAATGAATGAATACATACATACATACATACATACATGCATACATACATATCACTCAGTGATTTAAAACACAGCTGCTTTTCGGGGCCATATCCCATCTGACTGTACAATATGAACAAGTTTCAGCTGCTGTGGCTTTATCTGACAATGTCACCACACCTTCCTTACAGAGAAATGTATTTCTTTGCCATACCTAACCATGTGAGTGCATATTTTGGCAAGTAGACAAGTAAATCAATTTAGACATATGAAATCTTTTCAAGTAACGCACTGGCAGCATCCTTTGTCACTACACACATATTAAAACCTCAGAGACAAAGGAATTCTGAGATCCAGACACTTCAAACACTGTTGCATCAAGACCAAACCAAAATTGTTAAAACAAAATGCTGTCACACTTTCCATTGATCAAAAGTATAAATACACCCTTAGCTGAAAAGGACATAAACCACACTTATCCAGCTTTCTGTTACCTTTATTATTTCCAAACAAAAAGTTGTCTGTTTAATTAAACACACAATCCTTTGACAGTAAAAGTGTGAAATAAACAACCTTAGTCGTTTCATGTAGCAGAAAAACAGATTTTTGGGCAAAATAATTAAAAAGAGTGGAACACTACAAAACCCAATGAGTTAGCTGAAATGATTTGAGGAAATCAACTACCTTAAACTACAGAATTTGAGAAGGATGACAGCATATTAAGTTGTAAGAGATCTATAACACAGTTCCTGAACAACATGAATTGTTCAGATTTGCAGGCCATCTTAAATATGTAAATTGGGCATCTCTGTGTTCATCCATGAAATAAGTCAGGAAAATAGATTGCTTTAGGACGTGAGAGAAGAAAAAAGACATTAAATGAACACGAACATGTAATATGCAATTCTCAGACGGACAAACATACAACAGAAAAATAACAATGATAACTATATATGGAGATAATTGTATAAAAGTTAGGGGGATGCAATTCCCTAGTCTTGTGTTTACAGTGAATACATACATGAATACATCCACTCTCACACACGCAGAAACCGAAGAGTTCTGAAACGGTATAAGAAGGGGACATACCAAAACCTAAGACATTCAGAAATTCATTTGCATTCAACTTTTCACAGAAATAGTTAATATAATTTCTAATGACAAATTTTCAAATTCTGTATTAAATTACAAAATAAAGCAAAACTGATGCACTTCCACTACTGGTCTCAGACCCCCACTGTGTGTGTGTGTGTGTGTGTGTGTGTGTGTGTGTGTGTGTGTGTGTGTGTGTGTGTGTGTGTGTGTGTGGGTGTGTGTGTTTACATATATATATATCGTGGTGCTGGGAGAGGTGTAGGCAGGAGCAAGCTCCTCAGCTCCTCCCATTGTACTGCTGTCAGTCTCCTGGTTCCCTCCCTCAGCCTGGAGAGTTAACTGGAGCTGCAGCAGCAGAGGCCTCACTAACAGGCAGCCTCACCTGAGAGTGATTTCTATTTAACTCAGCTGTGAGCACTTGCCTTCAATTAGGCCTTCTATTTAAACACAGTCTGAGAGGCTGGGGGGGAGGTGTTGTTGGTGTTGGTGTTTGTGTTTGATCTGGCTGTACTGGTTTTGAGTTTAAACCCTGTTTTACTATATGTTCTAGTTTTGTTGTTCCTTTTTCCCCCCAAAAGGGATAAATAAAAGGCCAAAACCATTTCGGTTTAACGTTTGCGTATATACAGGCTGCTCTGCTCTGCTCGGTTGCTCTAGCCTGGATGATTTCGCTCTGTTTGTGGAGTGGAGTGGTCTCTGTGCTCTGTGCTCTTACATTAACTCTGATATTAATTAAAATAAAAGTTGGGGCTATTCACCCCAAAATAAAAGTTGGGGCTATTCCGTTAGCTCTTTAGCAAATGCTGCTAATTCGGCATATAGTCTAGCTGATGAGAGGTTTTTTGTGGTTTTTCGCCCTCTCAGGAGTAAATCTTTAGGTGACATACTCTAGCTCGTTAGTCGGGTGGGTAGCTAGTCGGGAAGTTTAAGGGTATCCTGAGTCTGGTTGTGTTAGAGTGTCTGCTTTTGCTTAGCTGCTTTTTGTTGTATTTTGTATCTAAACTCAGTGGCATTTCCTGTGTTTGGTTTCTGCCTTTGGCTGCTCTGAGCCACCTTGGTGCTCTTAACAGTTTTTAGCCAGTAATTCTGTCTCGGCAAATCTTTAAAATCTAAAAAAGTAAATCTTTATTTAGGAAACGCGCATTTAGTTAGGAGAGAAAATGTGGCCAAAACTGTGCGAGAGTTGCCGGATGATCAGATTTCTAGAGGGAGACCTTGAGGATGAGTTCATCTGCGACCGTTGCTGACTCGTTGAGCACTTGGAGAAGATTCTTGTTCTCGAGGCCCAACTAGCTGGACTCCACAGTAATCCTGAATTGTTAGAGTTCCAGGAACTGTTTACTAAACCCTATAGGAAGATAGTACGCTCACCGTAGCCGGGTAAGGAAGAAGATACAGACCAGACAGGGCAAGAGGGTTACAGTAGGGTGTAAGCGTAGAAAGGGGCGCAAAATCCCAAGTGAGGTGGCATCTCCAGAGATCGCAGTGACCAACCGCTTCATGGCACTGCATTACGAGTTGGTCTGCGATACTGTGAGTGGGAGGACTGAAGAGCCCCAGTTGCCTACCTGGTGCCCAGGTTGGAGACCTCCTGGAGCGTGCAGACAAGCTCCTGGCCAGAGCGGGGGAGGATCCAGTGGTCATGGTTCATATTGGGGCCAATGACATAGGAAGGGGTAGATTTGAGGTCCTGCAGGATAAATTTATCGAGCTAGCAGGGAAGATTAGGAGCAGAACCTCCACAGTCGTCTTCTCTGGAATTCTACCAGTACCACATGCAAGCAAAGGGAAGCAAGCCTTTATACGAAGGTTTAACACATGGCTACAAACCTGGTGCAGGAAAGAGCATTGGGCCAGCATATGCTAAGTGTAGCAGAGGGGTATTTAAACTAGTGACTGGGGGGACAGGGAGGTTATACAGTGAGATGGGTAGGGATAGACAGACTGCCGGAATAGAACACACCAAGGCTAATTATTTTATTGGTAGTGAGGAACCATAATTTCAAATCAGTTAGAGCAGGGGTGTCAAACTCCAGTCCTGGAGGGCCGCAGTGTCTGCGGGTTTTTGTTTTTTCCTTTCGATTGGCATCCATTTTAGGCCTTGGAAACCATGTGTTTGGACTCTTTAGCCAACCAGTGATTTTAATTAATCAATTAACTGCTAAAACACACCAAAAACTAACTACCACTGTGGCCCTCCAGGACTGGAGTTTGACACCCCTGAGTTAGAGCATCACTGTTATTGGGGTGGTTTTGAGCAGCTGGGAGTGGAGAGGAAAGATGGGAAATGCATGCTCAGTACCCTTAAAATCTCTCTGTTTAAATGCTAGAAGCATAAAAAATAAAGTTTTGGATCTAGAAGCGGTTATGAGTAATAGTAACTATGATATTGTTGGGATCACAGAGATGTGGCTTGGTGCAGGGGATGGGGATGAGTATAACATAAAGGGATACAAGGTGCTTAGAAAAGATAGAACCAATAGAAGAGGATGGGGCATAGCTCTGTATGTAAAGGATTATCTTAATATCCAGGAAATTCCAGGTATGGAGCCCCTTGGTGTTAGTGAAGACATACGGATTAAAATACTGGGGGGAAATGAAAAGAGTCTGAATGTCAGAGTATCTTATAGGCCACCAGCCTGTGACAGCAGTGTCAACAGTATGCTCTTTGATAACATTACACTGGCATGTCAGGAGGGTGAGACAATAGTAATGGGGGACTTCATTTACCCCTCAATTAATTGGGAAGCTGTGTCTGGTCAGGGTATATGTGAGGAAGAGTTTCTGGATGTTGTAAATGATTGTTTTCTGATACAGTCTGTTACTCAATCTACAAGAGAGAACACAATTCTAGACCTGGTTCTGTGTAATAACCCTGATAGAATCTGCAGTACTGAGGTAGGGGAGCCACTTGGAACAAGTGACCATAGTGCAGTTACATTTGAAATTTTTTGGCGAGTTAAGACTACATCCTCCAATGGTAGAATTTTCAACTTTAGACGAGCTGGCTTTATTAAAATGCGTGATTATACAAGAAATATAAACTGGGTACCTCTTCTAGATGGTAGAACTGTGAGAGAAATGTGGAGCATATTTAAAATGATTATTCTGGATGTACAGCGTAAAGTCATTCTGCAAGTGCGAAAAGGGAAGCTGAAAAATAAGCGTCCACAGTGGATGAATAAGGCGTTACATGGTTGTTTGAAACATAAAAGGGAGCTATTTAGAAAATTCAAGTTAGACAGCTCAGAGACAAACAAGATTGAATACAGTAAAATGCGAACTCGAGTTAAGAAAGAAATAAGGGAAGCTAAATGACGTTTGGAAAGACAGATTGCACTAGATGCAAAGAGCAACCCTAAACACTTTTTTCAATACTACAGTCGAAAAAGGACAGTTAAAGATGAGATAAGAGGTTTAAAAAACAAGGATGGACTTATGGTTTATGATAACAAGGCTATTGCTGATACCCTAAACAACTACTTTGCGGAGAGTTTCACTAGTGTAGTGTTTTCTCATATGCCTTCAGGTGCATTCAGTTCTCAGAGTCTTATGGAGGAAAATGATGCAGAAGTACTAGATAAACTTCAAAAACTTAAATAAGGCAGCAGGTCCCGATGGAATATTTCCAAGACTCCTCAAGGAACTAGCAAAAGAGGTCTACAAACCTCTGACTGGAGAAATACCAGATGACTGGAGGCAAGGCAGTGTAGTGCCTATCTACAAGAAAGGAGACTGACTGATCCAGGAAAGTATTGGCCTGTCAGCTTAACTTGTATCACTTGTAAATTACTGGAAGCCATCATTAGGGACAATTTGGAGTTAGTCCTAGAACAAAATGGTATCTTAAACGATAGCCAGCATGGTTTTCACAGAGGGAGGTCATGCTTAACAAACCTCCTGGTCTTTTTTGAGGAAGCTACAGCCTGTTTGGATGCAAACCAAGCTTATGATATTATCTATTTAGACTTTCAAAAGACATTTGACAAAGTTCCACATGAGAAGCTCATAGTGAAAATGAAATCTGCAGGAATTTCTGGAGCTACCAATGAATATGTTCGAAGATGACTGTCTGGTAGAAAGCAGAGTGTAACTGTGGGAGGAATCGTATCAGAGCAGGATCCTGTAAGAAGTGGAGTCCTGTACGGATCAGTGTTGGGGCCTTTTCTTTTCCTTATTTACATAAACGATCTTGATGCAGGGATTAGTAGTAAAATAGTAAAATCTGCAGATGACACAAAACTAGGGGGTCTAACCAACAGTAAGACCAACTAAGGTAATACCAGAAGACCTAAACAGCATCCATAAGTGGGTAGATACCTGGCAGATGACATTCAACTTAGCTAAATGTAAAGTCTTGCATGTGGGAAATAAGAACCTTAGACAAGACTACTTCATGGGAGGAAGTAAACTAGAATGTGCTCAATTTTAAAAAGACTGGGGAGTAATAGTAGACCCAAGCTTAACAGGATCTAGGCAGTGTGCTGTAGCAGTGAAAAAGGCCAACAGGATGCTGGGATATATAGGCAAAAGTATTGATTATAAATCTAAGGAAGTTATATTAAAATTATGCAATGCTTTAGTCAGACCCCACTTGGAATACTGTGTGCAGTTCTGGGCACCACACTATAAGAAAGATATCGAAAAAGTACAAAGGAGGGCAACTAAATTAGTTCCTGGCATGAAATATAAAAACTACGAGGCAAAACTTAAGTTATTTAACCTATTTAGACTCAGCAAGAGGAGACTAAGGGGTGATTTAATAGAGGTTTTTAAATTTATTAAAGGACTCAACAAGGTTAACTACAGTACATTTTTCAAGGTGAGTTGTAATGGCGAGCTTTGTTGGGCCAAATGGCCTGTTCTCGTCAAAATATTTTCTTATGTTCTTCTTTAATATACAGTATATATATACAGTGGGGGAAATAAGTATTGAACACATCAACAATTTTTCAATTCAACATATTTCCATTGCAGCTATTCACCTGAAATTTAGACCAGACATTGGTATTAACTCAACAAAACTACATAGGTAAAGAAATTGTAACATTCCAATCCAAAAAAAAGTTATGTATAATAAAGGGGAATGACACAGGAAAAAAGTATTGAACACGCTAACTGAAATTTATTTAATACTTAGTGGAGAAGCCTTTGTTTCCAATGACAGCTTCAAGATGCTTCCTGTACAAAAAAACTAACTTCTCACAGTGATCAGGTGGGATTTTGGCCCATTCTTTAAATCTTGAAGATTCCGAGGGACCCACTGGTGAATCTTGATCTTCAGTTCCTTCCACAAATTTTCTATTGGATTTAAGTCTGAAGACTGACTTGGCCGGTCCAACACCTTTTTTTCTTCCACTTGAGTCTCCTTTGCAGTATGTTTTGGATCATTGTCCTGTTGGAAGATCCACCCACGTCGATCCATCCTCATCATTCGGGTGGATGGCAACAGATTCTCCACACGTTATAAAAACACTGGCTGAGCTTCTGCCAGCTGCTCCCTTATCACCTTTGGTTCCCTGCCTGTACATGTAGACAGGCCTGGTTATGCAGGTGCCAGGAACTCCTTTCTGCAGGTGTACTATTAGGCCGCTGCACATCCAATACCATCATTAGTTAGTACACTTGGCGCAGTTAATGCCCAGACTCATAGGGTTTCCACAGTCATATTTTATATTCAATCAATGCCTCCCAGCAGGTGTATATGTTTCCTGAACTTGTTTTAGTGTTAGCTATAGATTTGTTTTTAGCCAGCGATTTTTTCACATTTCCTGGACTGCAGAACAGCTTCCAACTCCCCAACAATACTTCAGCAAAACTCTCATAATCTACAAGATTCTTGCATCTGTGTATCAAAGGTAGCAAGAACCTGCCATAAGGCTTTTCCCTTGGGTCCTAAGTCCCACCCTCAAGTAGCCATAGATATGGCTACTTGAGGCTGGAGTCATTTCCATAATAGTTCTTAGTTAATACCCCACAAAGAGTGAAATGAGTAAACAAGTACTTTGGGTGTGCATCTAAATCAACACCCCTTATTTTGAACCTTAGTAAACCAGCCTCTTGATCATTAAGGTTTTGTCTTGTTGTTTACTATATGTACTGTATATACAGAAGTTTATACAGATAACAGACATTCCCAAGAGAAACCTCTGTTTTTCACATTTTGCCTGGTGTTATTGGAGCAAAATGTTTCTGTCACCATTTCTGTGTACTCTTTTACTGCAACATAACCGATATACTGTTGAAAGATCAGTGTCTGATTTCTTTTTAGAAGCTCCCTTTCATAATTCTTTTGATATACTTTGATTAAAAGCACAAATGATCTTTGAGATGTTAACATCAGGATTACAGTTTCCAGGGCTTATGCTTCAGAATTGTCAAGAGTGCAGAGGAAGAGAGGAGCTCCTCCACCATCTGCATCCATCTGCATTCCACAACCAAAACCAGAGCAGTGGATATCTATGCACCAGAACCAGCGATGTGAATATCTATGCACCAGACTCAGAACAGTGGATGTAGAAGAGAGAATGGCTGCATCGCCTCTGATGTAGTTTGCATCCCCTGTGCATGTGAGAGGGATGCAGGTTCTCAGCCAATCACAGCAGACACATCAGGAGAAAATAAGTCAGAGTTAGATGCCAAGAGATGGAGAAGGACTGTTAAGTTTGAGCAGCGTTCCTAGTACAATTTTTGTGTTTTCCCATGTGTGTTCATGCGAATTAGTAAGTACAATTGGTCACTCTGTTTTCTGTTATCATTCCATATTCTGTGTAAATATGTAAACTGTTATCCTTCATGATACAGTGTAGTGATGTTAGAATCTAATGTTGTTATATTATTACCGCTAGTGCCGTGCTATTGGTTTATCTGTGTCCCGTCCCGTTAAATTTAATAATTGCAGTTGTTATTTCGGTTAGCTAAGTTCATAAATGTATAATTTCCAATTGTTGGGAAAGGTAATGATTATATACAATACACTGCATTACGTTAACACCGCCAACATAGGTAGGTTATCATTATCTAGCATAATTGCTTTAGGAGTTTAATTTGTGTATACCGATTATTGTATTTCCTCATTGTTGCTAACTGTTTAATTCATATTATGTATATTCTCCTTTGTTTCAAACCACACATACACACACAAACACTCCCCCATACATGACCCATACAAGATTAAAGACTCAGATGTGGCCTGTCTCCAGTGTTTTGACCGAGGTGACAGCCAACCCCACCAGAACCAGTGCAATCTCCCCCAACAGTAGATATCTATACACCAGAACCAGAGCTGTGGATATCTATGCATTGGAACCAGAGCTATGGATATCTATATATCAGAACCAGAGCTGTGGATATCTACACACCACAACCAAAACCAGAGCAGTGGATATCTAACCAACAGCCTCAGAGCTGTGGATATCTATTCACCAGAACCAGAGCATGTATTTATGCATCGGAACCTCAGATCCTCCAGAAGTAACAATGCTGAGGTCATTAGGCTGGGAGTGAGCTTTGGTTGCTCTAAATCATGCAGACAGGCCTGCAGAGACAGAAATCAGAATGAAGTGCTGCCATAACATGTATTGTGGAGGGGTCTTCTGTGTACATCACACTGTCTGTCAGAACTCAGCAAGTGGACACAGATGTGAAAAATAAACCGAAGTTACTTAGCAGCTGAAGTTCACAAAAAACAAAGTCAAGCCAGGCAAACCAGAGAAACACAGAAACAGTGAAAAATCACAATTCAGAAGGCGAAGCCAGTAAACAGGCAGGAAAATCTAAAAACCAGGATGGCACAGCAACGGTACAAATTCTCAAGACAGGAGACCAAAAAACCAGGAAACAGGCAAGGATAATAACAGGCAGACTATCAGAAACAAAGGCTTGTAGTGCACACAGAAATAAACTGAGATGAACTCACAATGAACAAGAGACAGGACAAGGTATAAATACACAGACTACCAGGCAAACAAGACTCAGGTCAACAGCGAGGCAGGTGAAGCAAATCGGCAATCAGGTAACAGGTAATGAGGCAGGAGATGGGGCAGACAATGAAAACAAATTGAGGTTCCAAATGTAGCCCGTGCTATTATTTTGTTATTTTTCTTTATTTCCAAATTTGTATAAATGTATGAGAATACATTATAATGTACTATGCTAGCAATGTGTTTTTTTCATGGCCTGTATTTGTTTAAATTATAAATGTTGGAATATTTATTTTCTGTATGTTTATTGGTTGCAAAGTAATTGTGACTAGTGATGGCGAAACCGAGGCTTTTGAAACAATTGACACAATTGAAGCAATTGCTTCGAAAATGTATCGATGCTCCGACGCTTCACCCAGATGGGTATTACGTCACCATGATCAAATACGCATAATACAGCCCTACAATAGAAGTTTCCTATGGTTCTTTGCGAAGAGTCCGTGACTGACTGTCGTCACTTTGCAAGTTCGAATCTGGCTGGGTAGCTGTCTGAAGTTACACTTTCCACATGTATTTTCTGAATAAATAGTCTCTTTACTACGCTTTTTCTTACTTGAATATGCAGATAGGAGAAACATAGGCTGTGATGTGATTATCTGTGTGAAATGTCCTGAACTAATGACGAAGTCAGTGTTTAGCTACATCAAACCATACATTGGAACATGTAGACTACAGGAGTAAGCTAAGTTAAACCATGTGTTTCATCATGATCATTTTCCAAACACAAGAATGAATTACAAATTAAAAGGATCTGTCATAATTTCTTTGTCAATCTCTTTATTTGAGAATGCAGAGCATGCGAATAATAGCGACCGAATAAGCTTTCCCTGAGACGCGAAAGAGAAAACCGAAGAATCTGTCTATTCAAGGCCTGTAGGCTTTCTCTCAGTAGGTTAGGTGGGTCATATTTTATTTAGTTACTCCATACACACGCATTCACAAGGTATAGCCCGCTGTAGAAGTATTATGCAATAAAAGTTAATAGGCTTGTTTAGATTCGAACAACGCAACTTCGCTTTTCCTCACAAACAGCAGCTCAGAGTGTTAACCATTACACTACATGAACTGCTTACCTATAAAAGAGGGACAAGTGATTGGAACAATTGACAATGCTAATGCATTGGACTGACTTAGATCATTTCGAAACATTATCTGACGCTTTGGAACAATTAAACACTGGCACGTCATCTGAAGCTTCAAAACAATTAAAAGTGCCTTGAAACACTGCCACGCCATTTGATGCTTTGAAAAAATTAGAACTGTTTCGGAACACTGACATAGCTCACTCTTACGAACAATCAAGACTGTTTCCAAATGCTGTGGTAGCTGACTCTAAGCCTGCAATAAGTCTGCTTTGAAGAAGTGGATATTAGTTTACAGTTATTAACCAGTATAATATACTTCCTCAGATGTCACTATAATACGTTTTATTAAATAGCAACGACTTTGAAACGGTATTTTAAAGTAGGCCACATACATTCATAATTTTCTGGTTGTTATGCAGCATGTAACTTGCAGGAGGAAGCTATATTAGTGACATGATAACATAGGTTATGTGTCATATTTGCTCGACCATTGAGGATCATCTGTTTTTAAGAGGGTCGTAAAATATATGCACGTGAGATTATGCAACTACAAGATGCTTGAACTGTTTTATATCCTGATATATTGTTACATATGTCCAATTCTTCAATGCAGACTTATTGCAGATTACTTGTTATGACATACATTTATGTCACCAGCAGATGTCCCCGAAGTGTTTCGAAACAGTTCCTTGTTCCGAAGAGTCAGCGGCTGCGTTCCAATACTCAATTTCGTCTCCTCCTTTCCTCCTTTCCTCCCCTCCTTTCCTCCGTGCCCCGGAAGCTGATTATGTGTCCTCCTTTCCTCCACTGTTCCAAAGTGCAATCTCGCCTCCTCCTTTCCTCCTTTCCTCCTTTTCGTTTCTCCAAACGGAGGATACATCGATGTATCCTACCGCGGAAGTCTTTTCACCTTTCTGCGTGACATCATTGTGCTCACGACCAGTCAGATTAAAAGACCATCCCACTGAATATTTTGATTGGCTTTGGTATCGTCAGAGTCAGTCGAAATTATTACTTCATCAATAGCCGACGTCGACTTTGATGACGGGCGAATCGGATTAGCTGTTCCAATATTCGATTCATCTCCTCCTTTCCTCCTTTCCTCCACTCGTTTCCTCCCCTCCTTTCCTCCATATATTTCCGGGATACTTCCGGGGTAGGAAAGGAGGGGAGGAAAGGAGGAGAGGAAAGGAGGAGACGAGAAAAAGTATTGGAACGCAGCCATCGATGTATCCTACTGCGGAAGTCTTTTCACATTTCTGCGTGACATCACTGTGCTCACGACCAGTCAGATTAAATGACCATCCCACAGAATATTTCACTATCGAAAATTTCTAAAACATGACAAGGGATTTACTAATACTGAAGGATAAATGGGAGAACAGTCAACAATGTAATTTACATTACTGGGAAATATTTTGTTTTGCGTTTTTAAACATAACCACATTGATGCGATATATTCACGTTTTTGAGCTGCGAATGGTAATTTTACCATTGTAAAATTGAGCGAGTTTATGTTGTGGTAAGTGTATTTATACTTTGTACAAATGTTTATATTACATCATGAGCAGAATGCGTGAAACTGACATTTATATTTTAATAAATCAAAAGGGCTGTAGGCGTGAAAGAAGCGTGATTGGCTTCGGTATTCTCGGAGTCAGTCGAAATTATTACTTCATCAGTAGCCGACGTCGACTTTGATGACGGGCGAATCGGATTAGCTGTCCCAATATTCGATTCATTCCTCCTTTCCTCCTTTCCTCCACTCGTTTCCTCCCCTCCTTTCCTCCACATATTTCCGGCATACTTCCGGGGTAGGAAAGGAGGGGAGGAAAGAAGGAGAGGAAAGGAGGAGACGAGAAAAAGTATTGGAATGCAGCCAGCGTCCAAAGCGTTTGGAAACAGTCTTGATTGTTCCTAAGTGTCAGCTGTGGTAACGTTTTAACAGTCTTAATTGTTTACAACATAAGTGTCCGATAACGTGGCAGTGTTTGGAAACAGTCTTAATTGTATCAAAGCCTGAATTAACTGTGCAGTGTTTCCAAACAGTTTTAATTGTTCCTAAGAGTGCAGCGTCCCGAGGCAGTTTTAACTGTTTCAAAGCTGCTGATGACGTGCAGTGTTTCGAGACAGTCCTAATTGTTTCAAAGCCTCAATTAACGGAGCAGTTTTCCGAAGCACTTTTAATTGTTTCAAAGCTGCTGATGAAGTGGCAGTGTTTCAAGACAGTCGTAATTGTTTCAAAGCCTCAATTAACGGTGCAGTGTTCCAAAGCACTTTTAATTGTTTCAAAGTGTCAGATGAGATGGCAGTGTTTCCAGACAGTCTTAATTGTAAGAAGTTAATTATGTTATGTTGTAAAGCAATGACACAGTAATAACTAGGTTTAAATCTTGCCTATCATGTTTGTTGTTTTCTCTCGTTTTATAAGTTCAGTTCCTCAGTGAAGACAGAAAAAGGTTAATAAAATCACAAAAACCATGTGTGGAGCTGGTGTTACATGTTACAGACACTATCAAAACTAGCAAGCACTCACTGTCAGGAGTATAGCCTAATTAACATGCAATGGCTATGGCAATTACAACTTATACTACATGGATAAACTTCAATTAATAGAAGCAAATTAAATGGTTTGGAAACTACTGTTTCGGAACACCAATGATAGTGACATCTAGGGGTGATGAATGTCATAAATAAATTAAATATTACATCCTATTGATAACAGCGAAAAGACACTGTAGTTCGGATTCGGAAAGTAGAACATTGCGAAAGGTCACAAACAGAAACCCAGAGCTTTAGCCATCAGACTATTTTGACGGATAATCACAGCATGGGGGAAAATGCATTAAACCAATTGACAACGCTGATGCATTGGAAAGGCTCAGATTGTGTCGAAACCTTAGCATAGCTGGTGCCTCAGAACAATTAAGACTGCTTCCAAAAACTGCACCGTTAACTGATGGTTTGAAACAATTAGTAGGACTGTCTGGAAACTCTGCACTGTTAATTGACATTTTGGAACAATTAAGACTTTGTCTAAAAATTGCACCTTTAATTGAGGCTTTGAAACAATTAGGACTGTCTCGAAACACTGCCACGTCATCAGCAGCTTTGAAACAATTAAAAGTGCTTCGGAACACTGCACCGTTAATTGAGGCTTTGAAACAATTAGGACTGTCTCGAAACACAAATGCAGCTGACTCTGAGGAACAATTAAGACGTTTCGAAAAACTGCAGCTTCATCCCACACTTTGAAACAATTAAAACTGTTTGGAAACATTGCACCGTTAATTCACACTGAAACAATTAGGAATGTCTTGAAACACTGACACAGTTGATATTTCGGAACAATCTAGACAGCTACTAAACACTTTAGCCCCCTGACTCATGGGAACAATGAATTGTTTCGAAACACTTGTGTTGGGGACATACTGTAGGCAAAATGTCATTACAAGTAGCCTACAATAAGACACACACACAGACACACACACACACTCACACACACACACACATTTGTGAACGTCACTGCGATAGATATTTTAATACTAGTTGAGGAATAGCATATAGTTATTTTTGTCTTGGCTTCCGACTTGTTGGACACATTGGACCTCATTTATCAATTTATTCCTAAAACTGTGTGTTAATTTATGCGTAACCTGAAACGAACAAACAAAATCCGCCCTATTTTTCAAACTTTGATGTGGAATTCCGTACATATGTTGATTAATAACTATTACTCCATCATAAACGAGACACGCATTCATAGATTTGGTGTTTAGCACCTCTCCTGTGATATTTTTGACGCTCCAGGAATACCACAGGAGCTTGGAATTCCGTTGCAGACAACATAGAAAGGTGGCAAAGAAAAGATTAAAGGAAAAATTATCCATAGCGGTGATAAAAGTTCTTCTCATGGAATTCCAATATTAAAAATAATGGGCAACGTCGCTGTACGCTTATGTAACACGATGAAAACAACCAATACAGTTAACTTTAACTTGACTCATAATTACAAAGCAAGTAGCAGACCAGTGAAGCTAAATAACAACATCGAGATAAATGTAACTACCCCAACTATAACCTACCCATTCTGAACTAAATGCGGCGCTACAAGTCACGACAATAACTATTTACAGTTAATGAACTTGTCACAATAGATAGGTAAACTATGTGTGTAGCTACTGTAAAATTCAGAGGTGATGTTTGATTTGCTAATGAACAAGGACGTATTGAAGCGGTCAGCTAGGCAATTAACATGATCTCTTCCCCCTCGACTTTAAAACGCCACACAAAAGCTATTCTACTAACTTGATTTGTTGAAGGATTTGTTAAGGACGTTTTCCGGCATTTTCCAATGACTGGGTGCATTGCTGTCATGGCACACTAGTCGGGTGACCAGATCAAAATGGTCCCAGATTCTATCATGCAAGCATCATCTTGTACGTATGATATTTTCAAGTGGTACAAATTTTATCTTACAGAATTATATATTTAATTTCCCGAAACAGATATTACTTCGACTTTTGCAGAAAACTATACGTTCTCACGAAGATCTCCAGGTTATGTGCGTTATTTGTAGTTATTTAAATACGTATGTAGTGTCTTATTCCAAGAAGACCCTGATCCCAGCTTATCGAAAATGGACCCATAAGATAAGGGAAAATATAGGTCATATTTCAGTGGGGTTTGACATAATGTTATCATGTAAACATGCCGTTTACATTCTAAAATTCCACATGGTTCGGAACAAGTTATGTTACGGCCACAAGTAAACATTCCAGGTAAATAACGAGCAAGGAACATTAAGAAAATAGGTCAAAGTTTCTAGGAATATTTTATTTAAGGTTCTGACCATGTTCTGACAACCAACAACTGTTAGCTGGGGTTTAGCCTTCTATGGGATATTTCACTCAATTTCTTTGAGAGGTCCATTAATGTGCAAAAAAAAAACCTAACAAGAATTCAATCTTCAGGAAGGCGAACATTTGCAGTTATTCAGATAGTAGCCTATGTTTCAAATTACATCAGAAGCCTTTGAATATTATTAAGGTTATGAACTCCAGACAGCGTGTAGAACTTTGATAGCCTGTAACATTTAAACACCATCTCCACACATAATTTTCTTGATTTTATTCTCGTGATTTTATTCACCTTTTCTGTACTCACTGGGGTATTTACAAAACAAGAGCAAACTGCATCAAACATGAAAGACAAGAAATAAACATTGACAATAATGAGTCTTTGATGAAACACAGAACATAACTTTTCTTCTGACGCTGTGAACTGTCGGAAACGCTCCACATTTGAACTTGTCCGTTACGTCAAGTAGGAAACGTGATGACGTTAAACGCGTGCTTCGGCTGGGGCTCCGGAGCAGTGTGCCGAAACACAGCTGCTTCGAATGATTCGACGCAGCTTCGGAGCCCCGTCTCATTTCGCCTATCTCTAATTGTGACCCTTGAACCTGAATCTGGAGTGGCGGGAGTGAGTGCGCGGAGAGATGGAGAGGAGCGGACGGCTAGTCTGAGCTCGCGCTATTGATATATGTACTCCTACGCTGTCTGTCCACGTCTAGGCAATTGGACTGGAATGTAACCGGGAAAAGCTGTCGGTTAGACAGCTACGATACTGGGGACTGTATTTTGTTTGTTTACCGTGCTTATAGAAACGAGTGTAGCCTGCCTCGTAGAGGACCTTGCAGACTGAGTTTGTTGAGGAAAAGGAGAACTCGCCATTCGACTGGACAAGGTGGATGGAAGGGAGAACTCGACGCCATTAACAACAGTCAGCGCGAAGGACACTGTGGCTCCACTCATTCAACCACTACAGCACGTTGTTGCTCATCCGAAACTTCAGGAAAAGGTTTGCTTTTTTGTTTGCTTTCGAGCGAAGCGGCCATTAAGTTTCTGGTCACGGCGTACCAGAGCTACGAACAGGCCTGCAGCGAGGGGGGTAATTTTAAGTTTTAAGCCGGCATAGGACATTTAGTTGTTTGAACTTCAATACAATTGAAACTATTGCTGTTTATCTGTGTGAATGTTATGACATTGTGTGATTTTATGGTGCATTATCCTGTATATATTTACCATTTTGGGTAATATTCAGTTATTTCGTTGTGTAAGAGAGCGTTAGCTCACTTGTAGGAGAGTTAGCCGAGACTGCTAACTAAAAGTGACTAAGGTCACCAGTTTCTTTTGAATTATACTAATTTGCGTAACTTGAAGAAGCTAAGACGCTTATTTCTTATTTCTGTTTTTATGTCATTTTATTTGTTTGTAAAGCACAAGATTTCTAATTTTGAAAGTAAAATGTATGTTTTTTATACCCGCTGTAGTGGAAATTGCGTTTATTACGAAGGGTATCGAGTTGACAAGGGATAGTGGCTATAATTTTGCATGAGCATTCAGTACCTAATCCTATGAGGTAATACATATATTGTATTGCAAGTGATTGAAAAGAACTCAGGGCGCCCCAAATAGAGAGCTCAGAATATTCTGGAGTCCCATGTCTATTAACGTGGCATGGCGGGGCACTACACAAATGAAATACCTGGACAATCCAGACACAGGAAGGTACCTCAAAGGTACAAGTAAGTTAGCTCCCAGTCTGCTACGGAGGACTACCAAGCCCAAAACTTGGAGGAGCACTACTGGGAAAAGGTGTTCTTTACCTTTCTTGATATACTCCCCTAGGAGCTACACCGGAGATTCAAGGGGAAGGATGACACGCCAGCTGGGTCAATCCTATCAGGTCTTCTCTGCCTTACCATCTCAAGTCACTGGAAGGGCATGACAGATGACAGAGTTGCCCTATCTGTCAGAGATGTGTGCCAGTTTTATGATGTGGAGGAAGAAAATGTCACCAAATTCAAGGTATTCCACTCATCATATGCTCTCCCATCCAGCAATGTCAAAGCTGTGGAATCAGTTTTCCCTAATCTGACTATGCTCCTCAAAACATATGCTACAATCCCAGTTACAACTGCTTCAGTGGAGTGATCATACTCTAAACTGAAGCTGATCAAACCCAGCTCATAAACCGGTGTGGAGAAAGAAGGCTCTCTGCTCTTCTGCTGCTGTCAGTTGAGAGGGATATCCCAGTTCACCATAATTAGGTTATTGACATATATAAACACATGGCCAAAAGAAGAATTCTGCTAGGCTCCACCACCCACCATCTCCCTTCCCTGAGTACTACACTCTCAAATCATAGCTTTCTCATTGACATTTTCACGTGTGTATGTGTGTGCATGTGTTTGTGAAACAAATGTTAATAGTTCCCTCTGTGGTTTACTCATGAGGTGTTTGCAAAATAAACATTGTAAAGGTTTATAGTTCCCTATGCAATTTTATCATAGAGGTGTGCTTATATTTTTATCTGGATTGCCTAATAACATAATGTTAATCTTAAGGATGAAGACCATTTCATCATACATGATGCATCATAGCTTTTTGCATTCTGGTGAGGCCCCATGTTGTGAAGTAGGTGCCCTTTTTTATGTTTTCACCCCTGCCCTTAAAATAAAACAGCCTGTGTCTGCCACTGCAAACATTCAATTATTACCAACAAGGGTTGTGGAAAAAGGTTTGTGTCTTGAGCTCTCCAAAGATTACCTGTCATCCCATCACGTGAACTCTCAACCAATCAGAGGGGATAGAGGTTCCTCTCGTCAGAATTCCGTTCTTGTTTAGATTCCTTTCGATTCCTGGTTAGGCAGGCATGTAAAGTTTGGGAATGACGTCAGTCATAAATGCGACTGCTGTGTGTACAGCTGTTTGGATGCCCAATAATTTAATCGTATGTATCTCCTACACATTTATTGTATTTTCATATCCTAATAATTACGAAGTGCCTTGAATGAATCATTCCACCTCATTTATTTATGACACATTTAAATTTCACTAATTTATTTCTACACAAGCACACCAGACAGCTCAGTCACATGCTGCCGAATTTGTCAAGTGTGTACTAGAAAGAGACAGTCTGTTTGTGCAGCATTAGATCGCTCTTGCCAAGACACAGCAGAACGAAAAAAGTAAGCAGTTGAAGCATTCATTTATTTAATTGTAACATGCAGACAGCAAAATCTGCCTCTTAAGGGTCACACTGGCAATCGTAGAAATTAAATTCGTAGAAATTAAAAGTTTTTCTAAAGTACCATTCAGATGGTGTTGTGACTTTGAAACAATATTTTCAGCTTTCACATTCAAATGCAAATTACTGTGGCCATCAAGTTCAAAGTGAGAATTGAATTGTGTGGGAAACAGATTCCAAACTAAATTCTGGACAAATGCCAGTGCTCCCAATGGTTTTCTGTCTTGATGGATGAAATGACTGACATTAACAATTCCGAACAAATTTCATTGCTAATGATTTGTGACTGGAAACTATTCAATGAGAGAGTACTTTTTGTGTTTTGTTTCAACTGCTGTCACAACGAGTGAGATGTTAACCAACGTTTTCCTGGACAAACTAAACAAATTCAAGTTAGATCCAGTGAACACGGAGGGACAGAGCAGGGCTGATGACAGGCATAGGCCGTATAGGCGGTCGCCGAGAGCGCCACCTTCTGGTTGGCGCTGGTCACCTTCAAAGGAAAAAGATAAAAAATAATACAAATTCGCCAGTGGGCGCCCTTCCTCATTTTCTGCCTTGAGGTAACAAATGAACAAATAAAGAAAGCAAGAAATACACTTTGCACCACGAGTTGACAGACTCTACCAAGATTTTGGCTTACTGCTGCAAAGTTTGCTTAGATCTTAGGCTACCTTTTACACAAATGTTGTTTTGCTGAAGACAGCTGTTTTCCCTCAGCTATATTTGTTCACCTGGGGGGAACGTGTGTATGTTCTTCTGGAGGGAAAGCAGGGATTCTTAAGTGATAATGCTTTAATGCATTTACCATTTGAATGTATTGCCATTTCCTCCATGCAAATTATTTAATTTGTTGTAACAAATCAGTGGAATTAGGTTTATCTGGTAATAAATTACAAGTGATCTTTTTTTATTATTGTCATAAAACCGCTCCTGTGTTGGTACTTACTGATCTGAGCAGTATTATTGAAGTAATTTGAAGTTGATCAGAATTGTTATCAACACCTTTCAATCTGTGCTTATTTCCAGCACGACATTCATGCCAGTATCTTGGATGTTACGAACAGGTAAAGATAGTTGGTAATATTTAACAATTTATTCATTCTTTGATACGTGATTCCCTTATTTGAGAAGTAATTTTAATTAATAAAACTGAAATATACTTTTCACAGGCATTGCAGCCGTGGGGGATGTGTCCCCCACACTTTCTCCGGATCATCATCTAACCCAATTAACACCCATATGTGTGTATAGCTATATAGCTGTCTTGTTAATGCTCCATCTGCATTGGAATCCAATGCTGCAGTGTCAGGTTGGGGGGTTCCAACCCACTAACCACTGATACAAAGTTTGTTGTGGTTGTGACGTCACTGCCACACTGTTATTGAAGTCCACGAGCCGCTAATGTCTCTCATATTAAATATCCTTTTTTCACATTTTAAACACTTATTTCTGCTTTCTCGTTTTTCAAACCTTAATAGTCCAGCTGTGCTATATTCGTCTTGGTGAATTTTGAGTGGACCAAATCCAAATTTTTCCCAGGGCACCAAAATGGCTAGAGTCGGCCCTGGGACAGGGTAATGACGGGGCTGGTAACGTCAGTGTCAAGGTGCGAGGGGTGCAGGCCCACATAACCACCGTCCAAGACATTGTAAATTTCATAACAGCATCCCCAGAAAGGCAACAGATACTTATAGATGACAATCTAGAAAGTTTTTAGATATACGCTGAGAGGGCTGTCCTTCAAAGTGTGTCATGGGGTCAACTTTTCATCTATTGGTTGATCGACAGCAGAGTGCATAGACTGAATACATGCCCACACCGGTGGCCAGGCTCAGTACAGAAATGTCTGGAGGTTGTAAATGACCTTTAGTGTGGAGGTTGCTCAAGAACTGAGGTGCTTATCTGATGGAGCAGAAAATAATATTGCCGGTCAGGGATGCATTTCCCAAAACTGCTGTTGTCCATCCTATGGTCGTACATCCGTTGTGAGAACCATAGTTAGCATTTTTGATGTTTCTGAAAACCATAGTTGCATCGAACATTCACAACCATCGTTGTAAAGTTGTGTAGTTGGAACAACAGCTGTGGAGCTGTAGTTAAAAGCATTGTTCCTTGTTAGCTCCTCCTGACCGAGTCATAGCGACACGACGCAGGAGAGTTTCTCAGCTGTTGTTCGTAAAGCTGCATGAAATAAGAAAAATATTTTAGTCAGTGTTTCTGTTAGTTATAACAAAATCTTGATTAAGCAGTTTTGTGTATATCGTGGTCTACAAAAGTTCATAGTGGCCTACAATTTTAGTCTACGTAATTTTAGCCTATGTTGGGCTGTCCGTACATCCCCTAAATCAACTATTCCCCTCACTACTAGAGGCTGCTTCCTCTCAGGCCTCTCAGAGAACCCAAAGGGTCGCTTTTCCTTTGCTATTAAAAGGATTATTCATACTGATAATATGCCACACTTAATGATGCCAGATCCTGCATGCCATGTTCTTCTCTCAATGTGTTTTGCTGTGCAGGCTGGCTCTGACAGTGTGCGGTTGCTCTATAAGCGTATGCTGAAGCTTGACTGCCAGAAAAAAATACTACAAATAAACTTAAACTGGAATGACAAACGGTATTGCTATACATTGACCATTCTTTGATCAATATGTCTCTACCATATGTAATGTTTTTTCTTTCAATTTTTAGGAAAAGGAGAATGCCAGTAAATACATAAATCAAAAAAATAATAATTTTATGTGTCTTGGTGGAAAAATTGATTTGTGATGTCCACTCTTCCTGTTGGATAATCCAGCGTCAATGGGTCCACTACATGTGGTGGCATTGGCAGCTGGCATGGTGCTTTTTCTTTTCGAACAGTGGCAACATTATGAAGCACCACACATGCTGCCACCACCTCACTACCTCACATGCCTGCTTTGGACACACCCGCAAGCCTTGCAGGCAAGCAAGCGTGCTTTGTTGTCACCAAATGTCATCTCAATCTTGACCCTTGTGTTACTGTGAGTACGTTATATTGTATTTGTTCCCTTGTTTGTGGGTCAGGATAGGGGGTCATCAGGTGACAGCAGGCCATCAAAATGCCCTTTCAATGATAGAAAAAATAATCACAACACAGCATGATGTGTAATATATAGTGCGAGTGCTTGCATGAATCATGCACTGACCCTGGCCACCTGGCCTCCAGACTGGTCACCATTAAATGGTGATCATATGTCATCTGACAAAGGATTTCTGGTCATTTTAACTACCATTGTAAGAAAATGTGTCTTTTGTCATGAATATAAATAGACGTTTTATGGACAAAATTATGTAGGCTAGGAATGTCAGATCAAATACGATATGATCAAATACCTGAACACTGATGCTGTGAAATAACTATTCACATAATCCCCCTCATGTTCTCCCAGGGGCGCTCTAATGGTGATATGCGTACAGTCAATTGAACCAATCACCCTCAGGATTCCTTTGAAAAAAAATTTGTTCTGTATATAGGCCTAATCTATGCATATTTAAGACAAAGTATTTTTATATTGTGAATTACCTGCGATCGAATAAAATGCCTGTGTGATCTTTAGAACGCTTAAGTGGCCAGGGAACACAACAAATGCATGCAGCAGTTTAGTGAGAGCCAGTACCATTTTGCGAACTGCTTGGCATACAATGTTCTTGCTCAGATGGCAAGGCACACTGTCTGTTCGACAGTGAGGGCATTACTCCAGTGAGTGGAATTGGAGACGTCTGGCCTTAGAGGCCTGTGTTATTCCCCAAGGCATCTCTGTGATAGGGTCGTTTCTTGCAAGTGCGCATACACATGTCAAACCTATACAATCTACCAATGAGAACGAGTGATATCATTCACGTCTCACAAAGTGCACAATTCAAAATTATCACGTGTCTGCGGATGAATTAGAAACGTGAATTTGGACAGCCTTGCTGTCATGAATGAGCACGTTTCACTGTTCCTGGTTTTTTTTTTTTTTTTGTAATCTGGTATCTTACCTAGGCTGTAGGATACGCTGTTAGAATTGGGGAATTCTTGCTACACCGAATGCAGCTCTGAATTTCTTCTCTCGCTAAGAAAGTTGTAGCTGGATAAATATGGGCCTAGCTAAATAGCCACGTAGATAGACATATAACTGTGCAGATTATGTAGTTGGGCTATTTATAACACACCATTATTGTATTGAAGGAAATAAAGGGCTAGCCTACCACATTAATCACGAATGTAGTCACAGTAACTCGACCCTTCAGAGTTCCGTATCAGCAGGCTACTATATCAATCAGCCTGACCTTTCCAGAATCACACTGAAAATGTAAGAATAATTTTATTATTTAATCTCTTAAACATACTTATCATTTTGAACTATTCATACACATTACTATATAATATATATAAAATATTATATTTCATCCTGACTTGTTGCCATGTGCACTTTCCACTGGGGTTGCAGCTGAAATGATTGTTAGAAGTTATTTCTTAACACAACAACATTAAGTTCATACAGGTAGTCATGCAGCCTGGGTTCTTTAGGGGGTAAATCTTTATTAACTCTGAGTAACAGGTCAGTTTCAGAGGTGTACCCATGTGTAGGCTTTAACTGAATTATCCTGTTTCACACTATTTTACTTTCCCTTACATTTCAATCGTATTACAAGTAAAAGAGTCCGTAAGACAAAACAGAGAACATACGACAAGAACACGGTTCTAACATTTGTAAACTTTTATGTTTCATATGTAAATAATTACTGTGGAGGTCAGTCTGTCAGGTCAGGAGACCTCCTGGCTTGTTTCCCTACTTGGAGTTTCATTAATGGTAGTATTAATTCAGGCATGCCATTTTTGGATTTTCATATTGTTTCAACTCATGTGTGCTGCAGATACTATATTCCCTATATTCCATGTGATGATGATGATGGTGATGATGGTTATTGTTATAAACATGTATTTTATTAGTAATAATGATTTAAGTATGACAGGTTTTAATGAGTTTACAGGGCCAAAGCACTGTCGGTGCAATAGTCCCAGATTGTCTCAATAAGTATTCCTGACTACTGGTCTGACATTCATATCCTCTCATTTTGACCCAGAAAGGAAGCACTGTTTTCTCTCTGCAGGGGTGTGTTCCAATACTTTTTCTCATCTCCTCCTTTCCTCCACTTATTTCTGGGGTAGGAAAGGAGGGGAAGAAATATGTGGAGGACAGGAGTGGAGGAACAAGTGGAAGAAAGACGGAAAGGAGGAGATGAAACAAAAATTGGAACAGCTCATCAGATTCACTCGTCATCAAAGTCGACGTTGACTTTTGATGAAGTAGTAACTTTGACTGATTCAGAGGATACCTAAAACAATCACGCTTCTCGAACATCGCCAGACCTTTTTAATGCATTAAAATATTGTCAGTTACTCGCATTCTGCTCATAACATAAACATTTGTACAAGGAATAAATAAACCTACCGCTCAATTTTACTGTTCACAGCTCAAAAACGTGAATATATCGCGTCAATGTGGACATGTTTGAAAAAGCAAAACAAAAGTTTTCCATTACTGTTAACTGTTCTGGCACTTAAGTGTTGGTAAATCCCTTGTCATGTTTTAGAACTTTTCGATGGTGAAATCTGTGGGATGGTCTTTTAATCTGACTGGTCGTGAACACAATGATGTCACCATAAATGTGAAAAGACGTCCGTGGTTGGATACATCGATGTATCCTTTGTTTGGAGAAAAAGAGGAAGCGAATGGAGGAGGCAAGATTTTGTTTCCTACCTTTTTGGAGCAGTGGAGGGAAGGAGGATGCATCGATCAGTTTTTGGGGCACGGGGGAAATGAGGAGAGGAAAGACAAATTTGAGTGTTGGAACACACCCCAGGAATAGTGGAGCATGCAGAAAGAGGTGAGCATCTTAACAGCAGTGGTTGAGGGAGTCCACAACTGCCTCATAACCACCAGGTGGCAGTGTGAACCAAATGATATGTGCAGGAAGAGGAGAAAGTCGCTGTGTTGATCTAACCTTATTACTTGATCTAACATTATTACTCTTCAAAACACAGCAACAATCCCTCCCATTCATACAAATTTCTATATTTGCTGTTCCAACTTAATTACTTGATACATTCCAAAGCAGAAAAAACAAATTGAATTCATTTAAAACCATTTGGTTTTAAATATACCCACTATACAAAAATATATAATATTTAATAGATTATATAACAGGATCAGACATCCCTCTTTGTCTTTCTGTTCTGCCCCCCTCCACACAGGGATGGTGTATGGTGTTTGATAAGATGGGACATTGGGGCAGGATTCTGCTTCTCATATGCAAAGATAATCTACACAGAAAGAGGCTTTTTTGCTCCTCCACCCACATTTGGGTAATTACAACAGCTGTATGAGAAAGGGCAGGCATGGATACACACAAGCACATATACTCACGCATGCACTCAAACACACACAAGCTCAAGGACTTACACATATACCCACAAGCACTCAAGCTTAAATACTCACATACAAACGCACATATAACCACACACACACCGCATTTCAGTGAGTTTTTTGTTCCTGCATTGTTCTGTACTTACATCATTGTGCGCAATTCTTTGCTGCTTCTCTCTGATTTCATTTCACTCTCAGCCAGCTGTGCTTAGTGTGACACCGATAGGGGATTAACGGTGTAGGTGGGCGGCAGAAGTACCAGACGGAGAACAGATTTTACTGGCCACGAATCGGCCGAAGCCGTTTTATTAACAAAAATGGACTTACAAAAGAAAAGTTAGGCCACAAGGCAAATGCAGGCCTAGGGAAAAACCCAACGGGAAACAAAAGAAAACAAAGAACCCAAGGGGGACACAAACTCACGGCCACAGTATACAGCCAGCTAGGCTGACTGAAAGTTCAGTTCTTAGTAAAAACAAAACAGGTTCTTCTGAGAGGGTGCATCCCTCTGGCCGGTCTGGGTAGGCAGCCCTTAAGCTGGTAGGCCGTGGTCCCCGGGCGGCACGTTCCCCTCAGCTGGAGTCTAGAGGGTGGGGAAGGAAAAACAGAGCCATTAGCATATACAGACATTGGAAAAGACCCCTCCCCTGAACAGTGGGGTTGAGCGAGTTTTAAAGCTCTCTTGGCTTGATTGGGAGCGGCCGCAGCTGTGTTGGCTGCATTCCTCAAGCAGCCCCAATTCCCTCGTTGAGAGCGGCCACTCTCCAAGGTCCTGTTCCTGCATTGCCGCCGCTGTCCAGGGCGTGGGGGTGCTGAAACCAGTCGCTCGCTCTCTGACATCTTGGTGTGGGGCCGGTCTCTGGGTGGCCGGGCCCAAGCCGCCGTCACAGTAGATAACTAACCCCCTCTCTGACCACCCCCCTTCAGCCAAGCCACTCCAGCCAAATATGACATCAGCCACCATATGTGACATCAGAAACACTTAGCATATCAATTATTATACTCCTGTCACTTCCTGATGAAAAGCAGCGTTTACATTTTTTCACACAATACACTGGATATCAAAATAAAGTGTTGATGAAAGTATGTTTATGTTTGGGTTCTAATGATCTGTATCAGAAAATGTGTATCTGTTAGGGGTGCGATGGTATACAATATTCATGCGGTTCGGTACATTTTGGTTAAACAGGGAAAACCAAAAAATGTGGAAAATAACATTTTTGTCATTTATTTTGAAAAAAACTTTCAACAGTGGCTCCTAGGCCACAATTCTGACTGTAACAGTTAAGACACTGTAATATTGACATATTGTCATTAAGAAAAAGTAAAAACAGCATGCAATAAACACAAATGTCAGTAATGCTCCATCATAAGCATCCTCTGACATGTTGATAATTCCTGAACAACTGCAGCTTGTGCTCATTTATACAAGGCAGGCACAATGGACTGACTGAAATGCACCCGTGAAGGCATATTGCAGCAGAACTCAACCACTTTAACTATATGCTTAAATTCTGTATTCTCCACGACCGAGTATGGCCACATCTTCACTGTGATAAACACACTTATAGCATTAGTTATTGCTTTGGCTCAGTCTGAATCTGCAGTGAGAGGCTGCTTGAACACTGTGGGGAGAATGACTCACCTTCCTGTTTTTTTCTTGTTTTGCTTATCGACACATTCGGGTGATGCCGTCGTAAATGACATGTTAGAAGTGTATACACAGTCATACCTGACTTTAGCTGAACAATGTCGGCATACAGTTTGACACTAATTTTTGTCCATTTTTGCTGTAACTGAACGGGAAACCATACTGCTGCCATACAGTGGATCTAAATGTCATGGGAGGATCCTCCAGCTCTGGTCTCTCATTTGTGTTGGCCATATGGATGGCAGCAACAATACATGAGCTTGGGTAACCTGGCTAACCAGGTTAAGCTGACTAGCATTCTACAGCTGATAGACATCAACTGGTGCACTGACAAAACTGCTTAGCCCACCGCAGCAACCTTCTCCCATCGACTAAGGGGGAGGAAGCTGAGGCACATGATTCCTTGCTTCTTTTCATGCTGCAGGTACACCACCAATCATATGCTGCCTATGCCGTTGGGGGATTACACAGTTAGCATATGTTCAGTTTGTGCAGCTGCAAGCTAGAGAGCGATGAACTATGAATTGGCCTATACCCCTACAATCCCTGGTGAGGCTGGGCCAATTGTTGCCTTGCTGCTGTGGACTTCCAGCCATAGCAGATTATAGCGTGGCTGGGATACAAAAACCCCGCCTATTATTTTATACAGTCATCTCCAGAATTATTGGCACCCCTGACTGGAAATGCAGTAAAAATACAATGAAAAATTTTTCAAACATTATTGTGATGAGCTCAAAATGCAAAGATGAGAAAAACATTGTAGTTTATTAATGCAATGATATCCTATGCAAGGATAACAGCACAGAGTCTTTTCTTATACTGTTTGACAAGGTTAAGGCACACATTTGGATGGATTTTGGACCATTCCTCTTTGCAGATCCTTTCAAGATCATTCACATTCTTGGGTTTTCGATTATCAAACGCTCTCTTCAGTTTAGCCCACAGATTTTCCATCGGATTGAGGTCTGGTTCTTGGCCATTGCAGAACATTGGGCCTCATTCATCAATATCTTCATAAGTTTTTTCTTAAATTTGTTCTTTAGAAAGATCCTACGAAAAGTCTATGTGAGATTCATGACGTGTTCTTAAACTGCTGAATTGCTCACACTTGTGTTCTTATAATGATGAATCCCATCATCATTGTAAGTTGAAAGCATGTGCCAGTTTTTCCTAATTAAAAACAGCTTGAAGGACTGCAGGGTATATGTATCCTGTACATCAGCTGGGGGTAAACACCCCGCCAATCCCCATAAAAGGGCATGAGACTGCAGGGCCGTGTTCACACACAGAACTCACACACAGAAATTGAAATTTTGAGAAGTCAAGAATGCCCAAACGCTTACATAGATAGCCTCAACACTGGCCACAATCTCCGAGACACTTAAGAAATTAATACAAATTTAAAAAATATTGATCTGCACTGATTGATTTATTCAGTTGCTTTATTCCATCCACAACTCGTGGGAGAGCATTGCTAAATTAACATAATTGATGTGAATTGAAGTATTAGCGTACTGTTTAGTTATTTTAAAAGGCCATAATGCTTTGTAAAATAATGACAAAAATTATTTTAAAATACTATAAATGATAAAAAAATATTATCATAATTAAATCCAATAATATTATACAACTGTAGAATTGAAGAAAATGCAACAACCAATTATTTTGCACAAACATGTCAGCACCCAAATGTGCATAAGAGTGCTCTTGAGTGTGCGTAGATTCTTTTCATACCTAAAAACAAATCCCAAATAAGAAAACATTTGTTAATGTCAGAATATTTGTGAAAACTACTGTGTAAGTGGGTTTTAAAAAGAAAATTCTTCTTAAGAATGGTTGGTGAATGAGGCCCATTGATTTTGTTGTCCCAGAACCATTTCTGTATGGATTTGGAGGTGTGCTTTGGGTCATTGTCTTGGTGGAAAGTTACAGCCAAGTCCTTCTGGCAGAGGCAACCAGATTGTCAGCCAAACTTGCCTTATACCTGATGGAATCCATTGTTCTGTCGATCTTTACCAGTGCCCCTCAACCTCTGAAATTAAAACAGCCCCAAAACATCACTGACCCACCACCATGTTTCACCGTGGGTATGAGGTGCCTTTCCTTGTATGCATCTGTTTTTGGACGCCAAACATGCCGATGCTTTATCTGACCAAAACATTTAATTCTGGTCTTATCTGACCACAGCACCTTTGTGCAGTCATTATTTAAATTATTTTTGGCAAATTGCAAATGTTTGATTCTGTGTCTTGGGGTGAGAAAAGGCTTTATTGTTGCATCCCTTCTAAAAACCAAGATGCCACCAAGGCCTGAAATTCCTTCACAGTGATTCTTGGGGATTTGTTTTACTTCTCTCACCATCCTCCTCCCTATCCTTGGGGAGAAAATGCATTTGTGTCCTTTACCTGTCAGTTTTTCAACTGTTCCATGTTTATGTAATATTTTTAAATAATTGTACTTACTGTGCTCAGTGGTATATTTAATCTTTTGTAGATCTTCTAGTAGCTATTACCAGATTTATGAAGTTCTATGACTCTCTTTTAAACTGCCATTTTCTTTCATGGTGTTGAATAGCAAGGGGATTTTTTATGCGTGGTACCTCATTTTTCATACCTTAGTGAAACTGCAAGTGATGTGATGATACAATATAGTTCCTCAATAAATAAGTTGAATTTCTTTCCTGGTTTAAAGTTTATTTATGATAATGTTTAGGGGTTTCCATTAATTGAGAAACTTTGATTTGGAGGAAATTAATTGAATTAAATTGTTGCGTGGATTGTCGTAGCAGTGGATTTTACAGTGAGACAACTGCAGACATTTCAGACTTCTCATCATTAAGACATACACATCCAGAAATATACAATGCAAATTACTGTCCCCCTCCTGCATGTAACAGCCCATTTTCTGCATCCTGTGCTTCAGTATAGTTACTCAAATTCAAACAGTTCTGTGTACATCATTCAGCTTTGAACATGGAACAATGGGAAACAACATCAAGGGTTAGTGAATAATACAAATGGAGTTTGTTAAAACAAAGTTCAGGAGAATAATTCTCAGACAACCCCCTTCAATCAATTCCGGTCTCCACACAAGTATATAAACCCTACGTACCTAGCTCCCATCGTGCTTCGCATCTCTGGCATATCAGTTCGCTGCTATCGCTCAACTTCTGCACTCGCTAATCTCCAATCGCTAACTAGCGCCATGGAACTGCAGCTTCATGCGTCCGATGACGACTTGTCCCTCGTTCTCGATTCCAACTCGTTAGCTTCTCCTCCCTGGGCGTCTCTCCGAGACAACCGAGTCCCAGCCACGGCGGCCCCCGCCCGGGATCGCCCTCCGAGTCGTCGCTGGAACCTGCGCCAGCTGAGATCCCGTGCTGTTTCCCAGCTGTCTGCATCTCCCTCTTCCACCACCTCCAGAACCCCGTCCTCACCGCGGCGCTGCCCCTTCGGCTCTGGCTTGCTCCCGGTCTCCTGCTGCCCTCATCGACCTCGGCGAGCGAACCGCTTCTCCTCCTCAGCCGTCCCGGTGGACCGTGGCCCTCCTTCAGAAGGCTCTCACCGACCGCAGAGTCTATTTTCCTGCAAATGCGAGAAAGACGGATTTGTTTCGCCTTTACTCAGATTCCCTACAATCTGGGGTCCTGACGGTCCCTGCATAACCTCGGCGCGGAGCATATGACGTCACCCTACCTCCTAGCGACCTGCGCTGGTCCCTCGGGCCGTCCTCGGCTGCTCCTGTCGCCGGCTCCTTCCCTGAGGCTGCTCAATCCAACCCTGTATCCTTCTCATGTCTCAGTGCTACAAGCGAAGGAGCGGCCCCATCTCGGCACCCTCTCAGCTTTCTCATCCTCCCTTTCCACTGCCCGAGTCCCCCCCCCGGAGTCGGTTGGCCCTGGGCGGTGCCCGTCGTGCCGCCTGTCCTTCCACTGCACACTCCTAGGGACTCGGCACAGTATTACTCCCTTCCCGCTCCCGGCGTCCCCTCCAGAGTCAGCGGGCATTCCCCCGGCACCCATGTCGTCGGCGGTAGCATCGCTATTGCACGCTCCTAGGGACCCGGCACAGCGCCCCCTCCTCCCTCCTCCCTCTGTCGGCGTCCCCTCCGGAGTCAGTGGGCACCGGGCGGTGCCCGTCACGCCACCCGTCCTACCACTGCACGCTCCTAGGGACTCGGCACCGCACTTCTCCATCCACGCTCCCGGCGTCCCCTCCGGAGTCGGCGTGCTTCCCCCGGCACCCTTGTCGTCAGCGGTAGCGTCGCTATTGCACGCTCCTAGGGACCCAACACAGCGCCCCCTTCCCCTCCTCCCTCTGTTGGCGTCCCCTCTGGAGTCAGCGGGCCCCGGGCGGTGCCCATCGCGCCGCCCGTCCTACCACTGCATGCTCCTAGGGACTCAGCACCGCCTCCGGAGTCGACGGGCTTCCGCCAGCACTCGTGTCGCTGGCGGAGAACATTCCTACCACCACACATGTCAACGCACCATATGCACACGCACACGCACGCATCGTTTATTGTTACATTGTATTAAATTGTGCTTTGCCGTGTATTACAGGTGTTCAATAAACTTTGTTATATTCCAAGGTTGTGTGTTTATTAATATTGCATATGTATTGAATGTTTGCCAACCTCTGCAGCTCCAAAAAACTCCAAATGCCCTCACGTTTGTCCAATCATTAATGTTATTAATTCAGTTATAACTGAACCAATAATGTTGTGATTTGATTATGATTAATTATTAATATTGTAATTTTGATTATAATTATTAATTGAATTATTAGTTGGAATTATGTATTTATAGCTATCCAATGAGACTGATATGTATTGTTTGAGACTGATATATGAGATTGATTAATCGTAGTTACACCATTATTCGTTGAATATGTTATAGAGTTTCCACCCCGTAAGTGACACCCTTTGTTGTGGGGAATATAACAATAAAGGTTGTTATAGGTGAGGTTTAGATAATTCCTAACACTTTTGGTGTCCTGTGCAAGGAATACTATAATAAATCCCTACAATACTATTCTACATAAAATTAACTATTAATACCATGTAGGCTATTCAGTGTGCAGATCTACTATATACCTTCTTGTGAAATAATACCGTGTAACACTTGTCACTTTTCACACTATTACTTAAACTTATGTGAATCATACACATACTTTATTATACTTTTTATATATTTATTTGTAATTCTTATTCGATTATTTTAATGTATGTTATTGCTGAGTTGACCGGATTTTCGTCCAACACATGTCATTGTACTTTTTATAAACTTATATGTGACAAATAAAATTAAACTTGAAGCTTGAACTTGAATAATTTATTTAAAACTAGAGCATAACAACAAAACACAATACTTTCGATGCATCAAAAACATGGAACATTTTAAAAACAATAATAGCAACAAGGACAATGGTGACAAGGACAGCAAGAACAACACCAACACCAGGGACTGCACTGATGCTTCTGTCTTGTTACCTTGGGAAGGGAGGAGCTCCTGGAACAAGAGCTGCCAGATGGAAACTGTATATGAGCCCTTAATTTCAAAATAACTGAAAATATTATCATTAGAAAATAACAATAATACAGTTGTTACACACAGAAGACTATCACTGCAGTACTAAGAATGGAAGGGTTGTGTTCCTTATGTGGCTGTAACGGAGAGAATCCTCCATTCCTTGAAAAGCCCGTGTTAAACCGTTTTTGATGTATAGACAGGTTATTACGTTTGCTTTTGCCGCTTTCATGGATGTTAGTCCGCACCATTTATGTTTGCCGGTTTTAACAGCAATAATTCACAGCTGTACCTCTGTTATGCAATCATTCCTGTACATAAAATAATTCACCACATAACTTTGACATCCTGGTGACAAAGGTTAAATGTTTATTGCAAATGATGTAATGATAGCAAAGTATTATTTGTATTATTCACTAACCCTTGATGTTGTTTCCTGCTGTTCCGTGTGCAAAGCTGAATGATGTAAACAGAACTGTTTGAATTTGTGTAACTTTATTGAAGTACAGGATGCAGAAAATGGGCTGTTACAGGCAGGGGGGAGACAGTAATTTGCATTGTGTATTTCTGAATGTGTGTATGGCTAAATGATGAGAAGTCTGAAATGTCTGGAACTGATAAAATGAGTCATGGTAATTGTTTTAGGGAATTAATTGATTTTGTTTCTGCTAGTGATATGATCTAACTAATGTACCTGAGTAAAACCTACTTAAGCAGGTCATTTTTTGTTGTGAGGGTTCTGTGTGGCAGTAGGTGACAGACTGTATTTGCAAGTCTGATTGTTATAATTCGTGTCTTATTGTGTTTGTCTTGTAAATGTTATTGTGTAAATATGTGGCACTTTGTAAATAAACACCCCACTTGAGTTGCACTAGTTCTCATCGCTGCAGTTGTCTCACTGTAAAATCCACTGCTACGACTATCCACGCAACAAAGGCAATTAGGTTAGTAGAGGTGGGGCTTGTGCAGCAGCTGATGCTTGTGTTCATTACAACTACAGCACTGCTGCACTGCTGGTGCTGAAGGTTGAGACTTACATCACACAAACATTTTACGGTACAGCCACTGGGTGACAAGACTCTACAAGTGGTGCCATGTTGAGCGAAGAAAGTATTTTTATATGCTAAAATTTGTAACATTCTAAAGTGTCTTTCTAGCTTTGCATAATTATTGATAAATATAATCTGTGAATTCCTCTGGATATCACACATAGTCTTTGCCTGTGTCCAGCTGTTTGACGTAGTCCATTGAGTTTTGGGGGAGTGACTTAATGTGTGGGGAAATCTAAGATTTAAAACACAATTAAAAATAGACAAGTTCAGCACCCACACACTCAGCAAAAATACGCAAATATTCTCAGTCCATGGTCAGGGTATAAAGCTCAATACATTGGTTGGTATTGGACATAGTGAAGTAGGCTCACTTCTTTCTTTGTTTCACTGATCTGACTTGATGAATGAGTAGCTAGGTCTTCTTTCCCATGACATCACTATTTGTCACGCTCTTCTTTCACTTAGTCCAACAAACACTATTGGAATGCAGGTGACACAAGAGCCACTGGGACTGAAGATTCCACATGCAAGATCCACTGAAAACAATCAACCAAAACTGAGTTTATCACAACAAAATATTAACATTTTTGAATGGTGGTAGTTTTGTGATTGTATTTTTCAAAACACCACAAAAATGATGTCCAAATACAACAGGGAATTTGAATTTGTACAGAAACTATGGATCTCAGCAACCTCTTATTTCACCTATGAACATTTTGGTCATTCTTCCAGTGTTTAGCACCCCAAGTCTACATGTGTCTACACCAGGGGTGTCAAACTCCAGTCCTGGAGGGCCGCAGTGTCTGCGGGTTTTTGTTCTTTCCTTTCGATTGGCAGCCATTTTAGGCCTTGGAAACCAGGTGTGTGGACTCTTTAGCCAACCAGTGATTTTAATTCATCAATTAAGTGCTAAAACACACCAAAAACCAGCTACCACTGCGGCCCTCCAGGACTGCAGTTTGACACCCCTGGTCTACACTATGTGTGTCCACAAGGACATTTTTACTGATACATCAGTAAAGTGGTGTGTGTGTGTGTGTGTGTGTGTGTGTGTGTGTGTGTGTGTGTGTGTGTGTGTGTGTGTGTGTGTGTGTGTGTTATGTTTAATATATTCATGTTACGGCTGTCAATTGTCCCAAAGGACACAATTGGAAGATTAGTTGTCTAAATTTCAAAGTTTGAAATTTGCTCTGACATCCCTAGTGTGTGACTATATATGTGTGTGTGTGAGAGAGTGTGTGTGTTTTTGTGTACACTGAGTGTGTGTTACTGTGTATATGTGGATGTATGTGTATGTTTCCCTAGCTGCACTTGCAGGATTTAACAATCATGTTGGAGAGCTGTTCAATCCTTGGTCTCTAGCCGATGTAGTATAGGATGGTTAGAAGCTCCAGGTCCTGGGAGACACAGCAGGGAGAGGATGAGGCCTCAGGGTTAATGGTGTTATACAGGCCCAGGTCCATCTAGAAGTCAACATAGTGAGAGTGCAAACAACAGGTGTCCTGCATGTTCCTGTAAGGCCACAAACCAGTACCATTGTGAAATACCATCACAGTCACAAGATGGCAACACAGAAACCAGAGTCAAAATAAGGCAAAGAGGAACATGGGCGTTAGAGATGTGGAAGGTGATGGGTAAGGTGTGGAGGGTGATGGGTGTGTGGAAGGTGATGAGTGTGGGTAGGGTGATGGGGGTGTGGAAAAGGGATGGGAGTGTGGAGAGTGACGGGTGTGTGTAGGGTGATGGGGTGTGGAAGGTCATTGGGGTGTGGAGGGTGATGGGTATGTGGAAGGGCATGGGGATGTGGAGAGTGATGAGTAAGGTGTGTAGGGTGATGGGTGTGTGGAAGGTCATTGGGGTGTGGAGGGTGATGGGTATGTGGAAGGGCATGGGGATGTGGAGGGTGATGAGTAAGGTGTGTAGGGTGATGGGTGTGTGGAAGGTCATTGGGGTGTAGGGTGATGGGTGTGTGGAGGGTGATGGGGTTCTGGAAGGTGATGTAGGTGTGGAGGGTGATGGGGTTGTGGAAGGTGATGTAGGTGTGGAGGGTGATGGGGTGTAGGGTGATGGGGGTGTGGAGGGTGATGGGTAAGGAGTGGAAGGTGATGGGTAAGATGGGGAGGTGATGGGTGAGGTGTGAAGTTTGATGGGAAAGGTATGCAGGGTGATGGGTAAGGTGTGAAGCAAATGTTCCTATGCTGTGTGTTTCCAAGGAAACTGTTGTTGGGTACTCATAGGCTTCGGTGAAATAGTTTGTTAGTTTGCACCGCAGCTCAAATATTCCCTGTAGTGATATTCCGCATATCATCTGTGATATCCATCACAAGAAATGCAAGTAAACACCCCCTAAACTTATATACCTTGTTGTGGACTCATTGGTGCCTCAAACGTTAATGGTGACCATGACAACTGATGCCAGAAGAGGGATCTGACTGCAGCGAACGCAACGGCAGGTAACGTAAGTACCTGTTAACTTGAATACGCAGTATTGCGGACTTAATGGAGAATACACAGGATTTTGTGCTGTTTAAATTACTTCACAAAGAAATTACAATCTAATGAATGACTTTGATGAATTACAATTTGAATGAAGTAATCAAACAAAACTAAATACTTAAACTAACTGAAACTCAACAGGACTTGACAAAAGCTACACTGCAACTGTATGTAATTTAACTCTAATGCACAAATACCACAATAAAAAATAAAATAAACAGTTCTAAGATGAGTGAAGGAGATACAGGAAAACAAGCTGCAGTAGGGGGATATGAGAAACCACCTTCTTGGCGACAAACATTTATGGAGCAGCAAAGTAAAATTGATGGAAAAGTTTCATCATCTTCATAACATAATTTAGAAACAGTGCCAAAAGTCCATCTGAAGCATCAATGTTTTCAAGTAGCATTACACGTGCATGTACACCAAGCATGATTAATTGTTCCAGACAAGTATTATAAACTTTGACATGATGTCCATTTTTTCTTGCCAATTGACCAGTTTTAGCAATCCTTTCAAAATCCTAAGCCTCAATGGAAATGACATCAGGGTATACTTTATGCAACATCTTAAAGTTATGATCATCAACCTCACTGTTAGTTGCATAAATGTGAATGTCAGTACTCTCTTCCTTCACCTGTCTCACATTTCTGTAGCGCAGTCGCATCTTATTCTTGTACAGGTTCGTCCTTTTTGTGTTTCCTTATGCAGTTCAGTAATTCTGCAAACTGTGTGTCTTTCTGTCTAACAATATCAGTTAGTTCAGTCAGAGCAAAATGATTTGAGCATAAATTGACACCTTTTGGCTCAGATATATAGAGGTTTAGTTACAGCAAATCGAAATCCACGGCAAAGCCGCCAAAGAGGGAGTGAGGTCAAATCTCCTGAATGCAATGTCCAATCATCACCAAACTTGAGGTGCCTAATCTACAATCCATTAGAAACGCTCTTCACTCTAACACAGGGGTCACCAACCTTTTTGAGACTGAGAGCTACTTCAAGGATACTGAATATTACCAAGGGCTACTTCTTTGATACAATCTTACTGAATAACATAGTTGCACGGTTCACCTTTAATAATAATGTTATTATCAAGAATAATAACAATAATAATAAATATTCATATATGTGAATAGACTGTCTGATCACATGTTAGTGTTAATGATTCCTCACAATAATTTTACAATACTTTTTTGTTCATCAAAAAATTTGCAGCTCTAAATTAAGCTTCAGTTGCTTTTCGTGACTTTTTCACCGGCCTCGTGAAAAAAAGACTGCTGTTTGCCCAAAGCTGCCTTTAATTCATGGGCTTTTTCTGTCCGTAGTGCGCTGCCAGGTGGGTAGTTAGCATGGAAGCTTTGGTGACACGTACTGGAGTGTCTCTCCACGTTGTGCCGCTTTGCCGTCGCCCCGCTAATGAGACATACACTTTTTTCACTGTCTTAAAAAATTATTCTTCCTCCCAATCATTGTGAAAATGGTGCATTTTCTTTCGCTGTTCTGCCATTTTTTTCATTATTTTTTGGGGGTAAAAACCGCATCTAGCTCCCCATCGCAGCTGCACCCGCTAGCTGGTCTCAGCAAAGAGTGAGATGGAGGTGTGTCTTGTGCGCGACATTGAACTATGACTATGAGTTCATATACGCATAAAACATTTTTGTTTTTTAAATTTTAACTTCAATATTGTCGTTTTCACATCTACATCAATGCTAGTGTTATTGATTCAAAAAGAACAGCAACACAATTAAATACAATTTTTAGACGGAGCTCCATGGTGACTAGTGCCATTTCTAGAACATGCCCTGTGGGCGACTCATGTGGTCCCTGTGGGCGACTAGGTGCCCGCGGGCACCGTGTTGGCTACCCCTGCTCTAACAGTATATGCTGAACTGTATCTCGCAAAGACGTATGAAACCACATTCTTTGGCAAAGCATTCAATAAAAGTGAACAAATTCAGTTTATGCTTCTTCATACACTCCCAAGCCTGTATGGTGACAAACATCACACCAATGAAAGGAAATGTTGTTCTAAACGCGATATGGTACGTGCGTGTTTGTAAAGTGCTTAGGAAACTCGTCCACTCGCTCCTGTGCTGTACATGCGGTAAGGAAGCCAAAAAACTAAAAGTGAGAAAAGGAAAACGTTTTCACTGTCAGGACACACCAACTACTGGTACTGTGTATACGGATGCAAGATTAGAGTTTCACAGCTCGTAGGACCTCAGGAAACTAAGTTTTGTGTTTTGCTCACGAACATTGTCATGTATTGATGATTTTTCTTTCTGGGACTTTAAACACTTCAGGTCTCCGTTTTGGCCGGTGGAAGTGTAAGGTTCGCGTGTATGTTCATGCTTAGAGCAGTACAGCGCTCTGCAATGAATAGAACTCTCAGAGTGACTGAATCTTCACTCTAACAGCATATGCTGAACTCTACCTCGTAAATACTTATGAAACCACATGCGTGTGTAAAGAATTCAATAAAAGTCAACATATTCAGTTTCTGCTTCTTCATACACTTCCAAGCCTGTATGGTGACAAACATTAAACCTATGAAAGGAAATGTTGTTCTAAACGCGATATGACACTTGCGTGTTTGTAAAGTGCTTAGGAAACACGTTTCCTCGCTCCTGTGCTGTACATGCGTTAAGGAAGCCAAAAAAACTTAGAGTGAGACAAGGAAAACGTTTTCACTGTGAGTACGGATGGAGTATTAGAGTTTCCAAGCTTGAAGGACCTCAGGAAACTAAGTTTTGTGTTTTGCTCACTACCATTGTCAGGTATTGATGTTTTTTCATTCTGGGACTTGAAACACTTCAGGTCTTCGTTTAGGCCGGTGGAAGTGTAAGGTTATTCTGAGAACAGGAAAGCTTTCTGCAATGAGAACTCTCACAGTGACTGAATCTTCACTCTAACAGTATATGCTGAATTGAACCTCGCAAAGACACATGAAACCTAATGCGTGTGTAAAGCATTAAATAAAAGTGAAGAAATTCAGTATCTGCTTCTTCATACAATCCCAAACCTGTATAGTGACAAACATTACACCTACGAAAGGAAATGTTGTTCTAAACGCGATATGGCGCTTGCGTGTTTGTAAGGTGCTTAGGAAACACGTTTCCTAACTCCTGTGCTGTACGTGCGGTAAGGAAGCCAAAAAACTTGTGAGAGAAGGAAAAAGTTTTCACATTCAGTACACGTCAACTACTGTTACTGTGTATACGGATGCAAGATTAGAGTTTCCAAGCTTGTAGGAACCCAGGAAACTTAGTTTTGTGTTTTTCTCACTAACATTGTCATGTATTGATGATTTTTCATTCTTAATTAGTGGGTCATTTTGGTGTGTATATATACGAGCTCTATCAGGAATGTTTTTACTCTGGTTATCGCGATTGCTTTTCTAGTTTGCAGCGTGTTGAGTGCTGAAAGGTATGGGCTTCTACTCTGGTTAAAATCTTTTAAATCCCGTCTGTTATTGGTGTTAACTTTTGTCTGGTATCAGGTGTTTTGCTGGGTCTGTAACAAACCGCCTGGGTGGTACGTGAGCACATTCGCCACAACAGTTAGCCATGTTTCTCGTGCACTCATTAAAACCACGCAGTGTTTGTTTCAAACAAGAATAAGACTTGCATCTAACGGCGATATTTTAATACAGGTTTCTACGGTGAGACGGCAGCTGAGTAGGCTTGCGGTCAATGAAAAGAACTAGAGGTAAAATAAATTGATGGTTTCTCCCGTTTATGTACCTACCAACAAGGAAATGTTGTTTACGAATTTATATGATGGTGCTGCCAAAATACGACACTAGTCTTGTTTGTGTCCTTTTAGGAACAGCAGCAGTCACCTGCTGCTTTGCCTCGTTGAAATTTGTGTTTGTGTAAACGTGTACAGTGGGGCAAAAAAGTATTTAGTCAGCACCAATTGTGCAAGTTCTCCCACTTACAAAGATGAGAGAGGCCTGTAATTTTCATCATAGGTACACTTCAACTATGAGAGACAGAATGAGAAAAAAAATCCAGAAAATCACATTGTCTGATTTTTAAAGAATTTATTTGCAAATTATGGTGGAAAATAAGTATTTGGTCAATAACAACAGTTCATCTCAATACTTTGTTATGTACCCTTTGTTGGCAATGACAGAGGTCAAACGTTTTCCGTAAGTCTTCACAAGGTTTTCACACACTGTTGCTGGTATTTTGGCCCATTCCTCCATGTAGATCTCCTCTAGAGCAGTGATGTTTTGGGGCTGTCGCTGGACAACACAGACTTTCAACTTCCTCCAAAGATTTTCTATGGGATTGAGATCTGGAGACTGGCTAGGCCACTCCAGGGGCCTCATTTATAAAACTTTGCGTACTTTCGTGCGTAAAGAGTTACATACGCCAAAACCCACGAGTTTGCGTACGCAAAAAAAATTCTGATTTATAAAACTTGCGTACGCAACACATACGCATGTCTTCTGTTATAAATCACAACTAATCCTACAATTGCGCGTGCGTGAATGCGTGCCACAACCACACCCTGAAACGCCCACATTTAAGCATATATGGTGCTCCGGAAGTCGAAATCAATTAAGTAAGATCTATAAATAATGTGTAGAACAGAGTAATACATTTTAACTGCAATAATGGCAGCGAAGAGGGGAAACAAAGAAACTGCAAAAGAAGCTGCGAGATGGAAGATTTAGTGTCCTAAACCGAGATTAGAAAAAATATAATTTCAGGTGGCCTCAGCACCGGGGTAACAAATACAAAAACACCTTGCATGGCAGGAGGTTACTGCGGCTGTCAGTTTCTCAGGTATAGAGAGCCACACGCAGATCAAAATAAATAAATGGACCGACATCAAGCTTGAGGCAAACAGGCTTCTACTTGCCCAACTGCAAGTATATGGGCAACGGGCAGCGGTATGGAGGGTGCCACCACTGAGCCCCGTCAATGAGTGGCTGGCTACAATTATCGGAGCTGATTTCCAACTTTACTTTTCCATCAGAGTGAACGAATCATGAAATGACCCTGGCCATCGTGCAACCACATAATGTCGGTGTTATTTGTGCATCGCAAATTACTCGCACGTTTACTGAATGGAAATTCTTATGATTTACTTACACCTATTCATCCACTGACTGCGCCCTTATTGCAACGTGAGAGCAGTCGATTGCACCGGTGACAGGGAAAACCAGTCACCGCTGCAAATTGCTTTTTGACGTTTCCTCTGTGTAGTGGAACTTGATATACATCGAACTCAGGGACCATCCATGGTATGACATGGACTGAATGAGGGCTGGGATATATCCGACCGGTCCGCTATTTCCCGCTGGTCACTCCCCGTAGCTGAAAATCCACACAGGATTTTCAGATGGGCAGGTATTGAATGGTTGCTACGTGTAGGGTGCTCCAGCACCAGCCTCAATTCAGCACAGAGTTCCAAGAGTACAGTCATGTTAAGCGAAATCGACTCATGAGCCAATCGTCATCGTGGGCAAAAAAAAAGTCGGAACAGTCCCTGAAAACATGTTCCATCGCACCATTCAGTTCACAATATCCTCATTGCCAAGGCAGCCATGGTCAAGCTGTCTTGCTATCTTTACACGCTTTAAGTCTATTAATGTGAAAAAAAAACACATTGACTAATTATGATTATTAGTGATTGCTAATTGTTGATATCTCTTAATCTGTTCATTTATCATTTATGGCCAAAACAACATTGGTTACGAATAATATTGTGATCCTAATTAATCATCAGGAAAAAGGAAACTATAGTGCAAATTTCTTTTGGTCTCTAGGGTGTGCTATTTAGAGCAAATATGTGCCCTAAATGTGCGTACGCATGGGTCAAACGTATCGTACTGGTACGCACATTCTCACGTCAAGTAGAAGTTTTATAAATCCCAAATTGTGTGTGAAAATCGGCGTACGCACGTTTTGGTGCGTTTTTTGTGCGTACGCACGGTTTATAAATGAGGCCCCTGGACCTTGAAATGCTTCTTACGAAGCCACTCCTTCATTGCCCGGGCGGTATGTTTGGGATCATTGTCATGCTGAAATACCCAGCCATGTTTCATCTTCAATGCCCTTGCTGATGGAAGCAGGTTTCACTCAAAATCTCACGATACTTGGTCCCATTCATTCTTTCCTTTACACGGATCAGTCGTCCTGGTCCCTTTGCAGAAAAACAGCCCCAAAGCATGATGTTTCCACCTCCATGCTTCAAAGTAGGTATGATGTTCTTTGGATGCAACTCAGCATTCTTTCTCCTCCAAACACGACAAGTTGAGTTTTTACCAAAAAGTTCTATTTTGGTTTCATCGGACCATATGACATTCTCCCAGTCCTCTTCTGGATCATCCAAATGCTCTCTAGCAAACTTCAGACGGGCCTGGACATGTACTGGACATGTACAGCAGGGGGACACGTCTGGCACTGCAGGATTTGAGTCCCTGGCGGCATAGTGTGTTACTGATGGTAGCCTTTGTTACTTTGGTCCCAGCTCTCTGCAGGTCATTCACTAGGTCCCCCCGTGTGGTTCTGGGATTTTTGCTCACCGTTCTTGTGATCATTTTGACCCCACGGGGTGAGATCTTGCGTGGAGCCTCAGATCGATGGAACTTATCAATGGTCTTATATATCTTCCATTTTCTAATAATTGCTCCCACAGTTGATTTCTTCACACCCAGCTGCTTACCTATTGCAGATTCAGTCTTCCCAGCCTGGTGCAGGTCTACAATTTTGTTTCTGGTGTCCTTTGACAGTTCTTTTGTCTTGGCCATAGTGGAGTTTGGAGTGTGACTGTTTGAGGTTGTGGACAGGTGTCTTTTATACTGATAACGAGTTCAAACAGGTGCCACTAATCCAGGTAACGAGTGGAGGACAGAGGAGCATCTTAAAGAAGAAGTTACAGGTCTGTGAAAGCCAGAAATCTTGCTTGTTTGTAGGTGACCCTACAGAGGAATTTACCAATTAATTCATTAAAAATCCTACAATGTGATTTGCTGGATTCTTTCCCCCCATTCTGTCTCTCATAGCTGAAGTGTACCTATGATGAAAATTACAGGCCTCTGTCATCTTTGTAAGTGGGAGAACTTGCACACTTGGTGGCTGACTAAATACTTTTTTGCCCCACTGTAAATATAGTCAGTGCTGTGTCTTATGTTTTGTTCATTTGGATGGGCAATAGAGTGAGGTCCTGACTGCTTCCAGTGTTTTCTCTTGACCCTTATCGTGTGGTCTGTCCTCTTTAATACTGAATACGCTGGTCGTTGTACTCTTTTCTATCTTTGTTCCCCTGCCCTAAAGAGTCTACAGAGGAGTGTGTTAGCCGTTCCATGGATAGGCCGCCAGACCTGGGCTTCCCCCTTCCTCCTTACTGCACTGCATATGGTGTTGCTAGGGGTAAAGTGAACGTCACTTTCTTTTACAGTGATCACCCATTTGCTGTGCATGTGTAGCAGCACCAGCGTGTGTGTAAGTGTGTGTGTTAACAGGCACCGGGATCCAGAGCACAGTGGTGTATTGCCCCTCCCTGTTCCAGTGAAGGTAACCTCCCGACAGACAGCCTACCCTTTTCTCCTTTTTTTTAAATGTATTTATTTATTTATTATTTCTGGTGGCAGTCTGTACCCCTCTTGCGGGACGTCTACTTTTACTATGGTTTATTTTAATGATTTTGAATAAAATGTGTTTTTAATGAACTGTTTAAATAAAATTTGCCCATTCAAATCGAAATACTACGTCTGTGCGGTAAATTCTTACAAGCTTACTTGTGTGTGGGAACCCTGTAACCTCCATACTATTTGAATTTACTCTTGGGGTGGAAGTCCCTAGGTGGCGTAGGGACCTTTTCACTAAATACTTTAATTGTATGTCCACTGGGTCACAAAAAAAGTTCAATAAAAGTGAACAAATTCAATTTCTGCTTCTTCATACACTTCCAAGCCTGTATGGTGACAAACATTACACCTATGAAAGGAAATGTTGTTCTAAACGCGATATGGCACTTGCGTGTTTGTAAGGTGCTTAGGAAACACGTCCACTCGCTCCTGTGCTGTAGATGCATTAAGGAAGCCAAAAAACTTAAAAGTGAGAGAAGGAAAACGTTTTCACTTTCAGTACACGTCAACTACTGCAAATGTGTATACGGATGCAAGATTAGAGTTTCCAAGCTTGTAGGAACCCAGGAAACTTAGTTTTGTGTTTTGCTCACTAACATTGTCGTGTATTGATGGGACTTGAAACACAACAGGTCTCCGTTTAGGACGGTGGGAGTGTGAGTTTCGCATGTATGTTCATGCTGAGAGCAGTACAGCGCTCTGCAATGAAAAGAACTCTCATAGTGACTGAATCTTCACTCTAACAGTATATGCTGAACTGACATATGGAACCAGATGCATGTGTAAAATGTAACCGGCAGAACTATCTGTTGCTTTTCTGCTTTCTTTCCCCTCGAACCCACTGAAGGTTTTCCTGTTCTTGGTCATACCTCCTGCATAGCATTTAGCGGCTAAAAGGTAATTAGTGGGTCATTTTGGTGTATATATACGAGCTCTATCAGGAATGTTTTTACTCTGGTTATCGCGGTTGCTTTTCTATTTTGCAGCGTGTTGAGTGCTGAAAGGTATGGGCTCCTACTCTGGTTAAGATCTTTTAAATCCCGTCTGTTATTGGTGTTAACTTGTGTCTGGTATCAGGTGTTTTGCTGGGTCTGTAACAAACCGCCTGGGTGGTACGTGAGCACATTCGCCACAACAGTTAGCCATGTTTCTTGTGCACTCATTAAAACCACGCAGTGTTTGTTTCAAACAAGAATAAGACTTGCATCTAACGGCGATATTGTAATACAGGTTTCTGCGGTGAGACGGCAACTGAGTAGGCTTGCGGTCAATGAAAAGAACTAGAGGTAAAATAAATTGATGGTTTCTCCCGTTTATGTACCTACCAACAAGGAAATGTTGTTGTTTACGAATTTATATGTTTTCACCGTCAGTACACACCAACTACTGCTACTGTGTATACGGATGCAAGACTAGAGTTTCAAAGCTCGTAGGACCTCAGGAAACTAAGTTTTGTGTTTTGCTCACTAACATTGTCATGTTTTGATGATTTTTCGTTCTGGGACTTGAAACATTTCAGGTCTCCGTTTAGGCTGGTTGAAGTGTTAGGTTCACTTGTATGTTCATGCTGAGAGCAGTACAGCGCTCTGCAATGAATAGAACTCTCATAGTGAATGAATCTTCACTCTAACAGTATATGCTGAATCTTGGTCATACCTCCTGCATAGCATTTAGCGGCTAACAGGTAATTAGTGGGTCATTTTGGTGTATATATCGAGCTCTATCAGGAATGTTTTTACTCTGGTTATCGCGGTTGCTTTTCTATTTTGCAGCGTGTTGAGTGCTGAAAGGTATGGGCTCCTACTCTGGTTAAGATCTTTTAAATCCCGTCTGTTATTGGTGTTAACTTGTGTCTGGTATCAGGTGTTTTGCTGGGTCTGTAACAAACCGCCTGGGTGGCACGTGAGCACATTCGCCACAACAGTTAGCCATGTTTCTTGTGCACTCATTAAAACCACGCAGTGTTTGTTTCAAACAAGAATAAGACTTGCATCTAACGGCGATATTGTAATACAGGTTTCTGCGGTGAGGACGGCAACTGAGTAGGCTTGCGGTCAATGAAAAGAACTAGAGGTAAAATAAATTGATGGTTTCTCCCGTTTATGTACCTACCAACAAGGAAATGTTGTTGTTTACTAATTTATATGTTTTCACCGTCAGTACACACCAACTACTGCTACTGTGTATACGGATGCAAGACTAGAGTTTCAAAGCTCGTAGGACCTCAGGAAACTAAGTTTTGTGTTTTGCTCACTAACATTGTCATGTTTTGATGATTTTTCGTTCTGGGACTTGAAACATTTCAGGTCTCCGTTTAGGCTGGTTGAAGTGTTAGGTTCACTTGTATGTTCATGCTGAGAGCAGTACAGCGCTCTGCAATGAATAGAACTCTCATAGTGAATGAATCTTCACTCTAACAGTATATGCTGAATCGTACCTGGGCATTGTTCTGAAACTCCTATATAAGCTCAGGGAGAAGTGGAGGTCAGTTGCTTGTGAGCTACAAGAAAAGCACAGACAGAGGGCCAGGTTCATTGATTTGGTGCAGTTTATTGAGAAGCAGGTTAGGATAACCTCAGACCCTGTGTATGGTGACATACAAAATTCAGATACCAGCAACATCAAACCCAAGGACAAATAAATTCCCACTAAACTAATATCAAGACCCAAAACAGGAGGTAGTTTCGCAACAGGAGCATCAATAGTTAACATGACAGAAACCACACCACTACAATCCCAAAAGATGAAAGTTCACAAACAGCTTGTCTGTTCTGCAAAGGTGGTCATATATTGGCGTTATGTCCACAATTAAGTAAACAAGCACACAGGGAGAAGATCACCTTTCTAAAGGTGAAAGGAATCTGCTTTGGTTGTCTGACAAGAGGTCACATGAGCAAGGATTGCAAAAGGCATCTGACATGCAGTGTGTGTAACCAATCCCACCCTTGTGTGCTTCACATTAAACACAAAGATAAAACCAGAGAAACAACAGCCAGTAGACCCACCTGTGAGCAGTGCACTGGTGTCTCTCAATGCATGTGGGAATATTGGGGCCGGTAACACAGACTGTGTATTGTCTATTTTTCCAGTAAAGATTAAAAGCTGCAAAAGCAACAAAATCATAAACACATACACCTTCTTGGACCCAGGCAGCTCAGCTACGTTCTGCACAGAGAGCCTGATGAAGCAGCTGAATATCTCAGGAAGAAAAACTAACATCCTTCTGCTCACCATGAATCAAGAGAATTCTGTGCATTCACATATCATGACAGGACTGGAGATCTCTGGATTAGAAAGGGACGATTTCATAGAGCTGCCAGAGGTGTACACACAGAAGACCATGCCTGTGAGCACAGAAAACGTCCCCACAAAGGAAGACCTGACCAGGTGGCCTTATCTGAGTGAAGTGCAGATTCCACAAATAAAGGCTAATGTGGAGTTGTTAATAGGGACCAATGCTCCCAAGATCATAGAACCTTGGAAAATAATCAACAGCCGTGGAGACGGTCCATGTGCTGTAAGAACCCTATTTGGGTGGGTTGTTAATGGTCCTTTCAGAAGTAATAACATCGCCAACAAGAGTAGGCGTCATACAATCACTGTAAATAGAATCTCCATTTCAAACTCAGAAGAGCTGTTGATCAAACATAATCATGACTTCAATGAGAAGAGGAAAAGGATGAACCAAAAAGCTGGAAATTTGCAAGGTCAAGAAGGAGGAGAAAACATAAGCTGCAGGTTTGATGAGTTTAATGAAGCAAACAAAGAGGCCATTGAAGAGGACATCTCAACAATCATGAAGGAGGAGAGTAAGGAGAATGGGCAGCCACTCCGGTTAAAGTCTGCTGCACGCAAGCGTAAATTGAGACGCCAGAACGATCTGGACAGTAGCAGTGCTCAGGAAAAAGACGAGGAAGAGAAGGAAATGGATCCAGGAGTATTTGCCCCTGATGTCGAAGAGGCAGACGTGGTCTGCAGTTAGAACAAGATTCCAGATTGGAAACATTGTGATGGTCGTGGACCCGACAGCCCCTTGTGGCTCTTGGGTACTTGGAAGAGTCCTGGAACTCAAGCCTGATGCACAAGGACTAGTACGGATTGTGAGGCTTAAGACCCGGACAAGCATCCTGAAAAGGTCTGTGAATAAAATCTGTCTGCTGCTGGAGGCAGAAGAGTGACCTCCTAGGACTGGTGGTAAAGATCTGGTCCCAACAAGGGCTAGGTGCTAGTAACCTCTGGCCCCAGAAGAGTTTGAAATGTTTAATAGTGTTTGTCAATCTGTACCAGTTATGCGTTTTCGTACATTGAATATTGTGATTGTAAAAACAATTGTAATTGTTATGTTTTCTTACATATACAATTAGGGGCTGGTGTGTAGGAGCCATATTATATATTATTATATTTCTGTTTACTTTGTAGTATAAATATGGTTATGTTTATATTATATTATATTATTTCAATTGTTAATCATATGCCCCTACAGGTGAATAGGGGGTATAAAGGTGTGTGCTGCCCAGACCTCAGGTGACTGCTGGTTTTAGCGCACAAAAGTTTTGACCGTGTGAACGTGTGACGGGTGTTCGTGTTAACCGTGGGAATTTGTGTGCGCATAATTGTATAGGAGTTTTACTGAAAGGACAAGAAACCCTGTGAATTTAGAATGTAATAATCTTTCATTTGTTAGTGTTTTCAGTGAAGTATTTAGTTATTTCTACGTTCTCCAATAAATCATTTTTTTCTCCGATAAACGTATTTGGAAATTTCGTTTAGACACACGCGTCAGAAACCAGTGTAATCAACCAGTTGCTCCAACAGTGGGTAAGGAACATAGGAAACAAGGAAGGAACATTTTAGCCACTACATGTATTGATGATTTTTCATTCTGGGACTTGAAACACTTCAGGTCTCCGTTTAGGCCGGTTGAAGTGTTAGGTTCGCTTGTATGTTCATGCTGATAGCAGTACAGCACTGAAATGCAGCAATGAAAAGAACTCTCACAGTGACTGAGTCTTCACTCTGACAGTATATGCTGGACTGTACCTCGCAAAGATGTATGAAACCACATTCTTTGGCAAAGCATTCAATAAAAGTGAACAAATTCAGTTTTTGCTTCTTCATACTTCCAACCCTGTATGATCACAAACATTACACAGAGGAAAGGAAATGTTGTTCTAAACGCGATATGGCACTTGCGTGTTTGTAAGGTCCTTAGGAAAAACGTTCACTCGCTCCTGTGCTGTACATGCATTAAGGAAGCCAAAAAACTTAAAAGCGAGAGAAGGAAAACGTTTTTACTGAAAGTACACGCAAACTACTGCACATGTGTATACGGATGCAAGATTAGAGCTTCCAAGCTCGTACGACCTCAGTAAACTAAGTTTTGTGTTTTGCTCACTAACATTGTCATGTATTGATGATTTTTATTCTTGGACTTGAAACGCTTTAGGTCTCCATTTAAGCCGGTGGAAGTGTAAGGTTGGCGTGTATGTTCATGCTGAGAGCAGTACAGCGCTCTGCAATGAAAAGAACTCTCAGAGTGACCGAATCTTCACTCTAACAGCATATGCTGAATTGTACCTCGCAAAGACATATGAAACCTTAAACCAAAACTTAGTTTCCTGAGGTCCAATGTAAATTAACAAAATGGAATATATCAGTAACACAAAAATGTCGTTTCTGCAAATGAAGTGATAGGCGTCGCGGACAAATTAAGCTTGAGAAAAATTCAACAATCAGTTCACTGTGGTGTTTCAGAACAAGAAAAATGTTAAGACTTAGTTGCCTCCAAGGCAAGAAATGCAGTGCAAGGAAGGAGGCGTGCAGCACACCCCGAGGATGTAATAGAGCACATCCAACTGACCGCTCCAAGTACAGTGTAGGTGAGCAATGGATCCGTTGTCAACGTGTTTGTGAGAGCGAGAGCTGGGCAAGGGGCTGAGACAATCAATACACTGCGCGCAGTTCTACAAAAGAATGAGATTTTACCCATTTTAAATATTGAAAAAAATAGAAAATCAATATGTGATAATGTTGATATTGTGGCGGGCCGCCACAAATAAATCAATGTATGGGAAACACTGAGCAGTACATATGTTTTATTATTGTGAATCAGTGCACACAAATGTGGTGTGAAGGTGGGAGAAGTTGTTGCATCAAAGGGTTTAGTACAATGTTTGCTTAAGCATTTTAAGAATTAAAGCACACAGTATAACTCTGCTCTTGTGTCCTATGTGTAGCCCGAATCCTCTGTACCTTTGTCATTTTTAAATCATGCTAGCATCACTGCTTCCTCCCCCCAAATAATACTAAGCATATCGCCCTGAAGAGGTAATAGAAGTTTACTTGTTATTCCAGAGAACCAGAGAAGCTTGAAGAACTGATGGATGTGCTGGTTGGGAAGAATGGAGTAGGAAAGAGTGCAGCAGGAAACACCATCCTGGGGAGAAAAGAATTTAAATCAAAGCTCTCCTCTTCCTCCATGACATCACTATGTGCAAAGGCCAGAGGGGTAGTGGATGGGAGATGGGAGGTGTGTGTGATTGACACTCCAGGCCTGTTTGACTCAGAGCTCAGTAATGTCCTCTCCGGGTCCCCCATGCATTCCTGGTGGTTCTCCAGCTGGGCAGATTCACACCAGAGGAGAAGGACACAGTTGAGATCATTCAGAAGACCTTTGGTCTTGAGGCATCGATGTACACAATAGTGCTGTTCACTCATGGAGACAAGCTGGAAGGAACAACTATTGAAGATTTTATCAGTGACAGTAAAGAGCTTTTAATGTTTGTTGGTCAGTGCAGCGGTGGATATCATGTCTTTACCAATAAAGACAAGACTGATGATGTTCAGGTCACTGAGCTGCTGAGGAAGATTTCTAATATGGTGGCAGAAGATGGAGGACAACACTACACTCATGAGATGTATGAGAATGCTGAGGAAGCAATTCAAGATGAGATAAGGAAAGGAATATGTAGAGAAGAGGCAGAGAGAAAAAACAAATTCTTAAAGCATATATTCATCTGTGTAGGTGCAGGTCTAGGAGCAGCAGCAGGAGGCGTAGCAGGTCCAGCTGGCATGGGTGCAGGGGCAGCAGCTGGAGCTGGAGTGGGACTATATGTGTCAGAGAAATGCACCACACAGTGAAGGTCATTTTCTTCACAAGCAGTTATCTGAATTACAGTGTACAGATAACACCATATCATAAGTAGAGGATATAGTTATTATATTCATTGTAACTTCTGAGATATTTAACTTTCTGTTCATTCTCAACATCAGCATCTTCCTTCCAATGCCAAACTAACTGCTGGTGTGCATGGCTCTGAAGCTCTATTTAGGTATCATCCTAGTGAAGTTCTAACACCATACACAACACCAGATTCTTATTTTTATTGATTGTCCCCAAAAGAGGTGTTTCTAGCAAACTGTGGCTCTTGGATTTTTCCACAAAATAAAAAATGCTACAAAACAACAGAAGCCTGTATAAAATAAGGGAGCAGGCATGTAGCTGTTTCAGTCTTTTATTTGTATTTTGATGTCACATTCTTTGATGCAGAATGCTCAATAAGTGAGTATTATCAGCTAGCAACAGGAAGAAAAGCAAAGTGGAAAAACCATGTAGAATAACCTGTTCCTAAAAAAAACTGAACACTGTGGCTTCTGTTGTCAAATGTTGTTGCCATATAGCAGCCTCTCATCCTTTTTTTTTCTGTAGCACTTCACAGAGACAAAGTGTTTTCCATAGGGCATATTATATATCAGATAGTAGTGTACAAAAGATTGGGTAATAAAGATTTTAGTGTACTAAAATGTTAAATTATATCTTTTATATAATTTTAATGTATTATGCTGAATGGGGGTGGTATATTATCTCACCCTTTATCTTTTCATTTATCTTTCTCTGTCACGCTGGAAACCAATCCCAGCACTCACCACCAGAGGGTGCCCACCACCAATTATCATTCAAACTACACTCACCTGGTTCTTGTTGTCAGTATTTTTGGGAGTAAGAGTAAAACCTTTTTTCATTTGCTACCAGTTCTTTACTCATCTGAAAGGTTTTATTAAAAACCCAAATTTATCCCTGTGTGACAAAGTCAAAATGCAATCTACTCCAACAGTTTTAATCATAATATAATATGTTTTATAAGGTTTATTCCAAAAAAAATGTGTATAAACATGTCTCTGAGATATTAAAACTATATATATAACTACTTTTTATTTAACTTTAGTCTTAAACTATTTTGAAAAAAACAAACTAACAAAACTCAAGTGGAAATCTTCCCAAATCATTTGGGAGGTTGTTATGAAGAAGTTTTAAGAAAATTAAAAACTGCATTGGTGAGAAAAAGGCCAGGAAAGTTGCACCTGCTCATTCTCCGATGGTAGCAAGGGCTGTCCTACGAGAATTTCTTTGGGAAACCTTACCCCATCCACCCTACAGCCCTGATCTTGCCCCTTCAGACTTCTTGTTGTTCCCAAAACTCAAAGAACACGATCTGAGTCCCTCGATGATGCCAAAACTGCCATTTTGACATACTGTAAATGAAAGAGCGCTGAATTCTACAAGGGAGGGTCTTCTTCAATCTTTTTAAGTTTCCAAAATACGTTTATAAGTTTAAATGACATTTACAGATGTATATTTTCCACCCACAGAAGAAAAAGTTGTCAGGAATTCTTTGACAGTAAACAAAAATGAAATATATGTGTTTTAAGTTTCCAAAATACGTGAGTATAATCTTCTTCAATCTTTATAATGAAAAACATTAGATAATTTTCTCATGTAACAATGTAATATACAATAGTTATCTCTAAATCATACAAAAAAACACAGATATAAATATAGATGTAGATTAACAGTCAACTCCAGAATTATTGGCACCCCTGACTGGAAATGCAGAAAAGCACAAAAAAAATAACATTATTGAGATAAACTCAAAATGCAAAGATGCAAAAAACATTGTGGTTTATTAATGTTACTCTGCAACCAACCAAAATTATACATTTATGTATTAAGTAAACAAATTCACCAAAATTAAGATTTCATTATTATTGGCACCCCTGCTTTAGTACTTAATGCAACCACCTCTGGCAAGGACAACAGCATGGAGTCTTTTCTTATACTGTTTGACAAGGTTAAGGCACACATTTGGAGGGATTTTGGACCATTTCTCTTTGCAGATCCTTTCAAGATCATTCACATTCTTGGGTTTCGCTTATCAGCCTCCCTCTTCAGTTCAGCCCACAGATTTTCTGTTGGATTGAGGTCTGGTGACTGAGATGGCCATTGCAGAACATTGATTTTGTTGTCTGTCTGGATTTGGAGGTGTGCTTTGGGTCATTGTCTTGCTGGAAAGTCCACCTACAGCCAAGTCTCAGCCTTCTGGCAGAGGCAACCAGATTGTCAGCCAAACTTGCCTTATACCTGGTGGAATCCATTGAGCCGTCAATCTTAACCAGTGCCCCTCAACCTCTGGAATTAAAACAGCCCCAAAACATCACTGACACACCACCATGTTTCACCGTGGGTATGAGGTGACTTTCCTTGTATGCATCTCTTTTTCGACACCAAACATGCTGATGCTTTATCTGACCAAAACATTTCATTCTGGTGCCATCTGACCACAGCTGTGGAGGTGATGGCGCTGCTTTCTTCGTCTTTGGGAGTTGCATCCCATCTAAAAACCCTGAACCTGGCCTCACAAGCTGCGCCTGAATCTTCCAGTGATTCTTGGGGATTTTTCATCTCACCATCCTCCTCCCAATGCAGAGGGAGAATGCATTTGCATCCTTTATCTGTCTGGTTTTCAACTTCATTTTCAATTTAATTTTTTAATAATTGCCTGACTGTGCTCAGTGGTATATTTAATCTTTTCTGGATCAAATCAAACTGAAAATGGATGTAGTGACCAGGTGGAACTGGAGAGATGCTGGAGAGATTCCAAAAGCAACACCCAGCTGTCACGGCTGTGCTGCTTTCACCTGAGGTCTGCCAAAGCGAAAAGGATCTCTGTACACTCACAGAGGCAGACATAACAGTGGCAGAGGACATCGCTAAAGCTCTACGTCCAATTAAATCAGCAACACTGGTGGTGTCTGAGGAGAGTTCCTCTACTTTATCTATAATTGCCCCTTTGCTGCTTGAAGAGAGTCTGGAGCAAGTCAGGACACAGGATGTGAGTTATATATCATTTTAAAACTGAGTGTCAAAAACACATAAAACAAAAAGTAATAATTTGATAAAATAATCATTTGAAACAGATATTCATACAGTGTCAACTACAGAAAGTGCAGCACATATAATAAATTAAAACATACTGGAGGACAAAAATGCATATAGGGTAGCTACCCATACTCACTATGGTAGAAATAGATAACATTATTGAATTCCATTGAGCAATTCATATTTTCCCTTTTGTCTTACTATTAACAGCAAGGGTCTGATTTTCCTGGTACTGGGGGCAGTGCACCTGTACAGGAACAAAATTCCCCTGGTGAGGACCCATCCCTACCAAAGAGGTCAAAGGGATCCTGTGCATTGCTGGAAGTCGCCAGCAAATACAGGAAAGTAGCACCTGTACCTCTCTCCGAAAATCCACTTAAGTGGTGGAGCATGCATGAGAGAGAGTACCCCCTTTTGTTCTGCCAGGCAAAACGCTATCTTTGTGTTCCAGGGACAAATGTCCCAGCTGAAAGGGTCTTCTACACAGCTGGGGACATTGTAACAGCTCAGAGAAGTCACCTTCTGCCAGAGCACATGGACCAACATCTCTTCCTGCAAAAAAATTACAAACTCTAATTTATATTTGGCACATATCCTTGATCTTAAGTCCTTGTGAAACATGGCATGTGACTTTTATACTTGCCAATTTTTATTTTTTGCTATTCTCTTCAGTTGGAAGTCATTTTTTTGTTCTTCGAAAGAGACAGGTTGGTTTTGTTTTTAAGGAACTATACTCATGTGTTCCTCAAATAAAAAAGATTTTGGTAAACAAACCTTTGGCCTTTTCTTTAAGAGGTTTTCACAATTTGTTTCCAGTGACTGCATTTGTAAATTTGTGTTCCCTTCAGAGCTTTTTAAATATCCAAACTGAAAGCCATATCCTGGAAATGTCCCCTTTTTGGCTTCTATGAATACCTGCAACTAGTGTTCCTTCCAAAGCAGTATCTTTGTAACCCCAGAGAAATTATTGTCACTTCAATCTATCTGAAAAGGAGTTTTTTCTAAGCCACAAGTCTACCAGTACTGTTTGATGACAGAAAAGTGCCACAGTGTTGTTCAGGTTTTTTTTTTTTTTTTTTTTTTACTAAAACAAAGGATGTCTCATTCTGCAACATTTTCTATTTGAAAGAAAAATCTGGAAACAATCTAGCCAAGAAGTGAGAAAGCAGGCATGAATCAGGGCATTTAGCTATGAAAGTGTAATTCTTTATGTCTCATGACAGGAGGCTACAAGGGAAGATTGTTTTCCTGAATCTAGTGATGTTTACATACAGGTATGTTTGTTACACCTGAAAGTATTTAAATCTGGCTACCTGGTGATTTGATTTAAAATTGTTTATACATCACTAAAGAAAGCACTTATCTGGTCACTCAATATTCCCTGACTGTAGAGTCTGTGGAGTTGCACTATATTTTATTGACTGCTGCAGTGTGTTGGGCATGTTAAATAAAAAGTACATGAATTTAACTGCTTTGAGGTCAATTATGCAAACATAAATCGTTTTATTAATGCAGGTTAGAGGGCACAATTTAACAGAATTAGTTTGAGGGTAGAATTTTTTGCATTAGTTAGGGGGTCCAATTAACAGCATGAGTTAGAGGGTATCAATATACATATCAATATTGAATCAAATCAAATCGATTCAGGAAATCAGTGGCGATACCCAACCCTGTTAATTTCATTATTATTACACTGGACCCTTGAGATACGATTGCCCTTAACATACGTATGTTTTCAGAATTGTACACGCACAAGCTTCCAGGGGCAAATCAGGCTGCCAGCCTGCGCACAAACCCTCTTTCGCCCGTACACTCCACTTCACATACAGCCCAGCATTCTTTGTACTTGCTGCTTCTCAGGCCATTTGCGCGTGTTCGTAGCAGCATCTGTTCGTACGTGTACTGTCTGTTGTTGAGTTGTGCTTTTTTTGGTATTAATACCGCAATTTCCTTAACTTTGTTTGTTTTAGTTAAGTTCAGTTAAGTAAAAAATGAATCAAAAAAAAGCTGAAAAATAATATTAAGTGTTTAAGTACGGTAGGTACTGTACGTACAGTAGCAAGTTCAGGCCTCCCTCCTCCTCTTCCGCCACCTACCTCCGTTCACCAGCCACCTCCGTTAGCCGCTGACGTTTGTTTCCAAGGTAAGAATTCTTCATAAAAGACCATTTTCGTTTATCATATTTTTATTTTCATAAATTTTGATATATATAGTGTTATTGTCATCAAGGCTGAGCGGTTTTAAAAAAATCATAATTTTTGATACATATAGTGTTATTTTCATCAAGGTGGAACGGATTACATTTTTTTTCCATTATTTTGAAAGGGAAAAATTATTTTGAGTTACGAATTTTTTTGAGTTACGAATCGGGTCTTGGAACGAATTAAATTTGTATGTCGAGGTTCCACTGTATTATTATTATTATTATTATTATTATTATTAATGTTATTTATTATCTCTTTAAGAACTTAAGGAACTCTGCACCTTTGCGTTTGATGGAAGATACCGACATCACAAAGTAACTGCGCTGACTGCGGCTGGGAGGGGAATCCTCCATTTCCATGAAGCTCCAGTTTTGAGAGATGTCATAGTCACTTGTGACAGCTAAACTGGACTCCATGGTCTCCACACCTGCTGAGACAGAGTATGCTAGCTCAAAATCTGCTGCTCTGTGAAATGATACTGTACAAACTCAGGGAGCTGTGATTAACGTACACTGAAATTTCAATCGCACAATCGCACACGTCCAACAGGAACCATACAGGCTTTTCCGGCTGTCTTTGCAACCACTTCATCAACTTATTTTGGCATGCCCTCTTGGCTTTATTGTTATCTTACAGAGCAATGGAAACAGAGCAGAGCACATGGTAGAGGCTGCAGAGCAGAGTGCATTTGGTTACCGTGATAGACTGAGTCTTACCTGCACCAAGAGGACATGTCTCCTGTTCAGAGGGGCCAGGCACTGGCTCAGAGACGGCCTGCTGGAACCTAGCTAATTCAGCGCTGACCTCATCCAACCTAATGTAGAAAAAACAGTATTCAGATCATTCAGACTGCGCCCCTGCTACAAACAGGCAACTGAAGAACCAGTGATTAAGAGGTGTTGGACACTGCTATATGGTATATTAAAAAGTGCACCCACCCAAGTGCAGATAAATTAGCCATTCAAACAGGTGTAGCAGAGAGTATAGTAAATCAATATACATGTATAAATAATATACAAAAATAACAATCTTACTGATTTTGGAGCTTTGCTGTCATTTTCCTCTCAGCAGCCAAATCTTTTTCTGAGGACTCTACTTTCATCTAGAGGCACAGAAGATGTTAACACTCAAACCTGGACAAACATATCAGCTCTCAAATCTACTGATCACTCCCTTACCAAATTCTCCTTTGCTTGCTTCGCTTCGGTTTCCATCTGGACAGAAACAGATGGCAGAGAGCACAAGATCTAATTATCTACATTTCTCAGAAATGACAGTGATTCAAACAGATCATGCTGAAATTCTGAACAATTAGCAATGTTTGAGTACATGTTACCCACAGTGGTTCACCAACATGAACTATAACATATTCTGGTATTTGTTTAAAACCAGCAACTCACTAAACTAACAATTGCTCACAACTGATTAAAAATCTTTGGGAACATGTTTAATTTGCTGAAGTGGACAAATGGAGCCATGAGCTCTGTCCAAAGATGGCTCTTGTGTATGAGTCTGCTGGACAGCCTTGCTTACCTGAGCCAGGTAGGCACCCTGCATTTCCACATGCTCCTCCTCCATCTCCCTGATCCTCAGGCTCTGTGCCTGTAGCACACGCTGCAGATACAGTATCTTCAGCCTAGAAGTGTAGCTGAGGTATTTTACCGATATTCAGTGTCATAATAAACCGGTATGGCCTGACTCAATTCAGTCATGGAAAGCAACAATGAATGTTTCAAATGGCGTGAATGATTGATTTGTCTTACTTTGCTACGGACTTATAAAACCTAAAACCTTCTTAGTCAGTATTTTGTCCACGTAAGACTCAATTCATGCAGAGCAACAATGAATGAAGATTTGATTTGAGGCAGACTTGTTTTTTTGTGTCACCGGACCACCTACAAGAGAGGGACAAGTCAGTGATAATAAGAGGACTCAGACTGAATGAACTGGATGCTGAACTGAGATCTGTGTGCATCAATGTCTAATAAAACAAGATAAAAAAGGGAAAGCCTTTTCATCATGTGACTGTAGCAGAACGGGTGAAAAATTCTAAGGGCGCAGACTCACTTTTCTCACCAGGGGTCATCGGCCAGAAGGAACAGCCAGGAGTGGCCTCAGACTGTAGTCTCTGGAGATCAGCCAGCTCAGGATTGACCTCATCCAGCCTTTGATATGGTGAAAATCACATCTTTCAGACCATAGAAACAGTGGCCATTCTCCTGAAGCAAAGGTTATCCACCCCAAACCTGGAATCCAAGGCTATCACCATCTCAGATGCTAACCTGTAACTGGCTATATGTTGAACCTTAAATAATTATCATTTAATAGCCACAAAAGAGCCATTCAATATTGAGTCCTGAGTCACTGCTCACTCTTGTGTGGGTCTGTAACCCATCTCATACATTTTGGATTGTAAATGAACTCACTGCTTGTGGAGATTTGCCACTTCTTCTTTGTGTGCTGTCAGTGCGTGATCAGTTTTCGTCTGAATGGAGAGGAAGGAAAGGAAAAGCAATTCACCATCTGCCTTGGACAATGATGTTGACTCACTCAACTACTTATGACCTTCTTACCAAATTCTCCTGTAACTCCTTCTGAAGGGAATCGATCTTTGGAGAAAGAGATGACAGTTAAATGTGTATCCAAAAAAGTCAGAAAAATGAAAGGCACTCAACCACATCATCTATTTAGTATCATTTAAGTATTAATTTGTGTAAATGTTATGTTATCAATGAGATAGATTACTGTGCAATATGCAAAAAAGTTTGACAAGAAACATAAATAAAACCCTTCTGGACAGATCAGTCCAACATGGCTCCTGAATACACAATTTCCAGCCATATTCTAAGAACTGCATCACAATGTAGTCATGGTGGCGTGTGCAGTATTAGCGCTGGAGGCATTCGTTCACCTCGGCCTTGTAGGACAGCTCCGTTTTCTTATGCTGCTCCTCAATTGTTTGGACATTTTGACTGTGAGGCCTGAATGCTTCCTTCAGTTTAACATCTTTATCATAACGCTCAGAATCCAATTGAGCTGACTTGCTACAAGAGACAAAATGGAGGCTTCTGGTTACCAAGGCACTAACTGTCAGATCCTAATTCCTGAAACCTCAGCTCTGTCAATTAGTGGGACAACATGCACTTCTTAACAACTTGAATTCAAAACATTTTCATTTGGATGCTGATATAGTATGCTGCTAGGATTTTCTGCAGTAAAATATACATTTTATAGCTTATATAATTTTTCTGTGTGTGTACTGCCTGTTCTTTGTATGCAAACTAAAGATGAATGAGGGAAAATGCCTTAATATAAAGGTATGCCACTTAATTTCTGCACACATGTGCAATGCCATGTGGGGCACACTACCCATCATTCATAGCATGTTGCTTTCTACTTATTTCCACAGATCCTGCTCTTTCTGTTGGCACTGTTCATTCATGTTTTGCAGTTCACTTTGGAGGGTTGCAGTGAGCTGTTCCAACTGGGACAAGTGTTACTAAAGCAAAAATGAACTTAACTCAGACACAGGAAGTTGAAATGAATCATTTGGATTTTAAAAATGGCTCTCTGGGCAGCATACCTGCCAGGTCCTGGGTCTTTTTCTCCTCTGTCCTCAGTTTCTCCAGACACAAATTTAGTTCTTCAGCTGCATTAAGAAGCTTCTCACAAAACACAAAAGAATCCAAAGTTTACCATACACACACATCTACAAACTCCACCATTACTGTACAAAATGTGACTCTTGTGAAGAGGTGTGCAATTTGGAGAAAGTTCTTCACCTCAGCCTTGTAGGACAGCTCCATTTTCTGATGCTCACTCTCAATATTTTGTACCTTTTCTTCATTAGACATGAGCAGCTCCTTTATCTTCAGCTCGCTATCACAACGCTCAGACTCCATCTGAGCCACCTTCCTGCAACAGAGAGTATGGAGGCCCCTGGTAACCAATGCAAAATCATTCTCCCACCCAGATTCCCATAATATTGAAATCATGTCATGGTATGCTGTCTTGTACATCCACAGTAAATATAGACTACCCCTACCATCATCTCCATTATATACTTATTTGTTAGATACATATACAAAATCAAGATCCAGTTCCTACACTCATGTCCTCATGAGTAAAGCCTTGTGTACACAGACCCCATCTTTCCCTGTGGCCATTGGCCACTTGGTTGCTTATTACTTATTACTTCCTGCTGGAGGGCCTGCTCTTTGAGTTGGCACAGCTCATTCATGTTCTGCAGTTTAGCCTGAAGGGCTGCAGCCTGATGTTCCAACTGGGACTTCTCATTCTTCAGGGCATTTCTGTCCTGCTGTAGGGCTCAAATTTTTTCTGGAGCGTAAATGGTCACAATTCAGATACAGGAAGTGGGAATGGACCATTTGGGTACTAAAATATTCTCTTAACAGCATACCTATCAGCTCCTGGGTCATCTTCTCCTCTGCTTGCAGTTTCTCCAGGTACAGTTTCTCCTGCGACCCCATTTCAGCTGGGGGAGTGCTGACCTCTACCCTGTACAATGTGAAATCACATAAAATCATGACCAAAACGGCAGCACTTTCTGTAAGGAATAAGAATACACTACCAAGTCCATTGAGTACGCTGTCACCATTTAAGATTATGGTTGAGATTAATTAGCACTTTACAGTTCATTTAAAAATAAAGCCAGGGGCCGTTGCAGGGTCTACAACCCATTTAAGTAGTGTGGTTGTGAATGAACTTACTTATTCTGAGGAGTTGTGATTTATTTTCTGTTTGCTGTCAGTGGGCGTCCAGCAGGGCCAGATTTTACCTGGAGGGGAAGGAGTAAGAATTAGCATTCTATCCTGGACAATGACGTTGACTCACAAAACTACCTGATTATGTCATCCTTACCAAATTTTTCTTCTTTTTTAGAGCTTCAATCTTTGGAGAGACAGCTCAAAATCAGAGCCACATATTGCATCACAATTAACTGAGCTATTCAAACCGGAGTTCTAAACACTTACTACAGGAAGAACAACTAAAACGGATACATTTTGTGCATATGCTACACTTTGAATGTGAGAAAATACAGTGTACTTTGCAAATATATTCAACCAAAAGACTCAGTTACCTGTGAAGTACCGTTACACTGCATATTAAATACAAATGCAAGCTTCTGGGGGCAGTAATGCAGAAATGCATCACACTGTACTACAGTGATTATTGAGAAGGGGTAGGTGCAGTATTTGGTATTGTTCACCTCAGAAATGTAGGAGTGAGCCATCTTCTGACGCTCCGTCTCAATCTCTTGGATCTTCTGTTTATGAGACTTGATCACCTCTTTCACTTTCAAATGTTTTTCACAATGCTCAGAGTCCACCTGAGCAGACTTCCTACAACAGAGAACATGGAGGCTTCAGGCCACTACTGCACCAACCTTTTTCACACTTAGTTCTTATAATGTTTACTGTTATACAACATATATTTCATACCTCACCTCACCATCTGTTCAATTTACAACATTTCAGATACAGATGACAATATGGAGTGCTGTCTGGCTTGTCTAAAGTTGTATTTCATCACAGTTTTCTCAGAGTACATTCCCTGCTCCTCATGTGTACACTACAGATGTACATGGAACACTCTAGATCTGACACCAGTCCTGCATTAGTCTTAAGTCTTGTGCACAAAGCCATTTTTCTCTGCAGTGTTGTTTGCTACTTACTGTTGGATAACCTGGTCTTTCCTCTCACACAGTTCACTCAGATTGCTCAGTTTTCCTTGTAAAGAGGAGATCTGAGACACGAGAAAACGTTTGACCTCTGTCATTGCCAACAAAGAGTATATAACAAAGTATTGAGATGAACTATTGTTATTGACCAAATACTTATTTTCCACCATAATTTACAAATAAATTCTTTAAAAATCAGACAATCTGATTTTCTGGATTTTTTTTTTATTCTGTCTCTCATAGTTGAAGTGTACCTATGATAAAAATTACAGGCCTCGCTCAACTTTTTAAGTGGGAGAGCTTGCACAATTGGTGGCTGAATAAATACTTTTTTGCCCCACTGTAGACTTAAAAAATACAATTGCTCTTTCCTAAACACTTATCGCCGTTTTCACAGTGGTAACTTACTAACTCATCTGCATTACCACCAGCCGTTTTGGAGGCACCACCTGGATAAAAGTAACCATCAAACAAGGGTGGATAATGGCACCTCACAGGAGTCTAGTGTAGGGATTTATTATAGTATTCCTTGCACAGGACACCAAAAGTGTTAGGAATTATCTAAACCTCACGTGTGGCACCAGTTATGTAAGACTTTATTGTTATATTCCCCACAACAAAGACCGTCACTTACGTGGTGGAAATTCTATAACAATATTCTACGAATAATGGTGTAACTACGATTAATCAATCTCATATATCAGTCTCATAAAATATATCAGTCTCATTGGATAGCTATAAATACATAATTCCAACTAATAATTAAATTAATAATTATAATCAAAATTACAATGTTAATAACTAATCAATCAAATCAAAACACTATTGGTTCAGTTATAACTGAATTAATAATATTAATGATTGATCAAAGGTGAAGGCATTTGGAGTTCTTTTGGAATCGGAGTTTGCAGAGGTCGGCAAACATTCAATATATATGCAATGTTAATAAACACACAACCTTGGAATATTATTATTAAAAATAGTGAAAAGTAGACTTATCACTATTCACCCCAGTTCCCAATGATGTAATAGGAATTGACTTTGGGTTTTCTTGCATCATATTGTAGACATTTGTAACTCCTCTTTGTTTATTATAGATGGGTTCAACCCTTAGAGTATGTAATATGTAGAGACCGTGACTCCAAAAAATGTCTATGGAGATAGCTACAGAAGCAGGAAGTGGAATATTTGTGGAATATCTGTGCCCAATAGACATTCTCAGTTGTGCCCTACAGTTGTGTCAAAGAGGAAAATGGAGCAACATGAATTATATCATTTAATTGTATCTTTTTTGTTATACTACCATTAAAAATATTACATACTTGTCCTAGCATTTTGACTGACTAATACAGTCCAAAATAATTTTGTTGTAGTATACAACATCATAAACTGCAAGGAGTACAACAATCCACCCACCACATAAGACCAAGAGACAGAGTTTCAGTTAGCAGAGCTTTATTAATTAAAACCAAAGCAGTTCACGAATGGCAAAGGCATTTTATTTCCCCCCATCCAGCGCCCCACCCTGCTGTCCTCCCCAGTGCCACGAGAGCGGCATGGATGCTCCTTGGCCATCCAAGGGGGAATATCTGTACTAGGGAGGGGGACACACACACACACACACACACACACACACACACAATATTACAGAAAGAAAAATATACACATATTGACTCTAAATACCACACCCTAGAGACCAAAATAAATTTGCAAAATAGTTCCTTATTCCTTGTATTAATTAGGATCACATTACATTTTGTAATCAATCTTGTTTTTGGCCTTAAATAAGTGATAAATTGAATTAACAGATATGAGCAATCAGTGCATTTTTAACCAATTTATTTTGCTCACATAAATAGACCTAAAGCATGTGAACATATCAAGATAGCATGACCATGGCTGCCTTGGCACTGCTAGAGAATATTATGAATGGTATAGTGCGACATGTCTTGAAGGACCGTTCACGAATCACTGTGAGCAGTGCAGTGTTTTATTTTTTGCAAGTTTCTATTCAGCCTCTCTAGCCACACCTTAAAATGTATCAGGAAGTTACAGATGTGTAAACAAGTAGGTGGAGTTGCAGCGCAGCTTTTACTGTAGCTCTGAGACACACAGAGACGCTACTGCATCAGACTGATCTGCAAACACTGATCTGATATTTACTCATACCTGAAGTGATCTACATATCAGCAAAATGAGCAGAAAAATTAAACAGAATGGTAAGTTTGTGTCTCATTTTCATCTGTGTTACAACTCAATAAAAGCAAAAAAAAAAAAACAAAAGTGATCAGCTTTCTATCAGATTTGTTTATGAAGTAAGAGGAGCATAAAAAATTGCCAGAAAATTAAATAATTTTTTTCCTGTGTCAGATTGAACGTCTAGAGCCACTGGCGGTTCTAAGGGGGGCTCAGGATGTTAGCAACTTTGAGGATAATACGAGGGTTAAGCCCCCACCAAGAGTGGGCGGCTCAGACGGAGCTCCCACATGAAATGTGAGCCAAAGTCCAGGTGAAACTGGGAGCTGGTGGTGGGTCTTTCTCCACCATCTTCAAACCCCAAGCCTCCGGCCTAGATCCACACCTACAGCCGGGCCTGACACTGTGGCCTGGGCCAGTGCCAAGCTCCAGCCAAAAACCCAAACTCCAACTGTGAGCCTGGGCTCCGCATTGTTGTACGGAAAAAAAAAAAAACACTCTGGCGTCACGATAGCAGTAGAAAGCGGATGACAACCATGAGGTGACCGATTGAGAGTGATGCTTTTTCTTATGGCCACACCATGCTGAACGCGCCAGATCTCGTCTGATCTTGGATGCCAAGCAGTGTCGGGCCTAGTTAGTACTTGGATGGGTGACTGCCTGGGAATACCAGATGCTGTAAGCATTTTTGTTTTTCCTACCCCCAAAATCGAGTGGTAGAAATGGCTCCAACCTGGGCCGAACGGCTGGGGGCCCCTCGTAACACTTTTTTTTTAATATCCTCAAGCCTAAGTTGCTTCAGTACCTGAACAAAACCAAAATCCACCGAGCCTGATTCAAAAAGGTTTATTGTATATTATCCGAACACAATATGCGGCACCAGCCGGGCTGGTCTGCACAGAGGAACAAGAGACCACCTTGGCACTCCAATATTCACTCTGAGGACTTTGCTAACCCTCTTCCTTTTTATTCTTTTTCTTATCTAAGGCCTTCCCCCAGCTCATCTATGGCCTGCCCCAGGAGAAGCAACCTTGGCCCTCCTACCTTTCTTATCGTTAGCATTAGCTTAAACCTTGATGCCAATATTTAGTGGCAAGCACTTTATTAAGGAATAGACTGCCACCTTGTGTGTCTGGCAGTGAACTACACCCAAAGTAGACCGACCTCTTTTAGGTTACTGCATCCAGGTTGTGTCAACATCTACGGTTACATTTTGTCAGTATCAAAATGCGCATGGCTGTAAGTATGTCTGTCAACACTGTGTCAGTTTAAAGATAAGTCTGATCCCACAAATTACACTTCTACAATCGTTCGTGAAAGTAGCTGTCTTTGCCCCCGCTTGGGTGACCGCTGGTCTCCAGGTCCTGTTTAGGTGACCAGTTGCCTGCGGTTCTGGTGCCAAGGGCTGAGAAGGAAGGCTGTGTTCCAATACTTTTTTTGTCTCCTCTTCTCCTCCCCTCCTTTCCTACCCCGGAAGTATGACAGAAATATGTGGAGGGAAGGAGGGGAGGAAACGAGTGCAGGAAAGGAGGAGATGAATCGAAAATTGGAACAGCTAATCCGATTCGCCCGTCATCAAAGTCGATGTTGGCTATTGAAGTAATAATTTCGAACGACTTGGAGGATGGGAAAGCCAGTCACGCTTCTCTAACTCCACTAGCCCTGTTCCTGCATTAAAATATGAATGTCAGTTTCTCGCATTCTGCTCATGATGTAACATAAGCATTTCTACAAGGAATAAATAAATTTACCACAACATAAACTCGCTCAGTTTTACATTGGTAAAATTACCATTTGTATCTGAAAAACATGAATATATCGCATCAAAGTGGTTATGTTCGAAAACGCAAAACAAAAGTTTTCTCATTAATGTAAATTTCCTGATTATTGTTTACTGTTCTGGCACTAATATTTAGGTGTTGGTAAATCCCTTGACATGTTTTAGAACTTTTCGATGGTGAAATATTCTGTGGGATGGTCATTTAATCTGACTGGTCGTGAGGACAGTGATGTCACGCAGAAATGTGAAAAGACTTCCGCGGTAGGATACATCGATATATCCTCCGTTTGGAGGAGACGAGAAAGGAGGAAAGGAGGAGGAGGCGAGATTGCGCTTTGGAACAGTGGAGGAAAGGAGGACACATAATCAGCTTCCGGGGCACGGAGGAAAGGAGGAGACGAATTTGAGTATTGGAATGCAGCCTTGGAACGCAACCGAAGTATCGGGAGAGAGGTTTAAGGTTGGGAGACCCTCGGTAAAATGGGTCTCCCAAGGTCAAGTTTTAAGCAGGAGTTCAACCATCCTATTATTTCTGGGGTCTATTTGACTGCATTCAATGTTTAACGTTTCGAAATGAATTACAGGGGGCCCTCGGGTTACCACGGTCGCGAGTTATGACGTTTGGTGGTTAGGACGCACCCCCATAAATTAATTAAAAACCCTAGTTTCGAGCTACGTGGTTTGGTTCGTACATACGACCACAGAAATAAAGATAAGAAATTGTTCTTTTTTTTTTTTTTTTTTTTTTACTGTATTTTATATGTCCTTCATGTGTTCTGTGTACGGAGTGAGTGACTGAAGGTGTTAACTTAGGTATAATTTAGGTATAAATTCCGACTTACGTCGAAAATCGGCTTAGAACAAGTCGTAGGAACGGAACTCGTTCGTAAGTCGAGGACCCCCGTATTGACTTGGCTCTAATGGCGGAATCGCTGTTTTGGCTGTGTGTAGGAAGTGTAGCAGGGCGTTAGTTGCTTGTTTCGTTTGTTTAGAGTTGTTGTGTTCTGATCCTTTTTTATGCTGTGACTGTGTTTATCGGTTTTGTTTTTCTTTTTTTTACGTTGTGCCGCTTCCTCTCAGTTTCTAAGTATGCCTCATACTACTGCTCCATATGCTTCTAGGCAGTACCTGAAGAATGCGACAGTGGTTTTGAACATCTCCGGGGAGGAAAATGTGGCTCCGATGGATACAGTGATCCCTCTCCTATTGCAGTAGCTACGTTCCAAGGCCACCCACGAGATGGGAAAAGTCACAAAGTAGAGGCGAGAGTTATTATATTATTTACGTATATATTAACCCTTTACGACCCTCCCCCACACTGTTATCAACCCTCCCTAGACTGTATTACCTTTTCCCACACTCTTGTATGTAAAAACATTTATGTAAAATATAAATGGAAATACAACACGTACATTTTAAATACATAAATACCTGTACATTAAATACATTTTAAAACATTTGAAATGTAAATCAAAATTCAATGTACATGCACTCAACTACTGTAAATGGAAATACACATGTAAAAGTAAATCATTTAAACTTAAGAATGAGAAAACATTTTAGTTTATTTTTTACTGTTCATTTTTTTAAGGTTAGAAAATGCTTATTTTATCACAAAAGTAATGAAATCATGGAATTTTAAACATTTCTATACCGCCACACAAGGGCAGTTCAGTACTGCCAACGGACGACATGCGGGCATCTTACATTTCCCAACCCAAATCTCGTTTACCCGTACGTACAGGTTTTTTTTTTTTTTTTTTTTTTTTTGCAATACCCTGTATGTACTGTATGTGTTATAAAATGTCTTTTAAATTTTTTTTTTTTACTGTTTTTCCCTTTTTAGGCTACAAAATGATTATTTTTTCATGTAAAAAAAAATGGAAATGTAAAAATTTTTGAATACTGCAAAAATCTGCGATCAAGCGAAAATTCTGTGAGATGGGATTACATATAATCTACATAAAAAACCGCGATGCATTGAGGGAGCGAAAGCAGAACCGCGATACAGAGAGGGAACCCTGTATTATTACTGTGGTGCAAACTGTGGCTTGCGTCGGGAGCGTTTTAGCGGTGCGAACAGACTGGACCTGGCTGTGAGGGTGGTCCTGAGGAGATGAGTGGGCATCTTGGAGGCATAGTGGGAGCTCCTGGGGGTGAGAAGAGTGTGGAGTTTGTACCAGACCTGAGTTTCCCCCGGAGGAGGAAGAGGGTGGTGCAACCCAATGTGAAGACGACAACGTTCAGAGTCGTGAGTAGCCCTGGTTGTGGACTCTGGGGGTGGGGGGGTGATGGCTGTGGATGTGAAGGATCAGGGCTCCTGTTCTGATGGGACATAGTGGGGCTTATGACTGTTAATTATGTATTGCTTTTTTATTTTGAGTTTTGCATGCTGTCTGTTCTGTCCTTGAATGCTCGTGGTCTGCGGGACATGGGGAAATTGGGGCACGTGTTAATGCTCGCAAAAGGGGCAGATGTAATATGTCTTCAGGAGACTTATTGGGATGAGGTCATTGTAGATCAGGTGGTTCAGAGGTGGGATGGGGAGGTGTTTGTGAGCAATGCTGTGGGGGGGATACGGTGTGGGGTGGCAACTCTGATAAAGAGGGGCTCTGTGGAGAGAGCCGCGCTCACTTATAGCGATGGGGTGGGGAGGATGGTGAGGGTGCTGATCGATTTGGGGTTTGGAGATATTGAATGCGTATGCACCAAATGGTGAGCAGGAGAGGAAACTTTTCTTCAAGGGTCTGGGGGGGATCCACCTAGCTGTGGTGGGAGATTTTAAGACGGCACTGTCAAGAGCTGATATGGGGCAGAATATGGGGTTTAGGTCAGGGGGTGCCAGGAGGGTTTTGCTGGATGTTATGGAGGCTGGGGATTTTTTGAGTTTTGGAGAAGTATGAATGCTGGGGGTAGGGTTTTCTCTAGGCAGCAGGTGGTTTTGGGGCAAGCCAAGCAAAGTAGAATAGATTATGGGTGGTGTAGTAAGGAGTTGCTGGGCTGCATCACTACTGCCAAATATGTCTACACTGCTGTGAGCGATCATGCTCTGTTCTCCTTCTGGGTGTGGTTGGGGGAGGTGCGCAGGGGTCCTGGGATGTGATGTCTAAACACTCAGTTTTTGAGTGAGGAGGCATACTGTGAGGGGATCAGGGCACTTCTCTGTGAGCAGCTGGACTGCCCGCTGTTTAGGCTTGACAAGCGAGTGTGGTGGCATAATCTCAAGTACTCAAAGTTTTTTTTCCGTCGAGTATGGGGTTGAGAGGAGGAGGTGGATGGACTGGGAGGAGCAGGGGGTGAGGGCCCAGCTGGAAAGGGAGTATGGGAGGGTGGGGAATGGAGGGAATGTAGATATTGTTTTAAAGCTGCAGGCCTCTTCGGACAAAATGGAGAGAGAAAGGTGTTGTGGGGCAGCGTTGAAAATTAAGGCAGAGTATGTGTTCGAGGGGGAGAGAAGCACTACATTTTTCTTTGGGTTGGAGAAGAGCAGACAGAAGGCTTGCTGTATTGGGGAGCTGGTGGGGGCAGATTGGATGAAGGTAGGGGACACTGAGGGGATTTTAGGAGTGGAGATTTAGATTTGTTTCACACTGAGGGAGTAGAAGGGCAGGATGTGGCCTCTTTTTTGGGGGTTGTAAATAAGCAGTTGTCTGCTGATGATGCAGGCTCCTGTGATGGAAGTATCCGGTTGTTGGAGGTGGAGAGGGCTATGATGGGGATGAAGGCTCAGAAGAGCCCTGGTTTGGATGGCCTTCCAGTCGAATTTTAAAAGGCCTTTAAGGATGTGCTGGGGCCAATTTTGGTGGAGATGTATGAGGAGATAGGACAGAAAGGGGGGCTAAGTCCCACTATGGCTGGGGGTATGGTGGTGCTGCTTTACAAGAAAAAATGGGGATCCTGCCATGCTGGGCCTTTTAAATTGTGATTACAAGAGTCTGGCCCACGTTTTAGTGGAATGAATGAAGGAGGTTTCGGCTTCCATTATTGAGCCTACGCTGGTATATTGTGTTCCGGGAAGGGACATAGCAGACACTGTGTGTTCGGTCAGGGATGTGGTGTCGTGTTTGGTGGAGAGTGAGGGGGAAGGGTATGTTCTTTGTTTGGACCAGGACAAGGCTTTCGACAGGCTCGAACATGAATATATGTTTGCTGTATTGCGGCGGTTTGGGTTTGGAGAAGGCTTTATACAGTGGGTCCAAATTCTGTATGGTGGGATTGTGAGCTGCGTACGTTGCAATGGGCATCTCACATAGTTCTTCCCAGTCACCAGGTCTGGGCAGCAGGGCTGCCCTTTGTCTGCCATTTTGTACACTTTAGTGGCAGAGCCCCTGGGTCTGGCTGTTAAGGCACATCCTGCGATACAGGGTGTGGCTGTGCCTGGGTGTGGCGTCACATCACTGATATATCGATGTGCTGACGACAAAACTTTTACTGTGAAGGATGAAGACTCCAATTATGAAGCTGTTGGAATTGTACCGCAATGCCTCTGGGGCCAAGATTAATATTGTGAAATCTTTGTGAAATCCTTGTTTCTGAACCCTCTTGTGGCTGTGGAGGGGGCGGTGTTTTATAACCGACTGTTGGTGGAGGCTGGAGTGTGCAAGGTCAAAGATATTCTCCATGAGGTTTGGCCGGGGTTTTTGTCCTTCCTAGCTATGGTGGACATGGGGAGGGAAGTGGACTGTGATGTTTCTGTCGCATCATTGTGGACTTATTATGGGACAATCAAATGTGCAATCCCAGGCGTGTGGCTGCGGGAGATTGAAGGTGGGGAGGTAAGCAGGGAGGGGGAGCACACTGCCCTGGCTGATGTGGTGTTGATATGGGGGCAGCTGGAGATCAGCCTGGAGGAGGGGACGACAAGGCTGTTTTACTCTTTGTTCTTAGAGGGTTTTTCTAGACCGCCTGTGGCGGAGGTGCACTGGGGTTTCATTTTTGAGGGCATATGTGGCACCTGAGGTTGACGTTTTGGATTTTCAAGTGTGTCACACTTCTTTCTGGGCCTATCTGAAACCAATTGTGGGGGAGTTGCTGGGGGTGGAAGGGAGAGAAAGGGTGGGGGGAGAGTGATGGGATAGATTGATCTTGTTTGGGGTGAGAGGGTGAGTGGGGAGGAGGGGGAATTGTTTCGTGCTTAATAATCTACTGTATTGCGCGAAATATGCCATCTGGAAGAGAAGGAACTTGTGCCTATATGAGGGGAAGAGGGTGGGAGTTTCAATTTTGTTTAGGCAAACTGTTCAGTGCTATGTCAGGCTGGCTTTCTGTCACAGCTTGGTGAAGGGGGAGGAGGAGGTGTTCTCCAAAATGTTTCTGGACAATAATCAATTTATCACGCTTTCTGGGACTGTGCTGGAGTTTACTTTGTAGTAGGCGAGAGGTGCCACAGGCTGCTGGGAAGGAGCTTTGGTTGACTTCTGTTCTGTGAGAGTTTTTTTGTTTCTGTTTTGATTGATTAATTTTACAATGTTTTGTCTATGTTTTATGTTTGTTTGTGTGTTTGTTTTGATCACAATGATGAGGTTCGGTCTTTCCTTCTGAGCATCTTCTTGGAAGGAGTGACGAGGGACCTGAGTGATTAAAAAATATGCCCGATCTCATCTGATCTCCGAAGCTACGCAGAGTCGGGCCTGGTTAGCACAGTGCATTCTTTTTTACGCGAACTTAAAATACGCAAATTCCTTTCAACGCCCTTTGAAACACAAATCAAAAATCAACGCTTCATGCGACATTACGCACTTAAACACGAGTGGTATTTTTAAAAAATATTATTTAATAATATTTGAATTGGCAAAGGAAATTACAAGTGGTATTTAAAGTAGTATACAGCATTTATTTTGCAGAAATGTAATTATATACTGTACCATTAGCATTATCTGATATCCCCTTTACCAATTCGATATCCACTCTCTCTCTCATAAATTCCCACTAGTTGTTCCTATTTCTCTTCACTTTTACACACACACAGACATAAGCATGCAAACTGTAACACCATGCGGTTGAGCATCACACTCACTCTCTCTCTCACACACACACACACTGTATAGTACGCAAAAAAACGGTCCATATAGTATGATAAAAAAATAAATAAATAAAAGTTGTCACATGCTGTTTGCAGCTGAGTCCTACATATGGTGAAAGTTCAATCCTTACTACGAATTTTCTGAGTAAGTTAGGCAACGTTACACGACCATGGAACGCATCTCGAACATTTCCATAAATTGAAATGGGGATATTAGACTTGAATTACACGATTTTGCTTTACGCAAGCCTGTTCAGGACCACATCTTCGCCTGAAATGCGAATGCACTGAACTTGGATGGGAGACTGCCTGGGTGCTGTAAGCTTTTTCGAGGCCCTTTTTGAAGGGGGACACTGTTTCCCAATGAATGGAAGATTCGGCACATTTTAATACCAATGCTTTCCAACCTTTTCCTCTGTGATTTATGCAATCCAACATTGTAATAAAGCCCTACTCATCAGCGTCGCCCAAACCTCGCCCCACTCGCTATTTCTTTTACGTTTAGTTGGCAACTTTGAATTACAGGCACTATCGTATTAAATGAATGACACAGTGCCATACTTAAATGTTCCTCAACTGTAGTTAGTTTTTCCAATTGTTAATTACAACAAACCATTGTAAACAAGTGTGGAAGGATTTTGCCTTTTGTCATGTAGTCTCTGACGTGGTCAAAAACATATAAAGCTGGAGCAAACGCTGCTGCAACTATCGGCGTCACACTGGGGAACAACAGCGTCTGTGTCCAAAAGTTTTGCCTGGCAGTCTTACAATTGGAATTCGAGTTGTTGAGGATATGATGCTGAATGAGGAGTCACAATGGGTTTGTTTTAATTAACGAGAGAGGTTTTGCCAGGTAATAGGTGTGGAGGGATGCTATATTTTGACGCGATGAGAGCGAGCTGGCTACGGTACTTGGGAAGCTCCGGTGTTGGTTACCAGCGGCCGTAGTCAAGTTAATAATCGATTCTTCAATTGTATGTAAGCAAGCCGAGTGTATTTCAGCTGCTTGCAGTCGTAGGAAGTTTAGGAGGTGCGTTGTGAGTCGTGAGGATCCGGCTAGGGAGGCAGATTGTACACATCGGTGTCTAGCTATTTTTACACTTGATAAGATTCTTCAGTACAGCACAGTTAACTTTGGTGTGTTTGATTCTCGTACGTCTAAGGCTCGCCGTGAAAATCAGTGTCGTTAATATGTGGTGAGATGGTGAAGTTACTTGCCAGTACGAGACGGGAGTCGAGCACTAACTACCGTCATTGACATGAATTGGATTTTGCCTTTTGCCGTGTAGTCTCTGTGACGTGGTCAAAAACATAAAGCTAGACCAAACGCTGCTGCAACTATCGGCGTCACACTAGGGAACAACAGCGTCTATTTCCAAAAGTTTTGCCAGTACAACACAGTTAACGTTTGTGTGTGTGTATGTGTGTGTGTGTGTGTATTTGTTGTACTCTAGTAATGCTCTCCATGACAATCAGTGGCATTAGTATGTGGTTACATGTGCAGTTTACAACATGTATAAATCTTGAACAAACACTCCTGTGACTGTTAGCGTCTGAAGCCTGTTGGGAGACCTTATTTGACCCTATTTGACAGTCTTGAAGAAACATTCCTGTAACTCCTTTAATGTGTATTGAAATAACAAAAGGATGCTGTCGCTTCTTGTTGATGACCTGCGACCTGCTGTCTCTGTAAAGAGAACCACGTGTTTTTCTTCCACAATTTTCCTCTCAAATCCTTTCCTCAGGTGTCTGTGCTTCTTGGAAAAGAGCACACTGCCCCCATGCTGCCTACGCAATACAAAAGAACATGCCACATGAACCACAGTACAATTACCAACCCTGTGGGAAAATATGGGCATTCACTTTCTATTCCTCATAATGCATTTTATCAAGCTGTTTTCTTATCCAGTGCACTCAGAGTTCTTGGTCTTGGTGGGGCTAATTGCCCATCCACTGCCAATCCCTGAGCCCAGTCACACCTTTCAAAAGTGTGGACAAATATGTGTTTGTGTGAGTGCTCTTTTCCTGCTCACTGTCTGTCATTTATTTATTTATTTATTTATTTTAAATGCATCTATGGCGATTAGAGCATACATAGTGATGAACTAGTTCAAAAAAAAAAAAAAAAAAAAAACTACATTTTGCATGTGACACTATCCCTTTAAGATTCAGCCAGGCGGGGGAGTGAAATACACACAAAATATTACTTCCTGGGCAGGAGGAAAAATCCAAAAGTATGGATTCCCAGTGAGACCGAATTAACAGGATTTGGAAGGTGTTTGAGAAGAAAAATAGGAAAAGTACAAATAAAATGGGATTCTGTAACCAGAAGGCCAGTTTACCCGGGACATACGCCTAGGTGGACAGGACTCACAGGTGATTTGCCTGATGGAATCAGCTGTTCTGAGCACAAGAAAGGAGCCTGATTGCTGTTGGGAAAAATGAATGGCTGAGCTTGGGTAGGGAAGGAGGAGATGTTAAGAAAATTTGAACAGTTAATTCGCTTCTCCCACCATCAAAATGGACAGTGGCTATCCATGAGGTATTTAACTTTGACTGATACCCAGGATACCTGAGCCAATCACGCTTCTCGTCCACACCAGCTCTTCTTATGCATTGAAATGTCAGTTACTGTCTTTCTGCTGTTTGGAATCATGATTTCACATAAACAAACACAAGGAATCCTTCGATCCTGCGATGATCTAGCTGATCCATCACAGCGGTAGCAACTAAATGGATGTACCCCTATATTTCTTCCTTGCAGGTGACATCTTGTACTACAAGGGGACGGATGGCTCGCACCTGGGGAGAGTTTTACCCTCCGAGGAGGAGAAGGTGGCCATCCTCACGGAGGTCCACGCTGGCCACTTTGGACGTAACTGCGTGGTGGGGAAGATTAGGCAGCGGTTCTACTGGCATAACATCAGAGAGGATGTGGAGTAATGGGTAAGTTGATCCATATTACTTCCTGTCTCAAATGTACACTGTATAGTTTTGATTATTGTGACATAAAATGCCTTATAATGTGTTACATTGATATTGTATACATCATGTCTCAAAGGTATAATGTATTATAATGATAGCTGTGGTACAGCCTAATCGTATCTAGTATATCTTTAAACATTTTTATGCATGTACAATAGAAACTGTACAGTGTAATTATAACCTCAGTCAAAACCTTTCTGGAGTTTAATACAGCTATTTTTTTTTTTTTTTGTTTTTTTTTTTTTGCTTTTCTGCACCTTTACTTGTAGATCAGCACCTGTGTCCTGTGCCAAAGTTTGATCGGGTTAAGACGGAGGCACCAGAGGTGAAGCGGATCAAACCAGTGGCACCGTGGAACATTATTGGTATGAACATTCATCGTGTGAAAGCTTGCATTGCAGTCAAATTTAGAGCTATTGATTCATGACTTTCCTCTGTCTGTCTGTACAAACTCAGGCGTCGACCTCATTGAGCCATTCAAGACATCAATGAACGGGAAGCGATACAAAACTATCCAATTATGTACGATATTATCTTATTTATATAATAACAATGACATTACTAAAACGTGAACATGGTATTATCTGCAACTGTCTCATTGAGGACTAAACACTGGCTGAGCTGTTGCCAAAGTTTTGTCACATAAGGGACATATCATGTACAGTTGTGCTCAAAAGTTTACATACCCCAGCAGAATTTTGGTCTTTTATTGATAATCGTTTTTTATTTTTAAATCATTCTTCAGAGAATATGAATGATAACACAAAAACTTTTTTCCACTTGCATGGTCAGTGGTTGGAGTCATGAGGATCCATCTATTGATAAACAACTGTGTCTAGCTATTTTTACACTTGACAAGATTGTTTAGTTAGCACGTGTTAACTTTGGTGTGTTTGATTATCGTTCTAGTAAGGCTCGCCGTGAAAATCAGTGTCGTTAATATGTGGTTAGATGGTGAAGTTCCTTGCCAGTAGGAGACGGGAGTCGAGCACTAACTACCGTCATTGACATGAATGGGATTTTGCCTTTTGCCGTAGTCTCTGTGACGTGGGTCAAAAACATATAAAGCTACAACAAAAACATCCACAATTACACACTGAGCGTCTGTGTCCAAAAGTTTACTGAGGATATGACTGAATGAGGAGTGACAATGGGTTTGTTTTAATTAATTTTTTGCCAGGTAATAGGTGTGAGGGATGCTATATTTTGACGCGATGAAGCTGGCTAATGGGAAGCTCCGGTGTTTGTTACCAACGGCCGTAGTCAAGTTAATAATCGTATTCTTCAATTGTATGTAAGCAAACCGAGTGTATTTCAGCTGCTTGCAGTCGTAGGAAGTTTAGGAGGTGCGTTGTGAGTCATGAGGATCCGGCTAGGGAGGCAGATTGTACACATCGGTGTCTAGCTATTTTTACACTTGATAAGATTGTTTAGTACAGCACGGTTAACTTTGGTGTGTTTGATTCTCGTTCAGTAAGGCTCGCCGTGAAAATCAGTGTCGTTAATATGTGGTTAGATGGTGAAGTTCCTTGCCAGTAAGAGACGGAGTCGAGCACTATCTACCGTCATTGACATGAATGGGATTTTGCCTTTTGCCAGTAGTCTCTGTGACGTGGTCAAAAACATATAAAGCTACAGCAAACGCTGCTGCAACTATCGGCGTCACACTGGGGAAAACAGCCTGTGTCCAAAAGTTTTGCCTGGCAGTCTTACAATTGGAATTCGAGTTGCTGATGATATGATGCTGAATGAGGAGTGACAATGGGTTTGTTTTAATTGACGAGAGAGGTTTTGCCAGGTAATAGGTGTGAAGGGTTGCATATTTTGACGTGATGAGAGCGAGCTGGCTACGGTACTTGGGAAGCTCCGTGTTTGTTACCAGCGGCCGTAGTCAAGTTAATAATCGTATTCTTCAATTGTATGTAAGCAAGCCGAGTGTATTTCAGCTGCTTGCAGTCGTAGGGAAGTTTAGGAGGTGCGTTGTGAGTCTTGGAGGATCCGGCTAGGGAGGCAGATTGTACACATCGGTGTCTAGCTATTTTTACACTTGATAAGATTCTTTAGTACAGCACAGTTAACTTTGGAGTGTTTGATTGTCGTTTCCAGTAAGGCTCGCCCCGTGAAAATCAGTGTCGTTAATATGTGGTTAGATGGTGAAGTTCCTTGCCAGTACGAGACGGGAGTCGAGCACTATCTACCGTCATTGACATGAATGGATTTTACCTTTTGCCGTAGTCTCTGTGACGTGGTCAAAAACATATAAAGCTACAGCAAACGCTGCTGCAACTATCGGCGTCACACTGGGGAACAACAGCGTCTATGTCCAAAGTTTTGCCAGTACAACACAGTTAACGTGTGTGTATGTGTGTGTGTGTGTTTGTTGTATTTGTTGTACTGGTAATTCTCTCCGTCACAATCAGTGGCATTAGTATGTGGTTGCGTGTGCCGTTTAAAACATGTATAATCTTGAACAAACACTCCTGTGAGTTAGCGCCTGAAGCCAGTTGGGAGACCTTTCTGGCAGTATTTGACAGTCTTGAAGAAACATTCCTGTAACTCCTTTAATGTGTATTGAAATAACAAAAGGATGCTGTCGCTTCTTGTTAATGACCCGCTACCTGCCGCCTGTGTAAAGAGAACCATGTGAATTGAAAGTGGAATGAATTTCCTCTCAAGTCCTTTCTCAGGTGTCTGTGCTTCTTGGAAAAGAGCACACTGCCCCCATGCTGCCTACGCAATACAAAAAGAACATGCCAAATGAACCACAGTACAACTACCAACCCTGTGGGAAAATATGGGCATTCACTTTCTATTCCTCATAATGCATTTTATCAAGCTGTTTTCTTATCCAGTGCACTCAGAGTGCAGCATCCTGGCTGATTTTCATGTGTTTGGGACTTACATAGGGACTTGACACCCAATCCCAGGCCAAACAATAGGGGGTCATTTCAAGTGAAACCCTTTTCACACATGACAGTTGGATGTTTCTGCTCACAGAGCAGAATCTGACTCATTTTTGTGTCTTTAGGACTTACATGATGCAGCTGCAATCACAGGCCAAACAACAGGGTCATTTTCAGTGTAACCCTAGTAACACCCAATCGTGTGATGTTCTCATTCATTCGGCAAGAGCAGGATCTCAAGTCTTGTTTCTCTATCCATTGCACTCAGAGAGCAACATCTGGCCTAATTTTCATGTGTAAGTGATTTACATATAATACAACCCAAGCCATTAGCCAAACAGTAGGAGTCATTGGAAGAATACATTTTCTCATACATGACAGTTGCAAGAGCAGTAGTGTTCATGCAAAATACGGGCAAGACAGCAACAATAAGAGGACTCTGGCGGTTGGATCGCTAATGCTCAGCGGAGGCGGGAGAGGCTCACTGTTCACCGGCCGCTACAGTGGACGTCCGCGGCGCAGCAAGTCACCGACAACGCTAAAGCATCCCGGGCAACGAGTGTGCACAGACTCGGGGCGGGGTAGAGATAAGTCCAGGCCTGGCAAAAGGGTCGTTATTATTGCTCATTCAGCCTGTGAATCTGCAAATTAAACGACGTTCTGTATGCTATTCTGCTGTGTTGTGGTAACTGGCATATGGGTGAGAATGAGTATCGTCCGAACTGGTGGCTAGGCTAGCGAGGCTAGGTTTCCACGTGTCTGCAGTGCAAATTCACTTGGTTACAGTATGCAAGCAATCCGAGTGTATATCAGCGGCATGCCGTCCTGGGAGGTTTAGGAGGTGCGTTGTGAGTCTTCAGGATCCGGCTAGGGAGGCAGATTGTACACATCGGTGTCTAGCTATTTTTACACTTGATAAGATTGTTTCAGTACAGCACAGTTAACTTTGGTGTGTTTGATTCTCGTACTAGTAAGGCTCGCCGTGAAAATCAGTGTCGTTAATATGTGGTTAGATGGTGAAGTTCCTTGCCAGTACGAGACGGGAGTCGAGCACTAACTACCGTCATTGACATGAATGGGATTTTGCCTTTTGCCGTGTAGTCTCTGTGACGTGGTCAAAAACATTTAAAGCTACAGCAAACGCTGCTGCAACTATCGGCGTCACACTGGGGAACAACAGCGTCTGTGTCCAAAAGTTTTGCCTGGCAGTCTTACAATTGGAATTCGAGTTGCTGAGGATATGATGCTGAATGAGGAGTGACAATGGGTTTGTTTTAATTAACGAGAGAGGTTTTGCCAGGTAATAGGTGTGAAGGGATGTCATATTTTGACGCGATGAGAGCGAGCTGGCTACGGTACTTGGGAAGCTCCGGTGTTTGTTACCAGCGGCCGTAGTCAAGTTAATAATCGTATTCTTCAATTGTATGTAAGCAAGCCGAGTGTATTTCAGCTGCTTGCAGTCGTAGAAGGAAGTTTAGGAGGTGCAGATTGTGAGTCGTGAGGATCCGATAAGCTAGGGAGGCAGATTGTACGTGAAAACATCGGTGTCTTAGTACGAGACGGGAGTCGAGCACTAACTACCGTCATTGACATGAATGGGATTTTGCCTTTGCCGTGTAGTCTCTGTGACGTGGTCAAAAACATTTAAAGCTACAGCAAAGGCTGCTGCAACTATCGGCGTCACACTGGGGAACAACAGCGTCTGTGTCCAAAAGTTTTGCCTGGCAGTCTTACAATTGGAATTCGAGTTGCTGAGGATATGATGCTGAATGAGGAGTGACAATGGGTTTGTTTTAATTAACGAGAGAGGTTTTGCCAGGTAATAGGTGTGGAGGGATGCTATATTTTGACGCGATGAGAGCGAGCTGGCTACGGTACTTGGGAAGCTCCGGTGTTTGTTACCAGCGGCCGTAGTCAAGTTAATAATCGTATTCTTCAATTGTATGTAAGCAAAACCGAGTGTATTTCAGCTGCTTGCAGTCGTAGGAAGTTTAGGAGGTGCGTTGTGAGTCTTGAGGATCCGGCTAGGGAGGCAGATTGTACACATCGGTGTCTAGCTATTTTTACACTTGATAAGATTGTTTAGTACAGCACGGTTAACTTTGGTGTGTTTGATTCTCGTACTAGTAAGGCTCGCCGTGAAAATCAGTGTCGTTAATATGTGGTTAGATGGTGAAGTTCCTTGCCAGTACGAGACGGGAGTCGAGCACTAACTACCGTCATTGACATGAATGGGATTTTGCCTTTTGCCGTGTAGTCTCTGTGACGTGGTCAAAAACATTTAAAGCTACAGCAAAGGCTGCTGCAACTATCGGCGTCACACTGGGGAACAACAGCGTCAATGTCCAAAAGTTTTGCCAGTACAACACAGTTAACGTGTGTGTATTTGTTGTACTAGTAATGCTCTCCGTCACAATCAGTGGCATTAGTATGTGGTTACGTGTGCCGTTTAAAACATGTATATATCTTGAACAAACACTCCTGTGACTGTTAGCGTCTGAAGCCAGTTGGGAGACCTTTCTGGCGAGTATTTGACAGTCTTGAACAAACATTCCTGTAACTCCTTTAATGTGTATTGAAATAACAAAGGATGCTGTCGCTTCTTGTTAATGACCCGCTACCTGCCGTCTGTGTAAAGAGAACCACGTGAATTGAAAGTGGAATGAATTTTCCTCTCAAATCCTTTCCTCAGGTGTCTGTGCTTCTTGGAAAAGAGCACACTGCCCCCATGCTGCCTACGCAATACAAAAGAACATGCCACATGAACCACAGTACAACTACCAACCCTGTGGGAAAATATGGGCATTCACTTTCTATTCCTCATAATGCATTTTATCAAGCTGTTTTCTTATCCAGTGCACTCAGAGAGCAGCATCCTGGCTGATTTTCATGTGTTTGGGACTTACATAGGGACTTGACACCCAATCCCAGGCCAAACAATAGGGGGTCATTTCAAGTGAAACCCTTTTCACACATGATAGTTGGATGTTTCTGCTCACAGAGCAGAATCTTGACTCATTTTTGTGTCTTTAGGACTTACATATGATGCAGCTGCAATCACAGGCCAAACAACAGGGGTCATTTTCAGTGTAACCCTAGTTACACACAATCGTGGATGTTCTCATTCGTCGGCAAGAGCAGGATCTCAAGTCTTGTTTCTCTATCCATTGCACTCAGAGAGTAACATCTGGCCTAATTTTCATGTGTACGTGATTTACTTGTAATACAACCCTAGCCATTCGCCAAACAGTAGGAGTCATTGGAAGAATACATTTTCTCATACATGACAGTTGCAAGAGCAGTAGCTCAAGCTTTGCTTTCCCATGCATTGCACTCAGAGAGCAATATCCTGGCTGCTTTTCCCATGTTTGGGACTTTGTGACATAACCCCAACCATTGGCCATAGGGGTCATTTTAAGTGTAACCCTAATTATGTGCTCCTGTTTGATCATCTTGCGTTATATCTGATGTAACACAACTCAGAAAAAGTCATGTTTAGTGGAGAGAAATTCCTGTCTGTATGTTCATCTACTGTAAAATGAATAAATGGATGTTTCATTCAGATACCTCTCCTCTGCTGTAAATTGATTATTCCCGAAAGGGAGAGCCATCCTTGGACAGCCGAGCCCTGGACAAGGAGCAAAGTAAACGGTGGCATAGTTTGCGACTGGTGTGGGCCAAGACTCCGATATCCCTGGCCCGCAAAGTCTATGCTCTTGGTGGGGCTAATTGCCCATCCACTGCCAATCCCTGAGCCCAGTCACACCTTTCAAAAGTGTGGAAAATATGTGTTTGTGTGAGTGCTCTTTCCTGCTCACTGTCTGTCATTTTTTATTTATTTATTTTTTTTAAATGCATCTATGGCGATTACAGCATACATAGTGATGAACTAGTTCAAAAAAAACAAAAAAAAACTACATTTTGCATGTGACACTATCCCTTTAAGATTCAGCCAGGCGGGGGAGTGAAATACGACAAAATATTACTTCCTGGGCAGGGAGGAAAATCCAAAAGTATGGATTCCCAGTGAGACCGGATTAACAGGATTTGGAAGGTGTTTGATAAGAAAAATAGGAAAAGTACAAATAAAATGGGGTTCTGTAACCAGAAGGCCAGTTTACCCGGGACATACGCCTAGGTGGACAGGACTCACAGGTGATTTGCCTGATGGAATCAGCTGTTCTGAGCACAAGAAAGGAGCCTGATTGCTGTTGGGAAGAATGAATGGCTGAGCTTGGGTAGGGAAGGAGGAGATGTTAAGAAAATTGGAACAGTTAATCCGCTTCTCCCGCCATCAAAATGGACAGTGGCTATCCATGAGGTATTTAACTTTGACTGATATCCAGGATACCTGAGCCAATCACGCTTCTCGTCCACACCAGCTCTTCTTATGCATTGAAATGTCAGTTACTGTCATTCTGCTGTTTGGAATCATGATTTCACATAAACAAACACAAGGAATCCTTCGATCCTGCGATGATCTAGCTGATCCATCACAGCGGTAGCAACTAAATGGATGTACCCTATATTTTTTCCTTGCAGGTGACATCTTGTACTACAAGGGGACGGATGGCTCGCACCTGGGGAGAGTTTTACCCTCCGAGGAGGAGAAGGTGGCCATCCTCACGGAGGTCCACGCTGGCCACTTTGGACGTAACTGCGTGGTGGGGAAGATTAGGCAGCGGTTCTACTGGCATAACATCAGAGAGGATGTGGAGTAATGGGTAAGTTGATCCATATTACTTCCTGTCTCAAATGTACACTGTATAGTTTTGATTATTGTGACATAAAATGCCTTATAATGTGTTACAATGATATTGTATACATCATGTCTCAAAGGTATAATGTATTATAATGATAGCTGTGGTACAGCCTAATCGTATCTAGTATATCTTTAAACATTTTTATGCATGTACAATAGAAACTGTACAGTGTAATTATAACCTCAGTCAAAACCTTTCTGGAGTTTAATACAGCTATTTTTTTTTTTTTTTTTTTTTCTGCACCTTTACTTGTAGATCAGCACCTGTGTCCTGTGCCAAAAGTTTGATCGGGTTAAGACGGAGGCACCAGAGGTGAAGCGGATCAAACCAGTGGCACCGTGGAACATTATTGGTATGAACATTCATCGTGTGAAAGCTTGCATTGCAGTCAAATTTAGAGCTATTGATTCATGACTTTCCTCTGTCTGTCTGTACAAACTCAGGTGTCGACCTCATTGAGCCATTCAAGACATCAATGAACGGGAAGCGATACAAAAACTATCCAATTATGTACGATATTATCTCATTTATATAATAACAATGACATTACGAAAACGTGAACATGGTATTATCTGCAACTGTCTCATTGAGGACTAAACACTGGCTGAGCTGTTGCCAAAGTTTTGTCACATAAGGGACATATCATGTACAGTTGTGCTCAAAAGTTTACATACCCCAGCAGAATTTTTGCTTTCTTGGCCTTTTTTTCAGAGAATATGAATGATAACACAAAAACTTTTTTCCACTCATGGTCAGTGGTTGGGTGAAGCCATCTATTGATAAACAACTGTGTTTTCTATTTTTAAATCATAATGACAACAAAAAACATCCACATGACCCTGATCAAAAGTTTACATACCCTGGTGATTTTGGCCGTAGTCAAGTTAATAATCGTATTCTTCAATTGTATGTAAGCAAACCGAGTGTATTTCAGCTGCTTGCAGTCGTAGGAAGTTTAGGAGGTGCGTTGTGAGTCGTGAGGATCCGGCTAGGGAGGCAGATTGTACACATCGGTGTCTAGCTATTTTTACACTTGATAAGATTGTTTAGTACAGCACGGTTAACTTTGGTGTGTTTGATTCTCGTACTAGTAAGGCTCGCCGTGAAAATCAGTGTCGTTAATATGTGGTTAGATGGTGAAGTTCCTTGCCAGTACGAGACGGGAGTCGAGCACTAACTACCGTCATTGACATGAATGGGATTTTGCCTTTTGCCGTGTAGTCTCTGTGACGTGGTCAAAAACATTTAAAGCTACAGCAAACGCTGCTGCAACTATCGGCGTCACACTGGGGAACAACAGCGTCTGTGTCCAAAAGTTTTGCCTGGCAGTCTTACAATTGGAATTCGAGTTGCTGAGGATATGATGCTGAATGAGGAGTGACAATGGGTTTGTTTTAATTAACGAGAGAGGTTTTGCCAGGTAATAGGTGTGGAGGGATGCTATATTTTGACGCGATGAGAGCGAGCTGGCTACGGTACTTGGGAAGCTCCGGTGTTTGTTACCAGCGGCCGTAGTCAAGTTAATAATCGTATTCTTCAATTGTATGTAAGCAAACCGAGTGTATTTCAGCTGCTTGCAGTCGTAGGAAGTTTAGGAGGTGCGTTGTGAGTCGTGAGGATCCGGCTAGGGAGGCAGATTGTACACATCGGTGTCTAGCTATTTTTACACTTGATAAGATTGTCTAGTACGAGACTTTGGTGTGGGAGTCGTAAGCACTAACTGAAAACCGTCATTGACATGAATGGGATTTTGCAGTTTTGCCGTCATTGTGAAGTCTTTTCTGTGACGTGGTCAAAAACATTTAAAGCTACAGCAAAGGCTGCTGCAACTATCGGCGTCACACTGGGGAACAACAGCGCCTGTGTCCAAAAGTTTTGCCTGGCAGTCTTACAATTGGAATTCGAGTTGCTGAGGATATGATGCTGAATGAGGAGTGACAATGGGTTTGTTTTAATTAACGAGAGAGGTTTGCCAGGTAATAGGTGTGGAGGGATGCTATATTTTGACGCGATGAGAGCGAGCTGGCTACGGTACTTGGGAAGCTCCGGTGTTTGTTACCAGCGGCCGTAGTCAAGTTAATAATCGTATTCTTCAATTGTATGTAAGCAAACCGAGTGTATTTCAGCTGCTTGCAGTCGTAGGAAGTTTAGGAGGTGCGTTGTGAGTCTTGAGGATCCGGCTAGGGAGGCAGATTGTACACATCGGTGTCTAGCTATTTTTACACTTGATAAGATTGTTTAGTACAGCACAGTTAACTTTGGTGTGTTTGATTGTCGTACTAGTAAGGCTCGCCGTGAAAATCAGTGTCGTTAATATGTGGTTAGATGGTGAAGTTCCTTGCCAGTACGAGACGGGAGTCGAGCACTATCTACCGTCATTGACATGAATGGGATTTTACCTTTTGCCATGTAGTCTCTGTGACGTGGTCAAAAACATATAAAGCTACAGCAAACGCTGCTGCAACTATCGGCGTCTATGTCCAAAAGTTTTGCCAGTACAACACAGTTAACGTGTGTGTATTTGTTGTACTAGTAATGCTCTCCGTCACAATCAGTGGCATTAGTATGTGGTTACGTGTGCCGTTTAAAACATGTATATATCTTGAACAAACACTCCTGTGACTGTTAGCGTCTGAAGCCAGTTGGGAGACCTTTCTGGCGAGTATTTGACAGTCTTGAACAAACATTCCTGTAACTCCTTTAATGTGTATTGAAATAACAAAAGGATGCTGTCGCTTCTTCTTGTTAATGACCCGCTACCTGCCGTCTGTGTAAAGAGAACCACGTGAATTGAAAGTGGAATGAATTTTCCTCTCAAATCCTTTCTCAGGTGTCTGTGCTTCTGGAAAAGAGCACACTGCCCCCATGCTGCCTACGCAATACAAAAGAACATGCCACATGAACCACAGTACAATTACCAACCCTGTGGGAAAATATGGGCATTCACTTTCTATTCCTCATAATGCATTTTATCAAGCTGTTTTCTTATCCAGTGCACTCAGAGTGCAGCATCCTGGCTGATTTTCATGTGTTTGGGACTTACATAGGGACTTGACACCCAATCCCAGGCCAAACAATAGGGGGTCATTTCAAGTGAAACCCTTTTCACACATGACAGTGGATGTTTCTGCTCACAGAGCAGAATCTTGACTCATTTTTGTGTCTTTAGGACTTACATATGATGCAGCTGCAATCACAGGCCAAACAACAGGGGTCATTTTCAGTGTAACCCTAGTTACACACAATCGGGATGTTCTCATTGGTCGGCAAGAGCAGGATCTCAAGTCTTGTTTCTCTATCCATTGCACTCAGAGAGCAACATCTGGCCTAATTTTCATGTGTACGTGATTTACATGTAATACAACCCTAGCCATTCGCCAAACAGTAGGAGTCATTGGAAGAATACATTTTCTCATACATGACAGTTGCAAGAGCAGTAGCTCAAGCTTTGCTTTCCCATGCATTGCACTCAGAGAGCAATATCCTGGCTGCTTTTCCCATGTTTGGGACTTTGTGACATAACCCCAACCATTGGCCATAGGGGTCATTTTAAGTGTAACCCTAATTATGTGCTCCTGTTTGATCATCTTGCGTTATATCTGATGTAACACAACTCAGAAAAAGTCATGTTTAGTGGAGAGAAATTTCTGTCTGTGGCGTTCATCTAATGTAAAATGAATAAATGGATGTTTCATTCAGATACCTCTCCTCTGCTGTAAATTGATTATTCCCCGAAAGGGAGAGCCATCCTTGGACAGCCGAGCCCTGGACAAGGAGCAAAGTAAACAGTGGCATAGTTTGCGACTGGTGTGGGCCAAGACTCCGATATCCCTGGCCCGCAAAGTCTATGCTCTTGGTGGGGCTAATTGCCCATCCACTGCCAATCCCTGAGCCCAGTCACACCTTTCAAAAGTGTGGAAAAATATGTGTTTGTGTGAGTGCTCTTTTCCTGCTCACTGTCTGTCATTTATTTATTTATTTATTTTTTTAAATGCATCTATGGCGATTAGAGCATACATAGTGATGAACTAGTTCAAAAAAAAAAAAAAAAAACTACATTTTGCATGTGACACTATCCCTTTAAGATTCAGCCAGGCGGGGGGAGTGAAATACGACAAAATATTACTTCCTGGGCAGGGAGGAAAATCCAAAAGTATGGATTCCCAGTGAGACCGAATTAACAGGATTTGGAAGGTGTTTGATAAGAAAAATAGGAAAAGTACAAATAAAATGGGGTTCTGTAACCAGAAGGCCAGTTTACCCGGGACATACGCCTAGGTGGACAGGACTCACAGGTGATTTGCCTGATGGAATCAGCTGTTCTGAGCACAAGAAAGGAGCCTGATTGCTGTTGGGAAGAATGAATGGCTGAGCTTGGGTAGGGAAGGAGGAGATGTTAAGAAAATTTGAACAGTTAATCCGCTTCTCCCGCCATCAAAATGGACAGTGGCTATCCATGAGGTATTTAACTTTGACTGATATCCAGGATACCTGAGCCAATCACGCTTCTCGTCCACACCAGCTCTTCTTATGCATTGAAATGTCAGTTACTGTCATTCTGCTGTTTGGAATCATGATTTCACATAAACAAACACAAGGAATCCTTCGATCCTGCGATGATCTAGCTGATCCATCACAGCGGTAGCAACTAAATGGATGTACCCCTATATTTCTTCCTTGCAGGTGACATCTTGTACTACAAGGGGACGGATGGCTCGCACCTGGGGAGAGTTTTACCCTCCGAGGAGGAGAAGGTGGCCATCCTCACGGAGGTCCACGCTGGCCACTTTGGACGTAACTGCGTGGTGGGGAAGATTAGGCAGCGGTTCTACTGGCATAACATCAGAGAGGATGTGGAGTAATGGGTAAGTTGATCCATATTACTTCCTGTCTCAAATGTACACTGTATAGTTTTGATTATTGTGACATAAAATGCCTTATAATGTGTTACAATGATATTGTATACATCATGTCTCAAAGGTATAATGTATTATAATGATAGCTGTGGTACAGCCTAATCGTATCTAGTATATCTTTAAACATTTTTATGCATGTACAATAGAAACTGTACAGTGTAATTATAACCTCAGTCAAAACCTTTCTGGAGTTTAATACAGCTTTTTTTTTTTTTTTTTTTTTTGCTTTTCTGCACCTTTACTTGTAGATCAGCACCTGTGTCCTGTGCCAAAAGTTTGATCGGGTTAAGACGGAGGCACCAGAGGTGAAGCGGATCAAACCAGTGGCACCGTGGAACATTATTGGTATGAACATTCATCGTGTGAAAGCTTGCATTGCAGTCAAATTTAGAGCTATTGATTCATGACTTTCCTCTGTCTGTCTGTACAAACTCAGGTGTCGACCTCATTGAGCCATTCAAGACATCAATGAACGGGAAGCGATAAAAACTATCCAATTATGTACGATATTATCTCATTTATATAATAACAATGACATTACGAAAACGTGAACATGGTATTATCTGCAACTGTCTCATTGAGGACTAAACACTGGCTGAGCTGTTGCCAAAGTTTTGTCACATAAGGGACATATCATGTACAGTTGTGCTCAAAAGTTTACATACCCCAGCAGAATTTTTGCTTTCTTGGCCTTTTTTCAGAGAATATGAATGATAACACAAAAACTTTTTTCCACTCATGGTCAGTGGTTGGGTGAAGCCATCTATTGATAAACAACTGTGTTTTCTATTTTTAAATCAAAAAAAAAAAAAAAAACATCCACATGACCCTGATCAAAAGTTTACATACCCTGGTGATTTTGGCCGTAGTCAAGTTAATAATCGTATTCTTCAATTGTATGTAAGCAAACCGAGTGTATTTCAGCTGCTTGCAGTCGTAGGAAGTTTAGGAGGTGCGTTGTGAGTCGTGAGGATCCGGCTAGGGAGGCAGATTGTACACATCGGTGTGCTATTTTTCTTGATAAGATTACGAGTTAACTTTGGTGTGTTTGAGTCGTGTAGTAAGGCTCGCCGTGAAAATCAGTGTAACTGAAGTTCCTTGCCAGTACGAGACGGGAGTTGACATGAATGGGATTTTGCCTTTTGCCGTGTAGTCTCTGTGACGTGGTCAAAAACATTTAAAGCTACAGCAAACGCTGCTGCAACTATCGGCGTCACACTGGGGAACAACAGCGTCTGTGTCCAAAAGTTTTGCCTGGCAGTCTTACAATTGGAATTCGAGTTGCTGAGGATATGATGCTGAATGAGGAGTGACAATGGGTTTGTTTTAATTAACGAGAGAGGTTTTGCCAGGTAATAGGTGTGGAGGGTTGCTATATTTTGACGCGATGAGAGCGAGCTGGCTACGGTACTTGGGAAGCTCCGGTGTTTGTTACCAGCGGCCGTAGTCAAGTTAATAATCGTATTCTTCAATTGTATGTAAGCAAACCGAGTGTATTTCAGCTGCTTGCAGTCGTAGGGGAAGTTTAGGAGGTGCGTTGTGAGTCTTGAGGATCCGGCTAGGGAGGCAGATTGTACACATCGGTGTCTAGCTATTTTTACACTTGATAAGATTGTTTAGTACAGCACAGTTAACTTTGGTGTGTTTGATTCTCGTACTAGTAAGGCTGCCGTGAAAATCAGTGTCGTTAATATGTGGTTAGATGGTGAAGTTCCTTGCCAGCACGAGACGGAGTCGTCGAGCACTAACTACCGTCATTGACATGAATGGGATTTTACCTTTTGCCATGTAGTCTCTGTGACGTGGTCAAAAACATATAAAGCTACAGCAAACGCTGCTGCAACTATCGGCGTCACACTGGGGAACAACAGCTATGTCCAAAAGTTTTGCCAGTACAACACAGTTAACGTGTGTGTATTTGTTGTACTAGTAATGCTCTCCGTCACAATCAGTGGCATTAGTATGTGGTTACGTGTGCCGTTTAAAACATGTATATATCTTGAACAAACACTCCTGTGACTGTTAGCGTCTGAAGCCAGTTGGGAGACCTTTCTGGAGTATTTGACAGTCTTGAACAAACATTCCTGTAACTCCTTTTTAATGTATTGAAATAACAAAAGGATGCTGTCGCTTCTTGTTAATGACCCGCTACCTGCCGTCGTCTGTGTAAAGAGAACCACGTGAATTGAAAGTGGAATGAATTTTCCTCTCAAATCCTTTCCTCAGGTGTCTGTGCTTCTTGGAAAAGAGCACACTGCCCCCATGCTGCCTACGCAATACAAAAGAACATGCCACATGAACCACAGTACAACTACCAACCCTGTGGGAAAATATGGGCATTCACTTTCTATTCCTCATAATGCATTTTATCAAGCTGTTTTCTTATCCAGTGCACTCAGAGTGCAGCATCCTGGCTGATTTTCATGTGTTTGGGACTTACATAGGGACTTGACACCCAATCCCAGGCCAAACAATAGGGGGTCATTTCAAGTGAAACCCTTTTCACACATGACAGTTGGATGTTTCTGCTCACAGAGCAGAATCTTGACTCATTTTTGTGTCTTTAGGACTTACATATGATGCAGCTGCAATCACAGGCCAAACAACAGGGGTCATTTTCAGTGTAACCCTAGTTACACACAATCGTGGGATGTTCTAATTCGTCGGCAAGAGCAGGATCTCAAGTCTTGTTTCTCTATCCATTGCACTCAGAGAGCAACATCTGGCCTAATTTTCATGTGTACGTGATTTACATGTAATACAACCCTAGCCATTCGCCAAACAGTAGGAGTCATTGGAAGAATACATTTTCTCATACATGACAGTTGCAAGAGCAGTAGCTCAAGCTTTGCTTTCCCATGCATTGCACTCAGAGAGCAATATCCTGGCTGCTTTTCCCATGTTTGGGACTTTGTGACATAACCCCAACCATTGGCCATAGGGGTCATTTTAAGTGTAACCCTAATTATGTGCTCCTGTTTGATCATCTTGCGTTATATCTGATGTAACACAACTCAGAAAAAGTCATGTTTAGTGGAGAGAAATTCCTGTCTGTGGCGTTCATCTAATGTAAAATGAATAAATGGATGTTTCATTCAGATACCCCTCCTCTGCTGTAAATTGATTATTCCCCGAAAGGGAGAGCCATCCTTGGACAGCCGTGCCCTGGACAAGGAGCAAACTAAACAGTGGCATAGTTTACGGACTGGTGTGGGCCAAGACTCAAATATCCCTGGCCCGCAAAGTCTATGCTCTTGGTGGGGCTAATTGCCCATCCACTGCCAATCCCTGAGCCCAGTCACACCTTTCAAAAGTGTGGAAAATATGTGTTTGTGTGAGTGCTCTTTTCCTGCTCACTGTCTGTCATTTGTTTATTTATTTATTTATTTATTTTTTTTTTAAATGCATCTATGGCGATTAGAGCATACATAGTGATGAACTAGTTCAAAAAAAAAAAAAAAAAAAACTACATTTTGCATGTGACACTATCCCTTTAAGATTCAGCCAGGCGGGGGAGTGAAATACGACAAAATATTACTTCCTGGGCAGGGAGGAAAATCCAAAAGTATGGATTCCCAGTGAGACCGAATTAACAGGATTTGGAAGGTGTTTGATAAGAAAAATAGGAAAAGTACAAATAAAATGGGATTCTGTAACCAGAAGGCCAGTTTACCCGGGACATACGCCTAGGTGGACAGGACTCACAGGTGATTTGCCTGATGGAATCAGCTGTTCTGAGCACAAGAAAGGAGCCTGATTGCTGTTGGGAAAAATGAATGGCTGAGCTTGGGTAGGGAAGGAGGAGATGTTAAGAAAATTTGAACAGTTAATCCGCTTCTCCCGCCATCAAAATGGACAGTGGCTATCCATGAGGTATTTAACTTTGACTGATACCCAGGATACCTGAGCCAATCACGCTTCTCGTCCACACCAGCTCTTCTTATGCATTGAAATGTCAGTTACTGTCATTCTGCTGTTTGGAATCATGATTTCACATAAACAAACACAAGGAATCCTTCGATCCTGCGATGATCTAGCTGATCCATCACAGCGGTAGCAACTAAATGGATGTACCCCTATATTTCTTCCTTGCAGGTGACATCTTGTACTACAAGGGGACGGATGGCTCGCACCTGGGGAGAGTTTTACCCTCCGAGGAGGAGAAGGTGGCCATCCTCACGGAGGTCCACGCTGGCCACTTTGGACGTAACTGCGTGGTGGGGAAGATTAGGCAGCGGTTCTACTGGCATAACATCAGAGAGGATGTGGAGTAATGGGTAAGTTGATCCATATTACTTCCTGTCTCAAATGTACACTGTATAGTTTTGATTATTGTGACATAAAATGCCTTATAATGTGTTACAATGATATTGTATACATCATGTCTCAAAGGTATAATGTATTATAATGATAGCTGTGGTACAGCCTAATCGTATCTAGTATATCTTTAAACATTTTTATGCATGTACAATAGAAACTGTACAGTGTAATTATAACCTCAGTCAAAACCTTTCTGGAGTTTAATACAGCTTTTTTTTTTTTTTTTTTTTTTTCTTTTCTGCACCTTTACTTGTAGATCAGCACCTGTGTCCTGTGCCAAAAGTTTGATCGGGTTAAGACGGAGGCACCAGAGGTGAAGCGGATCAAACCAGTGGCACCGTGGAACATTATTGGTATGAACATTCATCGTGTGAAAGCTTGCATTGCAGTCAAATTTAGAGCTATTGATTCATGACTTTCCTCTGTCTGTCTGTACAAACTCAGGTGTCGACCTCATTGAGCCATTCAAGACATCAATGAACGGGAAGCGATACAAAAACTATCCAATTATGTACGATATTATCTTATTTATATAATAACAATGACATTACGAAAACGTGAACATGGTATTATCTGCAACTGTCTCATTGAGGACTAAACACTGGCTGAGCTGTTGCCAAAGTTTTGTCACATAAGGGACATATCATGTACAGTTGTGCTCAAAAGTTTACATACCCCAGCAGAATTTTTGCTTTCTTGGCCTTTTTTCAGAGAATATGAATGATAACACAAAAACTTTTTTCCACTCATGGTCAGTGGTTGGGTGAAGCCATCTATTGATAAACAACTGTGTTTTCTATTTTTAAATCATAATGACAACAAAAAACATCCACATGACCCTGATCAAAAGTTTACATACCCTGGTGATTTTGGCCGTAGTCAAGTTAATAATCGTATTCTTCAATTGTATGTAAGCAAACCGAGTGTATTTCAGCTGCTTGCAGTCGTAGGAAGTTTAGGAGGTGCGTTGTGAGTCGTGAGGATCCGGCTAGGGAGGCAGATTGTACACATCGGTGTCTAGCTATTTTTACACTTGATAAGATTGTTTAGTACAGCACGGTTAACTTTGGTGTGTTTGATTCTCGTACTAGTAAGGCTCGCCGTGAAAATCAGTGTCGTTAATATGTGGTTAGATGGTGAAGTTCCTTGCCAGTACGAGACGGAGTCGAGCACTAACTACCGTCATTGACATGAATGGGATTTTGCCTTTTGCCGTGTAGTCTCTGTGACGTGGTCAAAAACATTTAAAGCTACAGCAAACGCTGCTGCAACTATCGGCGTCACACTGGGGAACAACAGCGTCTGTGTCCAAAAGTTTTGCCTGGCAGTCTTACAATTGGAATTCGAGTTGCTGAGGATATGATGCTGAATGAGGAGTGACAATGGGTTTGTTTTAATTAACGAGAGGTTTTGCCAGGTAATAGGTGTGAAGGGATGTGCATATTTTGACGCGATGAGAGCGAGCTGGCTACGGTACTTGGGAAGCTCCGGTGTTTGTTACCAGCGGCCGTAGTCAAGTTAATAATCGTATTCTTCAATTGTATGTAAGCAAGCCGAGTGTATTTCAGCTGCTTGCAGTCGTAGGAAGTTTAGGAGGTGCGTTGTGAGTCGTGAGGATCCGGCTAGGGAGGCAGATTGTACACATCGGTGTCTAGCTATTTTTACGAGACGGGAGTCGACTTTGGTGTGTTTGCACTAACTACCGAAAATCATTGACATGAATGGGATTTTGCCTTTTGTCGTAGTCTCTGTGACGTGGTCAAAAACATTTAAAGCTACAGCAAACGCTGCTGCAACTATCGGCGTCACACTGGGGAACAACAGCGTCTGTGTCCAAAAGTTTTGCCTGGCAGTCTTACAATTGGAATTCGAGTTGCTGAGGATATGATGCTGAATGAGGAGTGACAATGGGTTTGTTTTAATTAACGAGAGAGGTTTTGCCAGGTAATAGGTGTGGAGGGATGCTATATTTTGACGCGATGAGAGCGAGCTGGCTACGGTACTTGGGAAGCTCCGGTGTTTGTTACCAGCGGCCGTAGTCAAGTTAATAATCGTATTCTTCAATTGTATGTAAGCAAACCGAGTGTATTTCAGCTGCTTGCAGTCGTAGGAAGTTTAGGAGGTGCGTTGTGAGTCGTGAGGATCCGGCTAGGGAGGCAGATTGTACACATCGGTGTCTAGCTATTTTTACACTTGATAAGATTGTTTAGTACAGCACGGTTAACTTTGGTGTGTTTGATTGTCGTTCTAGTAAGGCTCGCCGTGAAAATCAGTGTCGTTAATATGTGGTTAGATGGTGAAGTTCCTTGCCAGTACGAGACGGGAGTCGAGCACTAACTACCGTCATTGACATGAATGGGATTTTGCCTTTTGCCGTGTAGTCTCTGTGACGTGGTCAAAAACATTTAAAGCTACAGCAAACGCTGCTGCAACTATCGGCGTCACACTGGGGAACAACAGCGTCTGTGTCCAAAAGTTTTGCCTGGCAGTCTTACAATTGGAATTCGAGTTGCTGAGGATATGATGCTGAATGAGGAGTGACAATGGGTTTGTTTTAATTAACGAGAGAGGTTTTGCCAGGTAATAGGTGTGGAGGGATGCTATATTTTGACGCGATGAGAGCGAGCTGGCTACGGTACTTGGGAAGCTCCGGTGTTTGTTACCAGCGGCCGTAGTCAAGTTAATAATCGTATTCTTCAATTGTATGTAAGCAAACCGAGTGTATTTCAGCTGCTTGCAGTCGTAGGAAGTTTAGGAGGTGCGTTGTGAGTCTTGAGGATCCGGCTAGGGAGGCAGATTGTACACATCGGTGTCTAGCTATTTTTACACTTGATAAGATTGTTTAGTACAGCACGGTTAACTTTGGTGTGTTTGATTGTCGTACTAGTAAGGCTCGCCGTGAAAATCAGTGTCGTTAATATGTGGTTAGAGATGGTGAAGTTCCTTGCCAGTACGAGACGGGAGTCGAGCACTATCTACCGTCATTGACATGAATGGGATTTTACCTTTGCCGTAGTAGTCTCTGTGACGTGGTCAAAAACATATAAAGCTACAGCAAACGCTGCTGCAACTATCGGCGTCACACTGGGGAACAACAGCGTCTATGTCCAAAAGTTTTGCCAGTACAACACAGTTAACGTGTGTGTGTGTGTGTGTGTGTGTGTGTGTGTGTGTGTGTGTGTGTGTGTGTGTGTGTGTGTGTGTGTGTGTGTGTGTGTGTGTGTGTGTGTGTGTGTGTATTTGTTGTACTAGTAATGCTCTCCGTCACAATCAGTGGCATTAGTATGTGGTTACGTGTGCCGTTTAAAACATGTATATATCTTGAACAAACACTCCTGTGACTGTTAGCGTCTGAAGCCAGTTGGGAGACCTTTCTGGCGAGTATTTGACAGTCTTGAACAAACATTCCTGTAACTCCTTTAATGTGTATTGAAATAACAAAAGGATGCTGTCGCTTCTTGTTAATGACCTGCTACCTGCCGTCTGTGTAAAGAGAACCACGTGAATTGAAAGTGGAATGAATTTTCCTCTCAATCCTTTCCTCAGGTGTCTGTGCTTCTTGGAAAAGAGCACACTGCCCCCATGCTGCCTACGCAATACAAAAGAACATGCCACATGAACCACAGTACAACTACCAACCCTGTGGGAAAATATGGGCATTCACTTTCTATTCCTCATAATGCATTTTATCAAGCTGTTTCCTTATCCATTGCACTCAGAGAGCAGCATCCTGGCTGATTTTCATGTGTTTGGGACTTACATAGGGACTTGACACCCAATCCCAGGCCATTTCAAGTGAAACCCTTTTCACACATGATAGTTGGATTTTTCTGCTCACAGAGCAGAATCTGGACTCATTTTTGTGTCTTTAGGACTTACATATGATGCAGCTGCAATCACAGGCCAAACAACAGGGGTCATTTTCAGTGTAACCCTAGTTACACACAATCGTGGATGTTCTCATTGGTCGGCAAGAGCAGGATCTCAAGTCTTGTTTCTCTATCCATTGCACTCAGAGAGCAACATCTGGCCTAATTTTCATGTGTAAGTGATTTACATATAATACAACCCTAGCCATTAGCCAAACAGTAGGAGTCATTGGAAGAATACATTTTCTCATACATGACAGTTGCAAGAGCAGTAGCTCAAGCTTTGCTTTCCCATGCATTGCACTCAGAGAGCAATATCCTGGCTGCTTTTCCCATGTTTGGGACTTTGTGACATAACCCCAACCATTGGCCATAGGGGTCATTTTAAGTGTAACCCTAATTATGTGCACCTGTTTGATCATCTTGCGTTATATCTGATGTAACACAACTCAGAAAAAGTCATGTTTAGTGGAGAGAAATTCCTGTCTGTGGCGTTCATCTAATGTAAAATGAATAAATGGATGTTTCATTCAGATACCCCTCCTCTGCTGTAAATTGATTATTCCCCGAAAGGGAGAGCCATCCTTGGACAGCCGTGCCCTGGACAAGGAGCAAACTAAACAGTGGCATAGTTTACGGCTGGTGTGGGCCAAGAGTCAAATATCCCTGGCCCGCAAAGTCTATGCTCTTGGTGGGGCTAATTGCCCATCCACTGCCAATCCCTGAGCCCAGTCACACCTTTCAAAAGTGTGGAAAAATATGTGTTTGTGTGAGTGCTCTTTTCCTGCTCACTGTCTGTCATTTATTTATTTATTTATTTTTTTTAAATGCATCTATGGCGATTAGAGCATACATAGTGATGAACTAGTTCAAAAAAAAAAAAAAAAAAAAAAACTACATTTTGCATGTGACACTATCCCTTTAAGATTCAGCCAGGGGGGGGAGTGAAATACGACAAAATATTACTTCCTGGGCAGGGAGGAAAAATCCAAAAGTATGGATTCCCAGTGAGACCGAATTAACAGGATTTGGAAGGTGTTTGATAAGAAAAATAGGAAAAGAACAAATAAATAGTCATGCACTTACTTTACCGTCATTGACATGAATGGGATTTTACCTTTTGCCGTGTAGTCTCTGTGACGTGGTCAAAAACGTATAAAGCTGGAGCAAACGCTGCTGCAACTATCGGCGTCACACTGGGGAACAACAGCGTCTGTGTGCAGAAGTTTTGCCTGGCAGTCTTACAATTGGAATTCGGCAGAAGGTGTGTTGTTAATGAAAAGAGAAGGAAACTGGAATCGTTAATGTTAAAAGGATATAAGTGTTCATGCAAAATACGGGCAAGACAGCAACAATAAGAGGACTCTGGCGGTTGGATCGCTAATGCTCAGTGGAGGCGGGAGAGGCTCACTGTTCACCGGCCGCTACAGTGGACGTCCGCGGCGCAGCAAGTCACCGACAACGGCTAAGGTAAGCATCCCGGGCAACGAGTGTGCACAGACTCGGGGCGGGGTAGAGATAAGTCCAGGCCTGGCAAAAGGGTCGTTATTATTGCTCATTCAGCCTGTGAATCTGCAAATTAAACGACGTTCTGTATGCTATTCTGCTGTGTTGTGGTAACTGGCATATGGGTGAGAATGAGTATCGTCCGAACTGGTGGCTAGGCTAGCGAGGCTAGGTTTCCACGTGTCTGCAGTGCAAATTCACTTGGTTACAGTATGCAAGCAATCCGACTGTATATCAGCGGCATGCCGTCCTGGGAGGTTTAGGAGGTGCGTTGTGAGTCTTCAGGATCCCTGCGAGGGAAGCAGATTGTACACATCGGTGTCTAGCTATTTTTACACTTGATAAGATTCTTCAGTACAGCACAGTTAACTTTGGTGTGTTTGATTCTCGTACTAGTAAGGCTCGCCGTGAAAATCAGTGTCGTTAATATGTGGTTAGATGGTGAAGTTCCTTGCCACTACGAGACGGGAGTCGAGCACTAACTACTGTCATTGACATGAATGGGATTTTGCCTTTTGCCGTGTAGTCTCTGTGACGTGGTCAAAAACATATAAAGCTACAGCAAACGCTGCTGCAACTATCGGCGTCTTACTGGGGAACAACAGCGTCTGTGTCCAAAAGTTTAGCCTGGCAGTCTTACAATTGGAATTCGAGTTGCTGAGGATATGATGCTGAATGAGGAGTGACAATGGGTTTGTTTTAATTAACGAGAGAGGTTTTGCCAGGTAATAGGTGTGAAGGGTTGCTATATTTTGACGCGATGAGAGCGAGCTGGCTACGGTACTTGGGAAGCTCCGGTGTTTGTTACCAGCGGCCGTAGTCAAGTTAATAATCGTATTCTTCAATTGTATGTAAGCAAACCGAGTGTATTTCAGCTGCTTGCAGTCGTAGGAAGTTTAGGAGGTGCGTTGTGAGTCTTGAGGATCCGGCTAGGGAGGCAGATTGTACACATCGGTGTCTAGCTATTTTTACACTTGATAAGATTGTTTAGTACAGCACGGTTAACTTTGGTGTGTTTGATTCTCGTACTAGTAAGGCTTGCAGTGAAAATCAGTGTCGTTAATATGTGGTTAGATGGTGAAGTTCCTTGCCAGTACGAGACGGAGTCGAGCACTAACTACCGTCATTGACATGAATGGGATTTTACCTTTTGCCTTGTAGTCTCTGTGACGTGGTCAAAAACATATAAAGCTACAGCAAACGCTGCTGCAACTATCGGCGTCACACTGGGGAACAACAGCGTCTATGTCCAAAAGTTTTGCCAGTACAACACAGTTAACGTGTGTGTATTTGTTGTACTAGTAATGCTCTCCGTCACAATCAGTGGCATTAGTATGTGGTTGCGTGTGCCGTTTAAAACATGTATATATCTTGAACAAACACTCCTGTGACTGTTAGCGTCTGAAGCCAGTTGGGAGACCTTTCTGGCGAGTATTTGACAGTCTTGAAGAAACATTCCTGTAACTCCTTTAATGTGTATTGAAATAACAAAAGGATGCTGTCGCTTCTTGTTAATGACCCGCTACCTGCCGTCTGTGTAAAGAGAACCACGTGAATTGAAAGTGGAATGAATTTTCCTCTCAAGTCCTTTCCTCAGGTGTCTGTGCTTCTTGGAAAAGAGCACACTGCCCCCATGCTGCCTACGCAATACAAAAGAACATGCCAAATGAACCACAGTACAATTACCAACCCTGTGGGAAAATATGGGCATTCACTTTCTATTCCTCATAATGCATTTTATCAAGCTGTTTTCTTATCCAGTGCACTCAGAGTGCAGCATCCTGGCTGATTTTCTTGTGTTTGGGACTTACTTAGGGACTTGACACCCAATCCCAGGCCAAACAATAGGGGGTCATTTCAAGTGAAACCCTTTTCACACATGACAGTTGGATGTTTCTGCTCACAGAGCAGAATCTTGACTCATTTTTGTGTCTTTAGGACTTACATATGATGCAGCTGCAATCACAGGCCAAACAACAGGGGTCATTTTCAGTGTAACCCTAGTTACACACAATCGTGGGATGTTCTAATTCGTCGGCAAGAGCAGGATCGCAAGTCTTGTTTCTCTATCCATTGCACTCAGAGAGCAACATCTGGCCTAATTTTCATGTGTACGTGATTTACATGTAATACAACCCTAGCCATTCGCCAAACAGTAGGAGTCATTGGAAGAATACATTTTCTCATACATGACAGTTGCAAGAGCAGTAGCTCAAGCTTTGCTTTCCCATGCATTGCACTCAGAGAGCAATATCCTGGCTGCTTTTCCCATGTTTGAGACTTTGTGACATAACCCCAATCATTGGCCGTAGGGGTCATTTTAAGTGTAACCCTAATTATGTGCACCTGTTTGATCATCTTGCGTTATATCTGATGTAACACAACTCAGAAAAAGTCATGTTTAGTGGAGAGAAATTCCTGTCTGTGGCGTTCATCTAATGTAAAATGAATAAATGGATGTTTCATTCAGATACCCCTCCTCTGCTGTAAATTGATTATTCCCCGAAAGGGAGAGCCATCCTTGGACAGCCGTGCCCTGGACAAGGAGCAAACTAAACAGTGGCATAGTTTGCGACTGGTGTGGGCCAAGACTCCGATATCCCTGGCCCGCAAAGTCTATGCTCTTGGTGCTGCTAATTGCCCATCCACTGCCAATCCCTGAGCCCAGTCACACCTTTCAAAAGTGTGGACAAATATGTGTTTGTGTGAGTGCTCTTTTCCTGCTCACTGTCTGTCATTTATTTATTTATTTATTTATTTATTTTTAAATGCATCTGTGGCGATTAGAGCATACATAGTGATGAACTAGTTCAAAAAAAAAAAAAATCTACACTTTGAATGTGACACTATCCCTTTAAGATTCAGCCAGGTGGGGGGAGTGAAATACGACAAAATATTACTTCCTGGGCAGGGAGGAAAAATCCAAAAGTATGGATTCCCAGTGAGACCGAATTAACAGGATTTGGAAGGTGTTTGATAAGAAAAATAGGAAAAGAACAAATAAATATTTGTTGTACTAGTAAGGTTCGCCATGAAAATCAGTGTCATTAATATGTGGTTAGACGATGAAGATCTTTGCCAGTACGAGATGGGAGTCATGCACTTACTTTACCGTCATTGACATGAATGGGATTTTACCTTTTGCCGTGTAGTCTCTGTGACGTGGTCAAAAACGTATAAAGCTGGAGCAAACGCTGCTGCAACAATCGGCGTCACACTGGGGAACAACAGCGTCTGTGTGCAGAAGTTTTGCCTGGCAGTCTTACAATTGGAATTCGGCAGAAGGTGTGTTGTTAATGAAAAGAGAAGGAAACTGGAATCGTTAATGTTAAAAGGATATAAGTGTTCATGCAAAATACGGGCAAGACAGCAACAATAAGAGGACTCTGGCGGTTGGATCGCTAATGCTCAGCGGAGGCGGGAGAGGCTCACTGTTCACCGGCCGCTACAGTGGACGTCCGCGGCGCAGCAAGTCACCGACAACGGCTAAGGTAAGCATCCCGGGCAACGAGTGTGCACAGACTCGGGGCGGGGTAGAGATAAGTCCAGGCCTGGCAAAAGGGTCGTTATTATTGCTCATTCAGCCTGTGAATCTGCAAATTAAACGACGTTCTGTATGCTATTCTGCTGTGTTGTGGTAACTGGCATATGGGTGAGAATGAGTATCGTCCGAACTGGTGGCTAGGCTAGCGAGGCTAGGTTTCCACGTGTCTGCAGTGCAAATTCACTTGGTTACAGTATGCAAGCAATCCGACTGTATATCAGCGGCATGCCGTCCTGGGAGGTTTAGGAGGTGCGTTGTGAGTCTTCAGGATCCCTGCGAGGGAAGCAGATTGTACACATCGGTGTCTAGCTATTTTTACACTTGATAAGATTCTTCAGTACAGCACAGTTAACTTTGGTGTGTTTGATTCTCGTACTAGTAAGGCTCGCCGTGAAAATCAGTGTCGTTAATATGTGGTTAGATGGTGAAGTTCCTTGCCACTACGAGACGGGAGTCGAGCACTAACTACTGTCATTGACATGAATGGGATTTTGCCTTTTGCCGTGTAGTCTCTGTGACGTGGTCAAAAACATATAAAGCTACAGCAAACGCTGCTGCAACTATCGGCGTCTTACTGGGGAACAACAGCGTCTGTGTCCAAAAGTTTTGCCTGGCAGTCTTACAATTGGAATTCGAGTTGCTGAGGATATGATGCTGAATGAGGAGTGACAATGGGTTTGTTTTAATTAACGAGAGAGGTTTTGCCAGGTAATAGTTGTGGAGGGTTGCTATATTTTGACGCGATGAGAGCGAGCTGGCTACGGTACTTGGGAAGCTCCGGTGTTTGTTACCAGCGGCCGTAGTCAAGTTAATAATCGTATTCTTCAATTGTATGTAAGCAAACCGAGTGTATTTCAGCTGCTTGCAGTCGTAGGAAGTTTAGGAGGTGCGTTGTGAGTCTTGAGGATCCGGCTAGGGAGGCAGATTTACACATCGGTGTCTAGCTATTTTTACACTTGATAAGATTGTTTAGTACAGCACGGTTAACTTTGGTGTGTTTGATTCTCGTACTAGTAAGGCTGCCGTGAAAATCAGTGTCGTTAATATGTGGTTAGATGGTGAAGTTCCTTGCCAGTACGAGACGGGAGTCGAGCACTATCTACCGTCATTGACATGAATGGGATTTTACCTTTTGCCATGTAGTCTCTGTGACGTGGTCAAAAACATATAAAGCTACAGCACGCTGCTGCAACTATCGGCGTCACACTGGGGAACAACAGCGTCTATGTCCAAAAGTTTTGCCAGTACAACACAGTTAACGTGTGTGTATTTGTTGTACTAGTAATGCTCTCCGTCACAATCAGTGGCATTAGTATGTGGTTGCGTGTGCCGTTTAAAACATGTATATATCTTGAACAAACACTCCTGTGACTGTTAGCGTCTGAAGCCAGTTGGGAGACCTTTCTGGCGAGTATTTGACAGCCTTGAAGAAACATTCCTGTAACTCCTTTAATGTGTATTGAAATAACAAAAGGATGCTGTCGCTTCTTGTTAATGACCCGCTACCTGCCGTCTGTGTAAAGAGAACCATGTGAATTGAAAGTGGAATGAATTTTCCTCTCAAGTCCTTTCCTCAGGTGTCTGTGCTTCTTGGAAAAGAGCACACTGCCCCCATGCTGCCTACGCAATACAAAAGAACATGCCACATGAACCACAGTACAACTACCAACCCTGTGGGAAAATATGGGCATTCACTTTCTATTCCTCATAATGCATTTTATCAAGCCGTTTTCTTATCCAGTGCACTCAGAGAGCAGCATCCTGGCTGATTTTCATGTGTTTGGGACTTACATAGGGACTTGACACCCAATCCCAGGCCAAACAATAGGGGTCATTTCAAGTGAAACCCTTTTCACACATGATAGTTGGATGTTTCTGCTCACAGAGCAGAATCTTGACTCATTTTTGTGTCTTTAGGACTTACATATGATGCAGCTGCAATCACAGGCCAAACAACGGGTCATTTTCAGTGTAACCCTAGTAACACCCAATCGTGTGATGTTCTCATTCGTCGGCAAGAGCAGGATCTCAAGTCTTGTTTCTCTATCCATTGCACTCAGAGAGCAACATCTGGCCTAATTTTCATGTGTAAGTGATTTACATATAATACAACCCTAGCCATTCGCCAAACAGTAGGAGTCATTGGAAGAATACATTTTCTCATACATGACAGTTGCAAGAGCAGTAGCTCAAGCTTTGCTTTCCCATGCATTTCACTCGGAGAGCAATATCCTGGCTGCTTTTCCCATGTTTGGGACTTTGTGACATAACCCCAACCATTGGCCGTAGGGGTCATTTTAAGTGTAACCCTAATTATGTGCACCTGTTTGATCATCTTGCGTTATATCTGATGTAACACAACTCAGAAAAAGTCATGTTTAGTGGAGAGAAATTCCTGTCTGTGGCGTTCATCTAATGTAAAATGAATAAATGGATGTTTCATTCAGATACCCCTCCTCTGCTGTAAATTGATTATTCCCGAAAAGGGAGAGCCATCCTTGGACAGCCGTGCCCTGGACCAGGAGCAAACTAAACAGTGGCATAGTTTACGGCTCGGTCTAGCCAGGAGTCAAATATCCCTGGCCCGCAAAGCCTATGCTCTTGGTGCTGCTAATTGCCCATCCACTGTCGATCCCTGAGCCCAGGTGTGAAAAATATGTGCTTGTGTGAGTGCTCTGTTTCTGCCCATTGTCTGTATTTTTTGTGTGTGTCGACAGAGCACACAAAGTGATGGACTGGTTGAAGACACAAAAAAACAACAACACTTGCATGTGACCCTACCCCTTTGAGAGTAAAATATGAGAAAATATTACTTCCTGGGCAGGAAGGAACAAGAAATAAAGGAAGGAAAAGTGTGTGTATATGGGGGTGTGTGTGTGTGTGTGTATGGAGTATACTTTTATACTGGTATACTGGTCACGAATGGGAGCTACAAAGTATAGATTCCCGGTGTTTGATATGGAAAAAAAGAAAAAGTTCAAATAAAATGGGATTCCGCAATCTGAAATCGGATTGAATTTATCTCTCAAATCCTTTCATCAGGTGTATGTGCTTCTCAGAAAAGAGCACACTGACCCCGTGATGCCTACAGAACAGCAAATGCCTCATGAACCACAGGTTACCCTGGGGGGAAATATGGGCATTCGCTTTCTCTTCCTCATAATGTATTTTATCAAGCTGTTTTCTTATCCAGCCTAATCGTATCTAGTATATCTTTAAACATTTTTATGCATGTTCAATAGAAGCTGTACAGTGTAATTATAACCTCAGTCAAAACCTTTCTGGAGTTTAATGCAGCTTTTTTTTTTTTTTTTTTTTTTTTTTTTGCTTTGCTGCACCTTTACTTGTAGATCAGCACCTGTGTCCTGTGCCAAAAGTTTGATCGGGTTAAGACGGAGGCACCAGAGGTGAAGCGGATCAAACCAGTGGCACCGTGGAACATTATTGGTATGAACATTCATCGTGTGAAAGCTTGCATTGCAGTCAAATGTAGAGCTATTGATTCATGACTTTCCTCTGTCTGTCTGTACAAACTCAGGTGTCGACCTCATTGAGCCATTCAAGACATCAATGAACGGGAAGCGATACAAAAACTATCCAATTATGTACGATATTATCTTATTTATATAATAACAATGACATTACGAAAACGTGAACATGGTATTATCTGCAACTGTCTCATTGAGGACTAAACACTGGCTGAGCTGTTGCCAAAGTTTTGTCACATAAGGGACATATCATGTACAGTTGTGCTCAAAAGTTTACATACCCCAGCAGAATTTTTGCTTTCTTGGCCTTTTTTCAGAGAATATGAATGATAACACAAAAACTTTTTTCCACTCATGGTCAGTGGTTGGGTGAAGCCATCTATTGATAAACAACTGTGTTTTCTATTTTTAAATCATAATGACAACAAAAAACATCCACATGACCCTGATCAAAAGTTTACATACCCTGGTGATTTTGGCCGTAGTCAAGTTAATAATCGTATTCTTCAATTGTATGTAAGCAAACCGAGTGTATTTCAGCTGCTTGCAGTCGTAGGAAGTTTAGGAGGTGCGTTGTGAGTCTTGAGGATCCGGCTAGGGAGGCAGATTGTACACATCGGTGTCTAGCTATTTTTACACTTGATAAGATTCTTCAGTACAGCACAGTTAACTTTGTTGTGTTTGATTCTTGTACTAGTAAGGCTCGCCGTGAAAATCAGTGTCATTAATATGTGGTTAGATGGTGAAGTTCCTTGCCAGTACGAGACGGGAGTCGAGCACGAACTACCGTCATTGACATGCCAGTACAACACAGTTTACGTGTGTGTGTGTATTTGTTGTACTAGCAATGCTCTCCGTGACAATCAGTGACATTTGTATGTGGTCAGATGTGAAGTTTAAAACATGTATAAATCTTGAATAAACACTCCTGTAACTGTTAGTGTCTGAAGCCAGTTGAGAGACCTTTCTGGCAAGTATTTGACAATCTTGAACAAACATTCCTGTAACTCCTTTAATGTGTATTAAAATAACAAAAGGATGCCGTGGCTTCTTGTTAATGACCTGCTACCTGCCGTCTGTGAAAAGTGATCCCACGAGAATTGAAAGTGGAATGAATTTACCTCTCAGATCCTTTCGTCAGGTGTCTCTGCCTCTTAGAAAAGAGCACACTGCCCCCATGCTGCCTACGCAATACAAAAGAACATGCCACATGAACCACAGTACAATTACCAACCCTGTGGGAAAATATGGGCATTCACTTTCTATTCGTCATAATGCATTTTATCAAGCTGTTTTCTTATCCTTTGCACTCAGAGAGCAGCATCCTGGCTGATTTTCATGTGTTTGGGACTTACATAGGGACTTGACACCCAATCCCAGGCCAAACAATAGGGGGTCATTTCAAGTGAAACCCTTTTCACACATGATAGTTGGATGTTTCTGCTCACAGAGCAGAATCTTGACTCATTTTTGTGTCTTTAGGACTTACATATGATGCAGCTGCAATCACAGGCCAAACAACAGGGGTCATTTTCAGTGTAACCCTAGTTACACACAATCGTGTGATGTTCTCATTCGTCGGCAAGAGCAGGATCTCAAGTCTTGTTTCTCTATCCATTGCACTCAGAGAGCAACATCTGGCCTAATTTTCATGTGTAAGTGATTTACATATAATACAACCCTAGCCATTAGCCAAACAGTAGGAGTCATTGGAAGAATACATTTTCTCATACATGACAGTTGCAAGAGCAGTAGCTCAAGCTTTGCTTTCCCATGCATTGCACTCAGAGAGCAATATCCTGGCTGCTTTTCCCATGTTTTGGACTTTGTGACATAACCCCAACCATTGGCCGTAGGGGTCATTTTACGTGTAACCCTAATTATGTGCACCTGTTTGATCACCTTGCGTTATATCTGATGTAACACAACTCAGAAAAAGTCATGTTTAGTGGATGGAAATTCCTGTCTGTGGCGTTCACCTAATGTAAAATGAATAAATGGATGTTTCATTCAGATACCTCTCTTGTGCTGTAAATTGATTATTCCCGAAAGGGAGAGCCATCCTTGACGGCCGTGCCGTGGACAAGGAGCAAACTAAACAGCGGCATAGTTTACGGCTTGGTCTAGCCAGGAGTCAAATATCCCTGGCCCGCAAAGCCTATGCTCTTGGTGCTGCTAATTGCCCATCCACTGTCGATCCCTGAGCCCAGGTGTGAAAAATATGTGCTTGTGTGAGTGCTCTGTTTCTGCCCATTGTCTGTCATTTATTTATTTATTTATTTTTAAATGCATCTGTGGCGATTAGAGCATACATAGTGATGAACTAGTTCAAAAAAAAAAAAAAATCTACACTTTGAATGTGACACTATCCCTTTAAGATTCAGCCAGGTGGGGGGAGTGAAATACGACAAAATATTACTTCCTGGGCAGGGAGGAAAAATCCAAAAGTATGGATTCCCAGTGAGACCGAATTAACAGGATTTGGAAGGTGTTTGATAAGAAAAATAGGAAAAGAACAAATAAATATTTGTTGTACTAGTAAGGTTCGCCATGAAAATCAGTGTCATTAATATGTGGTTAGACGATGAAGATCTTTGCCAGTACGAGATGGGAGTCATGCACTTACTTTACCGTCATTGACATGAATGGGATTTTACCTTTTGCCGTGTAGTCTCTGTGACGTGGTCAAAAACGTATAAAGCTGGAGCAAACGCTGCTGCAACTATCGGCGTCACACTGGGGAACAACAGCGTCTGTGTGCAGAAGTTTTGCCTGGCAGTCTTACAATTGGAATTCGGCAGAAGGTGTGTTGTTAATGAAAAGAGAAGGAAACTGGAATCGTTAATGTTAAAAGGATATAAGTGTTCATGCAAAATACGGGCAAGACAGCAACAATAAGAGGACTCTGGCGGTTGGATCGCTAATGCTCAGCGGAGGCGGGAGAGGCTCACTGTTCACCGGCCGCTACAGTGGACGTCCGCGGCGCAGCAAGTCACCCGACAACGGCTAAGGTAAGCATCCCGGGCAACGAGTGTGCACAGACTCGGGGCGGGGTAGAGATAAGTCCAGGCCTGGCAAAAGGGTCGTTATTATTGCTCATTCAGCCTGTGAATCTGCAAATTAAACGACGTTCTGTATGCTATTCTGCTGTGTTGTGGTAACTGGCATATGGGTGAGAATGAGTATCGTCCGAACTGGTGGCTAGGCTAGCGAGGCTAGGTTTCCACGTGTCTGCAGTGCAAATTCACTTGGTTACAGTATGCAAGCAATCCGACTGTATATCAGCGGCATGCCGTCCTGGGAGGTTTAGGAGGTGCGTTGTGAGTCTTCAGGATCCCTGCGAGGGAAGCAGATTGTACACATCGGTGTCTAGCTATTTTTACACTTGATAAGATTCTTCAGTACAGCACAGTTAACTTTGGTGTGTTTGATTCTCGTACTAGTAAGGCTCGCCGTGAAAATCAGTGTCGTTAATATGTGGTTAGATGGTGAAGTTCCTTGCCACTACGAGACGGGAGTCGAGCACTAACTACTGTCATTGACATGAATGGGATTTTGCCTTTTGCCGTGTAGTCTCTGTGACGTGGTCAAAAACATATAAAGCTACAGCAAACGCTGCTGCAACTATCGGCGTCTTACTGGGGAACAACAGCGTCTGTGTCCAAAAGTTTTGCCTGGCAGTCTTACAATTGGAATTCGAGTTGCTGAGGATATGATGCTGAATGAGGAGTGACAATGGGTTTGTTTTAATTAACGAGAGAGGTTTTGCCAGGTAATAGGTGTGGAGGGTTGCTATATTTTGACGCGATGAGAGCGAGCTGGCTACGGTACTTGGGAAGCTCCGGTGTTTGTTACCAGCGGCCGTAGTCAAGTTAATAATCGTATTCTTCAATTGTATGTAAGCAAACCGAGTGTATTTCAGCTGCTTGCAGTCGTAGGAAGTTTAGGAGGTGCGTTTTGAGTCTTGAGGATCCGGCTAGGGAGGCAGATTGTACACATCGGTGTCTAGTACGAGACGGGAGTCGAGCACTAACTACCGTCATTGACATGAATGGGATTTTGCCTTTTTCCGTGTAGTCTCTGTGACGTGGTCAAAAACATTTAAAGCTACAGCAAACGCTGCTGCAACTATCGGCGTCACACTGGGGAAAAACAGCGTCTGTGTCCAAAAGTTTAGCCTGGCAGTCTTACAATTGGAATTCGAGTTGCTGAGGATATGATGCTGAATGAGGAGTGACAATGGGTTTGTTTTAATTAACGAGAGAGGTTTTGCCAGGTAATAGGTGTGGAAGGATGCTATATTTTGACGCGACGAGAGCGAGCTGGCTACGGTACTTGGGAAGCTCCGGTGTTTGTTACCAGCGGCCGTAGTCAAGTTAATAATCGTATTCTTCAATTGTATGTAAGCAAACCGAGTGTATTTCAGCTGCTTGCAGTCGTAGGAAGTTTAGGAGGTGCGTTGTGAGTCGTGAGGATCCGGCTAAGGAGGCAGATTGTACACATCGGTGTCTAGCTATTTTTACGCTTGATAAGATTGTTTAGTACAGCACGGTTAACTTTGGTGTGTTTGATTGTCGTTCTAGTAAGGCTCGCCGTGAAAATCAGTGTCGTTAATATGTGGTTAGATGGTGAAGTTCCTTGCCAGTACGAGACGGGAGTCGAGCACTAACTACCGTCATTGACATGAATGGGATTTTGCCTTTTGCCGTGTAGTCTCTGTGACGTGGTCAAAAACATATAAAGCTACAGCAAACGCTGCTGCAACTATCGGCGTCACACTGGGGAACAACAGCGTCTGTGTCCAAAAGTTTTGCCTGGCAGTCTTACAATTGGAATTCGAGTTGCTGAGGATATGATGCTGAATGAGGAGTGACAATGGGTTTGTTTTAATTAACGAGAGAGGTTTTGCCAGGTAATAGGTGTGGAGGGATGCTATATTTTGACGCGACGAGAGCGAGCTGGCTACGGTACTTGGGAAGCTCCGGTGTTTGTTACCAGCGGCCGTAGTCAAGTTAATAATCGTATTCTTCAATTGTATGTAAGCAAACCGAGTGTATTTCAGCTGCTTGCAGTCGTAGGAAGTTTAGGAGGTGCGTTGTGAGTCGTGAGGATCCGGCTAGGGAGGCAGATTGTACACATCGGTGTCTAGCTATTTTTACGCTTGATAAGATTGTTTAGTACAGCACGGTTAACTTTGGTGTGTTTGATTGTCGTTCTAGTAAGGCTCGCCGTGAAAATCAGTGTCGTTAATATGTGGTTAGATGGTGAAGTTCCTTGCCAGTACGAGACGGAGTCGAGCACTATCTACCGTCATTGACATGAATGGGATTTTACCTTTTGCCATGTAGTCTCTGTGACGTGGTCAAAAACATATAAAGCTACAGCAAACGCTGCTGCAACTATCGGCGTCACACTGGGGAACAACAGCGTCTGTGTCCAAAAAGTTTAGCCTGGCAGTCTTACAATTGGAATTCGAGTTGCTGATGATATGATGCTGAATGAGGAGTGACAATGGGTTTGTTTTAATTAACGAGAGAGGTTTTGCCAGGTACTAGGTGTGGAGGGTTGCTATATTTTGACGCGATGAGAGCGAGCTGGCTACGGTACTTGGGAAGCTCGGTGTTTGTTACCAGCGGCCGTAGTCAAGTTAATAATCGTATTCTTCAATTGTATGTAAGCAAACCGAGTGTATTTCAGCTGCTTGCAGTCGTAGGGAAGTTTAGGAGGTGCGTTGTGAGTCGTGAGGATCCGGCTAGGGAGGCAGATTGTACACATCGGTGTCTAGCTATTTTTACGCTTGATAAGATTGTTTAGTACAGCACGGTTAACTTTGGTGTGTTTGATTGTCGTTCTAGTAAGGCTCGTGAAAATCAGTGTCGTTAATATGTGGTTAGATGGTAAAGTTCCTTGCCAGTACGTGACGGGAGTCGAGCACTATCTACCGTCATTGACATGAATGGGATTTTACCTTTTGCCGTGTAGTCTCTGTGACGTGGTCAAAACATATAAAGCTACAGCAAACGCTGCTGCAACTATCGGGCCTTACTGGGAACAACAGCGTCTGTGTCCAAAAGTTTAGCCTGGCAGTCTTACAATTGGAATTCGAGGAGTTGCTGAGGATATGATGCTGAATGAGGAGTGACAATGGGTTTGTTTTAAGTAACGAGAGAGGGTTTGCCAGGTAATAGGTGTGGAGGTTGCTATATTTTGACGCGATGAGAGCGAGCTGGCTACGGTACTTGGGATGCTCCGGTGTTTGTTACCAGCGGCCGTAGTCAAGTTAATAATCGTATTCTTCAATTGTATGTAAGCAAACCGAGTGTATTTCAGCTGCTTGCAGTCGTAGGAAGTTTAGGAGGTGCGTTGTGAGTCTTGAGGATCCGGCTAGGGAGGCAGATTGTACACATCGGTGTCTAGCTATTTTTACACTTGATAAGATTGTTTAGTACAGCACGGTTAACTTTGGTGTGTTTGATTCTCGTACTAGTAAGGCTTGCCGAAAATCAGTGTCGTTATTATGTGGTTAGATGGTGAAGTTCCTTGCCAGTACGAGACGGAGTCGAAGCACTATCTACCTCTCATCATTGACATGAATGGGATTTTACCTTTTGCCATGTAGTCTCTGTGGACGTGGTCAAAAACATATAAAGCTACAGCACGCTGCTGCAACTATCAAGCGTCACACTGGGGAACAACAGCGTCTATGTCCAAAAGTTTTGCCAGTACAACACAGTTAACGGTGTGTATTTGTTGTACTAGTAATGCTCTCCGTCACAATCAGTGGCATTAGTATGTGGTTGCGTGTGCCGTTTAAAACATGTATAAATCTTGAACCAACACTCCTGTGAGTGTTAGCGTCTGAAGCCAGTTGGGAGACCTTTCTGGCGAGTATTTGACAGCCTTGAAGAAACATTCCTGTAACTCCTTTAATGTGTATTGAAATAACAAAAAGGATGCTGTCGCTTCTTGTTAATGACCCGCTACCTGCCGTCTGTGTAAAGAGAACCATGTGAATTGAAAGTGGAATGAATTTTCCTCTCAAGTCCTTTCCTCAGGTGTCTGTGCTTCTTGGAAAAGAGCACACTGCCCCCATGCTGCCTACGCAATACAAAAGAACATGCCACATGAACCACAGTACAACTACCAACCCTGTGGGAAAATATGGGCATTCACTTTCTATTCCTCATAATGCATTTTATCAAGCTGTTTTCTTATCCAGTGCACTCAGAGAGCAGCATCCTGGCTGATTTTCATGTGTTTGGGACTTACATAGGGACTTGACACCCAATCCCAGGCCAAACAATAGGGGTCATTTCAAGTGAAACCCTTTTCACACATGATAGTTGGATGTTTCTGCTCACAGAGCAGAATCTTGACTCATTTTTGTGTCTTTAGGACTTACATATGATGCAGCTGCAATCACAGGCCAAACAACAGGGGTCATTTTCAGTGTAACCCTAGTAACACACAATCGGTGATGTTCTCATTCGTCGGCAAGAGCAGGATCTCAAGTCTTGTTTCTCTATCCATTGCACTCAGAGAGCAACATCTGGCCTAATTTTCATGTGTAAGTGATTTACATATAATACAACCCTAGCCATTCGCCAAACAGTAGGAGTCATTGGAAGAATACATTTTTCTCATACATGACAGTTGCAAGAGCAGTAGCTCAAGCTTTGCTTTCCCATGCATTTCACTCGAGAGCAATATCCTGGCTGCTTTTCCCATGTTTGGGACTTTGTGACATAACCCCAACCATTGGCCAGGGGGTCATTTTAAGTGTAACCCTAATTATGTGCACCTGTTTGATCATCTTGCGTTATATCTGATGTAACACAACTCAGAAAAAGTCATGTTTAGTGGAGAGAAATTCCTGTCTGTGTATGCGTTCATCTAATGTAAAATGAATAAATGGATGTTTCATTCAGATACCCTCCTCTGCTGTAAATTGATTATTCCCCGAAAGGGAGAGCCATCCTTGACAGCCGTGCCTGGACCAGAGCAAACTAAACAGTGGCATAGTTTACTGGCTCGGTCTAGCCAGGAGTCAAATATCCCTGGCCCGCAAAGCCTATGCTCTGGTGCTGCTAATTGCCCATCCACTGTCGATCCCTGAGCCCAGGTGTGAAAATATGTGCTTGTGTGAGTGCTCTGTTTCTGCCCATTGTCTGTATTTTTGTGTGTGTCGACAGAGCACACAAAGTGATGGACTGGTTGAAGACACAAAAAAAACAACAACACTTGCATGTGACCCTACCCTTTGAGAGTAAAATATGAGAAAATATTACTTCCTGGGCAGGAAGGAACAAGAAATAAAGGAAGGAAAAGTGTGTATATGGGGTGTGTGTGTGTGTGTGTATGGGAGTATACTTTATACTGGTATACTGGTCACGAATGGGAGCTACAAAGTATAGATTCCCGGTGTTTGATATGGAAAAAAAAAAAGTTCAAATAAAATGGGATTCAAGAATCTGAAATCGGATTGAATTTATCTCTCAAATCCTTTTCATCAGGTGTATGTGCTTCTCAGAAAAGAGCACACTGACCCCGTGGATGCCTACAGAACAGCAAATGCCTCATGAACCACAGGTTACCTGGGGGAAATATGGGCATTCGCTTCTCTTCCTCATAATGTATTTTATCAAGCTGTTTTCTTATCCAGCCTAATCGTATCTAGTATATCTTTAAACATTTTTATGCATGTTCAATAGAAGCTGTACAGTGTAATTATAACCTCAGTCAAAACCTTCTGGAGTTTAATGCAGCTTTTTTTTTTTTTTTTTTTTTTTTTGCTTTGCTGCACCTTTACTTGTAGATCAGCACCTGTGTCCTGTGCCAAAAGTTTGATCGGGTTAAGACGGAGGCACCAGAGGTGAAGCGGATCAAACCAGTGGCACCGTGGAACATTATTGGTATGAACATTCATCGTGTGAAAGCTTGCATTGCAGTCAAATTTAGAGCTATTGATTCATGACTTTCCTCTGTCTGTCTGTACAAACTCAGGCGTTGACCTCATTGGGCCATTCAAGACATCAATGAACGGGAAGCGATACAAAAACTATCCATTATGCAACGATATTATCTTATGTATATAATAACAATGACATTACTTAAATCGTGAACATGTTATTATCTGCAACTGTCTCATTGAGGACTAAACACTGGCTGAGCTGTTGCCAAAGTTTTGTTACATAAGAGACATATCATGTACAGTTGTGCTCAAAAAAGTTTACATACCCTGCAGAATTTTTGCTTTCTTGGCCTTTTTTTCAGAGAATATGAATGATAACACAAAAACTTTTTTCCACTCATGGTCAGTGGTTGGGTGAAGCCATCTATTGATAAACAACTGTGTTTTCTATTTTTAAATCATAATGACAACAAAAAACATCCACATGACCCTGATCAAAAGTTTACATACCCTGGTGATTTTGAGGAGCAAACTAAACAGTGGCATAGTTTACGGCTTGGTCTAGCCAGGAGTCAAATATCCCTGGCCCAAAGCCTATGCCTTGGTGCTGCTAATTGCCCATCCACTGTCGATCCCTGAGCCCAGGAAAATATGTGCTTGTGTGAGTGCTCTGTTTCTGCCCATTGTCTGTATTTTTGTGTGTGTCGACAGAGCACACAAAGTGATGGACTGGTTGAAGACACAAAACAACAACACTTGCATGTGACCCTACCTCTTTGAGAGTAAAATATGAGAAAATATTACTTCCTGGGCAGGAAGGAACAAGAAATAAAGGAAGGAAAAGTGTGTGTATATGGGGGTGTGTGTGTGTGTGTGTATGGAGTATACTTTTATACTGGTATACTGGTCACGAATGGAGCTATGTACATAGATTCCCGGTGTTTGATAGTGGGAAAAAAGAAAGTTCAAATAAAATGGGATTCCAGTAATCTGAAATCGACGTAATTTATCTCTCAAATCCTTTTCTTCATCAGGTGTATGTGCTTCCTCAGAAAAGAGCACACTGACTTCGTGATGCCTAAGCAGAACAGCAAATGCCTCATGAACTACAGGTTACCCTGGGGGAAATATGGGCATTCGCTTTCTTCCTCATAATGTATTTTATCAAGCTGTTTTCTTATCCAGCCTAATCGTATCTAGTATATCTTTAAACATTTTTATGCATGTTCAATAGAAGCTAAAGCAGTGTAATTATAACCTCAGTCAAAACCTTTCTGGAGTTTAATGCAGCTTTTTTTTTTTTTTTTTTTTTTTGCTTTGCTGCACCTTTACTTGCAGATCAGCACCTGTGTCCCAGCTAAAAGTTTGATCGGGTTAAGACGGAGGCACCAGAGGTGAAGCGGATCAAACCAGTGGCACCGTGAACATTATTGGTATGAACATTCATCGTGTGAAAGCTTGCATTGCAGTCAAATGTAGAGCTGTTGATTCATGAGTTTCTCTGTCTGTCTGTACAAACTCAGGCGTCGACCTCATTGGGCCATTCAAGACATCACGAACGGGAAGCGATACAAAAACTATCCAATTATGTACTTATATTATCTTATGTATATAATAACAATGACATTACGAAATCGTGAACATATTATCTGCAACTGTTCCATTGAGGACTAAACACTGGCTGAGTCACAGTTTTGCTACATAAGAGACATATCATGTACAGTTGTGCTCAAAAGTTTGCATACCCCTGCAGAATTTTTTGCTTTCTTGGCCTTTTTCAGAGAATATGAATGATAACACAAAAACTTTTTTTCCACTCATGGTCAGTGGTTGGGTGAAGCCATCTATTGATAAACAACTGTGTTTTCATTTTTAAATCATAATGACAACAAAACATCCAAATGACCCTTGATCAAAAGTTTATACCCTGGTGATTTTGGCCGTAGTCGCTAATAATCGTATTCTTCAATTGTATGTAAGCAAACTCGAGTGTATTTCAGCTGCTTGCAGTCGAGGAAGTTTAGGAGGCAAGCAGAGTCGAGGATCCGCTAGGGGAGGAAAATACACACGTGGTTCATATTTACACTTGATGGCAGATATTCTCTGTGTTGGCACAGTTAACTTTGCTGTGTTTGGATTTTGCAATTAGTAAGTGTTCCTCACGAAAATCAGTGTCATTAATATGTGGTTAGATGGTGAAGTTCCTTTGCCAAAGTACGAGACGAGTCGAGCACTAACTTCTACGTCATTGACATGTAGTACAACGATTGCGATGTGTGTGTGTGTGTGTGTATTTGTTGTACTAGCAATGCTCTCAGTGACAATCAGTGACATTTGTATGCAGTCAGATGTGAGATTCACAGCATGTATAAATCTTAGACAAACCTCCTGTAACTGTTAGTGTCTGAAGCCAGTTGAGAACCCCTTTCTGGCAAGTGACTGACAATCTTGAATAAACTTGTTCCATGTGCTCCTTTAGTATTATTAAAATAACAAAGGATGCCGCTTATTGTATTACCTGCTACCTGCCGCCTGTGAAAAGTGATCCTACCAGAATTGAAAGTGGAAATGAATTTACCTCTCAGATCCTCAGGTGTCTCTGCCTCTTAGAAAAGAGCACACTGCCCCCATGCTGCCTACTTAATATTATCCAGCTACATGAACCACAGTACAGACTACCAACCCTGTGGTAAATATGGGCATTCACTTTCTTTATTCCTCATAATGCATTTTATTAAGCTGTTTTCTTTTATCCTTTGCACTCAGAGAGCAGCATCCTGCTGATTTTCGCGTGTTTGGGACTTACATAGGACTCTGACACCCAATCCCAGGCCAAACAATAGGGGGTCATTTCAAGTGAAACCCTTTTCACACATGATAGTTGGATGTTTCTGCCTGCAGAGCAGAATCTTGACTCATTTTTGTGTCTTTAGGACTTACATACATGATGCAGCGTAATCACAGGCCAAACAACAGGGCTGTCAGTGTAACCCTAGTTACACACAATCGCAGATGTTCTCATTCGTCGGGCAAGAGCAGGATCTCAAGTCTTGTTTCTCTATCCATTGCACTCAGAGAGCAACATCTGGCCTAATTTTCATGTGTGTAAGTGATTTACATATAATACAACCTCCTAGCCATTAGCCAAAACAGTAGGAGTCATTGGAAGAATACATTTTCTCATACATGACAGTTGCAAGAGCAGTAGCTCAAGCTTTGCTTTCCCATGCATTTCACCAGAGAGCAACATTCTGGCTGCTTTTCCCATGTTTGGGACTTTGTGACATAACCCCAACCATTGGCCATAGGTCATTTTACGTGTAACTTAATTATGTGCACCTGTTCACTCCTATGCTTATATTTGATGTAACACAACTCAGAAAAAGTCATGTTTAGTGGATGGAAATTCCTGTCTGTGGCGTCTCACCTAATGTAAAATGAATAAATGGATGTTTCATTCAGATACCTCTTGTGCTGTAAATTGATTATTCTCGAGGGAGAGCCATCCTTGGATCGGCCGTGCTGTGACAAGGAGCAAAACTAACAGCGCAGATAGTTTACGGTTTGGTCTAGCCAGGAGTCAATATCCCTGGCCCGCAAAGCCTATGCTCTTGGTGCTGCCACTGCCCATCCACTGTCGATCCCTGAGCCCAGGTGTGAAAATATGTGCTTGTGTGAGTGCTCTGTTTCGCCCATTGTCTGTCATTTATTTATTTATTTATTTATTTTTAAATGCATCTGTGGCGATTAGAGCATACATAGTGATGAACTAGTCAAAAAAAAAAAAAAATCTACACTTTGAATGTGATACATCATCCCTTTTTAAGATTCAATAGGTGGGGAGGAAGATGATACAAATATTACTTCCTGGCAGGGAGGAAAACTAAAAGTATGGACTTCAGTGAGACCGAATTTAACAGGATTTGGAAGGTGTTTGATAAGAAAATAGGAAAAGAACAAATAAATATTTGTTGTACTAGTAAGGTTCGCCATGAAAACTGTGTCATTAATGTGTTGTTAGACGATGAAGATCTTTGCCAGTACGAGATGGAAGTCATCACCTTACTTTGCAAATCATTGACATGAATGGGATTTTGCAACTTTTGCCATTGTAGTCCTCTCGTGAGCATTGGTCAAAACGTATAAAGCTGGAGCAAACGCTGCTGCAACTATCGGCGTCACTGGGGAACAACAGCGTCTGTGTGCAGAAGTTTGCCTGGCGGTCTGGTGGAATTCACGGCAGAAGGTGCAAGTTTGTTAATGAAAAAGAGAGGAAACTGGAATCGTTAATGTTAAAAGGATATAAGTGTTCATGCAAAAATACCAGGCAAGACAGCAACAATAAGAGGACTCTGGCGGTTGGATCGCTAATGCTCAGCTGAGGCGGAGAGGCTCACTGTTCACCAGCCGCTACAGTGGACGTCCGCGGCACAGCAAGTCACCGACAACGGCTAAGGTAAGCATCCCGGCAACGAGTGCACAGACTGGAGCGGGTAGAGATAAGTCCAGCCTGGCAAAGCGGTACTTATCATTGTTCATTCAGCCTGTGAATCTGCAAATTAAACGACGCTCTGTATGCTATTCTGCTGTGTTGTGGTAACTGGCATATGGGTGAGAATGAGTATCATCCGAACTGGTGGCTAGGCTAGCGAGGCTAGGTTTGCACGTGTCTGCAGTGCAAATTCACTTGGTTAAGGTATGCAAGCAATCCGACTGTATATCAGCGGCATGCCGGCCCTGGGAGGTTTAGGAGGTGCGTTGTGAGTCTTCAGGATCCCTGCGAGGGAAGCAGATTGTACACATCGGTGTCTAGCTATTTTTACACTTGATAAGATTCTTCAGTACAGCACAGTTAACTTTGGTGTGTTTGATTCTCCGTACTAGTAAGGCTCGCCGAAAATCAGTGTCGTTAATATGTGGTTAGATGGTGAAGTTCCTTGCCACTACGAGACGGAGTCGAGCACTAACTACTGTCATTGACATGAATGGGATTTTGCCTTTGCCGTGTAGCTCCTGTGACGGGTCAAAAACATATAAAGCTACAGCAAACGCTGCTGCAACTATCGGCGTTACACTGGGGAAAACAGCCTGTGTCCAAAAGTTTAGCCTGGCAGTCTTACAATTGGAATTCGAAAGGCTGAGGATATGATGCTGAATGAGGAGTGACAATGGGTTTGTTTAAGTAACGAGAGAGGGTTTGCCAGGTAATAGGTGTGGAGGGTTGCCATATTTTGACGCGACGAGAGCGAGCTGGCGATGGTACTCTCTGGGAGGGCCCGGTGTTTGTTAACAGCGGCCGTAGTCAGTTAATAATCGTATTCTTCAATTGTATGTAAGCAAAGCCGAGTGTATTTCAGCTGCTTGCAGTCGTAGGAAGTTTAGGAGGTGCTAGAGTCTTGAGGATCCGGCTAGGGAGGCAGATTGTACACATCGGTGTCTAGCTATTTTTACACTTGATAAGATTGTTTAGTACAGCACGGTTAACTTTGGTGTGTTTGATTCTCGTACTCAGTAAGGCTCGGCCAGAAAATCCAGTGTCGTTAATATGGTTAGGATGGTGAAGTTCCTTGCCAGTACGAAACGGAGTCGAGCACTATCTACCGTCATTGACATGAATGGGATTTTACCTTTTGCCATAGTCTCTGTGACGTGGTCAAAAACATATAAAGCTACAGCACGCTGCTGCAACTAGTCGGCGTCACACTGGGGAACAACAGCGTCTATGTCCAAATGGCTAGTACAACACAGTTAACGTGGGTGTGTATTTGTTGTACTAGTAATGCTCTCCGTCACAATCAGTGGCATTAGTATGTGGTTGCAGCCGTTTAAAACATGTATATATCTTGAACAAACACCCTGTGACTGTTAGCGTCTGAAGCCAGTTGGGAGACCTTTCTGGCGAGTATTTGACAGTCTTGAAGAAACATTCCTGTAACTCCTTTAATGTGTATTGAAATAACAAAAGGATGCTGTCGCCTTGTTAATGACCGCTACCTGCCGTCTGTGTAAAGAGAACCACGTGAATTGAAAGTGGAATGAATTTTCCTCTCAAGTCCTTTCCTCAGGTGTCTGTGCTTCTGGAAAGAGCACTGCCTCCATGCTGCCTTGTATCTTCAATACAAAAGAACATGCCAAATGAACCACAGTACAATTACCAACCCTGTGGGAAAATATGGGCATTCACTTTCTATTCCTCATAATGCATTTTATCAAGCTGTTTTTCTTTTATCCAGTGCACTCAGAGTGCAGCATCCTGGCTGATTTTCTTGTGTTGGGACTTACTTAGGGACTTGACACCTAATCCCAGGCCAAACAATAGGGTCATTTCAAGTGAAACCCTTTCACACATGACAGTTGGATGTTTCTGCTCACAGAGCAGAATCTGACTCATTTTTTTGTAAATTTTTAGGACTTACATATGATGCAGCTGCAATCACAGGCCAAACAACAGGGGTCATTTTCAGTGTAACCCTAGTTACACACAATCGTGGATGTTCTAATTCGTCGGGCAAGAGCAGGATCGCAAGTCTTGTTTCTCTATCCATTGCACTCAGGAGAGCAACATCTGGCCTAATTTTCATGTGTACGTCTTACATGTAATACAACCCTAGCCATTCGCCAAACAGTAGGAGTCATTGGAAGAATACATTTTCTCATACATGACAGTTGCAAGAGCAGTAGCTCAAGCTTTGCTTTCCCATGCATTGCACTCAGAGAGCAATATCCTGGCTGCTTTTCCCATGTTTGGGACTTTGTGACATAACCCCAATCATTGGCCGTAGGGTCATTTTAAGTGTAACCCTAATTATGTGCTCCTGTTTGATCGTCTTGCGTTATATCTGATGTAACACAACTCAGAAAAAGTCATGTTTAGTGGAGAGAAATTTCTGTCTGTATGCTCATCTAATGTAAAATGAATAAATGGATGTTTCATTCAGATACCTCTCCTCTGCTGTAAATTGATTATTCCCCGAAAGGGTGAGCCATCCTTGGACAGCCGTGTTCTGGACAAGGAGCAAACTAAACAGTGGCATAGTTTGCGACTGGTGTGGGCCAAGACCTGATATCCCTGGCCCGCAAAGTCTATGCTCTTGGTGGGGCTAATTGCCCATCCACTGCCAATCCTTGAG